>OX392503.1:27747615-28069107 GCA_947623375.1 Apotomis capreana
AAAAAGAGTCATGGCGTCCACGCCGGTAAATTTTCCGCAGCTTAAGGCCGAATCTTTCGGAAATTGGTACTTCCGATTACAGTGCCTATTAGAAGAAAAGGGCTTAAAGAATATTACTGAGGCCGAGAATATTGAAGAGAAAACAAAAACCTCAGACATAAAGGCAAGAAGCTTGATTGTGCAGTGTTTGTCCGACCGCCATCTTAATCTTGTGAAAGACTGTAAAACAGCAAAAGATATGCTGAATATTTTGAAAACAACCTTTCAGAGAAAAAGTGTCATATCAAAAATAAGTTTAAGAAGAAAACTTTTAACACTGAAACACGACGGAGGCAGTTTGGAAGAATATTTTGCCAAGTTTGACAACATAATAAGAGAATTAGAAGAGTCAGAGGAGAAAATCCCTGAGAGCGACAAAGTGTGCTATCTCCTAACAGGTTTAAGTGAACAATACAACCATGTCATAACGGCCATAGAGACCGTCAACTCTAACTTAACGCTGGAATTTGTGAGAATAAAATTACTGGACAATGAGATGAGAAACATGGAAGCAAGTACTACTCCAAACCAAGAGGAAAACACATTTATGAGCACAACAATATGCTACAGATGCAAGAAAAAAGGCCATAAGTTTTATGAGTGCCGTATGTCAAGTAGAGGCAGAGGTAGAGGGTTCAGGGGTCCACGAGGTAGAGGTAGAGCAGGAGCCGCTCACCCCGCACATGAAGGAAATTTGCCCTCTTCGCTGTTCATTGCTTCGGAGCAAGCGCTAGCCACTGAAAACATGAGTGACTCCATATACTTCGTCGTAGACTCTGGGGCTACGCAGCATTTCATACAAGAGTGTTATGAGAAATATATGACTAATGTAGAATACCTGGGTCAAGACTTGAGTGTGAAAATAGCAAATGGTCAGATATTAACCGCCACTAAGAAAGGAATTTTAGAAGCCACACTCAACAATAAAAACATAAGGATTGAGGCAGTCATATTACCTGGCTTAAGTGCAAATCTAATGTCAGTTAGTAAGTTAGTGGAAAGAGGTATGGACATCATTTTCAAAAGGAACTCACTACTTATAAAAGACCGAAATCATAACTACTATGGAGAGAAAAGAGGCCGTCTGTACACAATACAAGTAAGAATAAATGTAGCCATTGGTGGAAATTCATGTCAACTGTCAAAGGGAGAAAATATAGATCTATGGCATCAACGATTTGGACACATGTGCAGAAAGAAACTGGCTATACTGGGATTACCATTCAGCACTGGAGCTTGTGATCCATGTATGAAAAATAAAGCCACGAGACTACCATTCAAGCGAATTCAAACACCGAGGTCAAATAAAGTCGGAGAATTAATTCATACTGATATAGCAGGCCCTACTAGGATACCGACCGAAGAAGGATACAGGTACTTTCAAACCATTATAGACGATTATAGCCACTTCACACAGACATATCTATTGAAAAGTAAATTTGAAGCCACACAAAACTTAATATCATACATAAAAGAAATGGAACAACAGATGGAAGTGAAAATAAAACGGATAAGATGCGACAATGGTGGTGAATATACTGCAAAAATACTACAAGAATTCTGTAAAGGGAAAGGAATTATAATAGAATATACACAGAAATATAGTCCACAGCAAAACGGCAAGGCTGAAAGAATGAACCGAACGATATATGACAAAGCAAGAACTATGTTGGACGAGTCCAATTTACCGAGACATTTATGGGGTCAAGCAGTATTAACTGCAACCTTTTTGATCAATAGATCACCCTGCTCATCGATACAAGACAAAGTACCAGCTATCTTAGTGAACAAAGAAATTGATTTTCAGAAGATAAAGATATTTGGAAGCAAAGCCTGGGTACACATAATGCCTAAAAAAG
Source organism: Apotomis capreana (assembly GCA_947623375.1). NCBI lineage: Eukaryota > Metazoa > Arthropoda > Insecta > Lepidoptera > Tortricidae > Apotomis > Apotomis capreana. The sequence goes on from OX392503.1 coordinate 27,749,514, forward strand.
ATAAGCTATCAAGCAGAGCAACCCCAGCAAGAATGGTTGGATATGCAATGAATGGATATAAACTTTGGGATCCAAAGACAAATAGAATAATAGTATCCCGAGATGTTCGTTTTGATGAAACTGATATTAAATATATAGAAGAACAACCTGATCATTTTACTCCAAGAAATTATGTTGACATAGAAGAAGAACAAAATATAAATCAGCAAGAAGTAAGCTTAAAAGAAACAGAACCTGATAAAGAGGAAAGATTTGATGATGCAACAGAAGAACAAAATGAATGTAATATAGAAAACTTGGAACAAGACGGAAATGATAGATTATTCTCAAGAACAGGAAGGGAAATTAAAAAGCCACAAAATTTACAGGACTATGAAATCTACGAAGCATACTGTTTAATATCTTGTGAAGATGATGAAATTACATATAAACAAGCTATACAAAGTACCGAGTGGAAAACTGCTATTGAACGAGAAATCAAATCCCTCGAAGAACAAGAAACATGGATAGAAACAAAATTACCTAAAGGAAATAAAACAATAGACACTAAATGGGTATTCAAATCAAAATCAGATGGTACTAAAAAGGCAAGATTGGTTGCACGGGGATTCCAGCAAGAAACAACTAAGGACTATGTGTATGCGCCAGTAGCCAAGATGACAACAATTAGGATGGGACTATCAGAAGCGATAAATAATGATTGGAAAATTAGCCAACTTGATATACCAACTGCATTCCTCAATGGAAAACTGGAAACTGAAGTCTTCATTAAAGTTCCAGAGGGAGTAAATGTGAAAAATAAGACAGAAGGAACTGTACTGAAACTTAACAAAGCATTATATGGTCTTAAAGAGTCACCCAAGTGTTGGAATAAGACTTTTGATGCTTTCTGCAGGAGAATAAACATGACAAGATCCAAAAATGACATTTGCCTATACTATGGAAAAGATATATGGTTAATCTGGGGGCACGGTAGTGCCCCCGCCAAGACGAACAAAAAAGAAGGGGGCACTACCTACCTTTTCTCGAACCGTTTCGTCTCATATTCAAACCCTCATAGTTTCGTCCCAGTTAACACTAGAGCGCCCAAATTCTCAGGTTAAGATGCAGTTAGCAAACATATAAAATGTACAAAATTTAATTGATCTAGCTTTTATACTTTAGGTTTTATAGGTACCTAAAATACGCCGATTTTGCCACTCACTCACTGACGTATCAAAACCTCTGGGGTACTTCCCGATGACCTAGAAAGCTGAAATTTGGTATGTAAGCTAGTATTAGTACACAAACAACAAAATAATTGTATATTAACTACCGTAAATAAGTCTAGCGGACTGTCCGGCCCATATCGTAAGGAATTAAGTTTATAAGTATATATTATCAAAGACATAAACTTAGTTTCTTGATACCATATGGGCCAGACGGTCCGTTGGACTTATTTACGGTACTCTATGAAACGGCCAAGCCATACTTTTGAAACAAAGGTGTAGGGTTAGTAAACTCCGGGTTTAGGGGCTTGAAGCCAGTTGATGCCATACTTTTTAAACCAAGGTGGTGGGGTTAGTAAAGTCGGGGCTTAGGGGCTTGGCTTTTCCTGGGATCTGATAACTTTTTTACAGCGAAAGCGTTATGAGAATGTGAGTCTTGGCCGTCAATTTTACATGAAATGTTTTTGGTGGGATACTATTTGTTGATGACATATTGCTAATGGGAAATGAAAAGGAAGTCAATTATGTGATAAAACTATTACAAGAAGAATTTAAAGCTAAAAACTTGGGAAACATAAATAACTTTTTAGGAATTGAGATACACAGAAATAATAACACAATAAAATTATCACAGAAACCATTTATTGAAAATATGTTGAAAATGTTTAATATGTCAAACTGCAGCGAAGCGAAGACACCCATGGAGAACAGCTTTCAAGTACCTGAAACAGAAGAAATGATTAATAATGTACCTTACCGAGAACTAATGGGATGCTTGAACTATCTTGCAACAATCAGTAGACCAGATATAACTTTTGCTACTTCTTATCTGAGCAGATACTTAGACAAGCCAACGAAAAGCTTGTGGACTGCTGCAAAGAGAATACTACGATATTTACAAGGAACAAAAGACATGGAACTTACTTACCACAAGAAGAAAGAAGACACTAATTTTTCTTTAATTTCAGCTTTTTCAGATGCTGACTGGGCTGGAGACAAAGCTGACAGGAAGAGTGTCAGTGGTATGATTGTCTACCACCAAGGCAATCTGGTATCATGGTCTTCAAGGAAACAACAGTCTGTGGCACTGTCTACAGCTGAAGCAGAGTATGTAGCCGCGGCAATGTGTGCCAGCGAGCTGCTCTTTATTCAAGGACTTGCGAAGGACTTTGGTGATCAGTGTAGTGTACAATTAAAAGTTGACAATCAAAGTGCTATAAAAATGATTATGAACAGTGAAAATACTAAATATTCAAAACACATAGACATTAAATTTCATTTTGTGAAGGATGTGGTTGCTAAAAACATTATTTCATTAGAATATGTGAATACTAGTGAAAACATTGCAGATATCATGACAAAACCACTATGTAGTGTTAAACATAATTATTTTCGTGCTAACTTGATTAACTGTTAAATTGTGATAATGTATTATAAAGGTTTGTTTAAGACTTGTTAACTATTTTGAGCAAAGACTACAATGTATGATTTTGAGGTTACTTTAAATGTCAAGCTAGAGATGTCAAATAACAATGTCAGAACTGTCACATTAATGTCACTTTGGTGTTGCCATAATATTAAAAATAAAAACTTCTATTTTGGTAGCAATTTAAAGTAAATTAATTTTATGTTATAAAAATTAAAATTAAATTGTAACTTTAATTTGAGAGGGAGTGTGAAGATATTTGAGCGTCTGTATACTATCTATGACTATCTGTGGTAGCTACTTCCGCTTCCTTGGCAAATATGGCGCTTGCGCAACAACTCTGTAAGCTTAGGTTTAACTAGAATAAAGTATTATAGAAGGAATATATTATAGTTTTATTCAAGTTCTCATATATCTGGCCTGTACAAATATCCGAACACGTAATATTTTTTTATTATAGTCGAAATTTAAAAAGTAGTAGGAATTATAGTTTTGATACTAGGAAATATTTTTGATTTTCTATGCACACGTAAGGTACCTAAGGACATAAGTTAAATACATGTTGACGTGCACTCATAGTCAGCTCAGATCATTTCTAGCACTATGTACAGTACAGTCAACGACAAACACATTAAGTTTACACTTTCTAACCATATACAAGGCGAAAAATTAAATGTACTTAGTTAAAATAAGACCTGGCTCGATAATATTAATCCATCACCAAAAAAATTACATGAGTACCTATTATACCAAATTTTAACTCAGTCGGAATGTCAGAACTGGTATATAAAGTATCAAAATTATTTATAGACCCACCTACTAAATTGTTTAAATCATAAACAATTGGTGATACCACAAGGAAATATCTGTCAACATTATTTGGCTAGCCAGACTCTATTAAACAGATAAAAACTTAGCTCTAAGAAATTTTCCTAAAAAACTGTATTCACAGTTTGTATTCATCTTTGCTTATGATATTATACTACTTTTATATAAAATTAGGTTAACATGGGGTAAGCATTTACGGGTATGATAAGTACTTGAGTGACACTTTGCGTGAACCACAGACAACCCCCACTAGACGGAGCATGTAAGGCGACCCGCGCGCGCCAACGATATGGTACGACAGAACATTAAAGTATATCAACACGGCGGCCACCGTTTAGTTGCGTCCATGTTTATGAGGTCTCTCTACACCACTTAACACTACAATTTACCATGTTATTTATTTAATTTCTTTTTTCGTTGACGTACGCATGGATCATACACAAGGACGCAACTAAACGGTGGCCGCCGTGTTGATACTTTAATGTTCTGCCCTACCATATTGTTGGTGCGCGCGGGTCGCCTTACATGCTCCGTCTAGTGGGGGTTGTCTGTGGCGTGAACATAATGTACGAACACGTTTGAGATATTGGCGTCGCTCAAACGTAAGTACCATAAGGTGGGCCTCTTTGGTTACTCATTGTCAGTAAAAAACGCTTTTAAGCTCGATTCTTTACCATAGATTTTGGATTTCATAGACAATATTTTTCTCGGAAGTCATACATTTTTCGGAAATATTGAAAATGTCAAACTATAGATTAGGCTGGGTTTGTGTTATAGCATTTCAAAATATTTAATGATTTCAGAAAAAAAATACTTGCGATGTAATGAAATTTCTATGAAATTAAAATTCGACGAAACGTTTGTCCATAAAACAAGGGGTTACCAGCAGGGCTAACATATTTTGCCGCGACTTCACTTGTCGCGCGAGTCAGCATCTCCTGTTTTGCTCGCACGGTATTGAAAGGAAAGTGACAGGTAGCTTTTCTCGCGCGACATAGAGTCGCGTGTCAACGTTATACTAGACGTACAGGGCAAAAACGGCCGTATTAAAAAACAGTAGAAGCGTTATAAAATAGTAATTAAATTGAGACACGTATTATTACAACAGTGTTGATGTTAGCGCTCTATGCAAGCAGCGGGGCGGGTCAACGGCCGCGCAGCCTCCCAAGGCTGCCTACACGGCTCCGTAGCCGACAAAAAGCCATTTTCTATAAAATATAAATCACAGTGCCAGTTGTTGAAAGTTATACGTCGATAACCGCAGCTTGGTAATACGGCTCCAAAGACATTTACTGTCGCATCGGTATGTATATGTCGCGAACGATATGAAATGTGCCTTGTTTATGTTTTTATGTCACTTTAGGCCGTAAGTGGGATTTTCTGTGGGCTACACGGAAAAGTATCAAAACTTTAGAAAAAGCCGCGGGCGGGGTAATTCGCAAAATCGCATATTCACCTTTGCACAAACACCTTCGATTTGAGTCATTCACGAATTCACCGCCCTAGGTGTGTAATGTCTAATGTACTATTATGAATCGGGCTCAAGCTGCAGTCATTTGTTAATAACCTTTTGAACGTCAGTCGGGCTGAAAATAGTTACGCTGACGTCGTGAAATTACTTACGTCTAAATTTCAATGATGAAAAATCAAACCAATACAAGTATTTTCAATCCCTGTTAATTTTGGAACACTTTTTTCTGCAATGACGTCCAATCAGGGGCACTGTGAACCGTTACATTGCTTGGCGTTGGAAAGGTTAAACTTTGGCTCGCCCGCGTCGCTCGCCCCCGCCACAATCTACAACAACTCGCTCTAACTTCCAAGCATAATTATACGAGCCTTTAACGACGTCACTGGAATGAAACCTCAACAAAATCTCTGAGATTTAAATGGGAACAACGTAGAATATTTAAGTTAACAAAGTTCTCAGAAATTCAATGAATTTCAATAAGATAGCAAAACAGAAACTATTCTCAGTTTCCATTTTATAAATGGCCGTGGAGAGCTGGCGGGCGGCGGAGTGTGAGGGCGACGGATGGTGTCTACTTGGTGAAAGAGCGCAGGGCCTCATTCCACATTACTCAATTGATCACACTCTAACCGATCGTCGATGGATATTCCCTCCACTTCAACTTGTAAGGAGTTCTAAGCAAATTTATGCGAGAACAATCACCATTACCTCTATATTAAATCGTAATTGTACTCCATAATCCATAAGTAAAACCTTAAAGATCTTTGAGCGAAATACAACATCTGCCTTGATAAGCCTTATTTTATGCTCAAAACAAGTATCCATATGGGGCAACATTTTGTCCCACCAAAAAAGATACAAAAACTCACTGCCCAAAGAATCTGGGATTTCCTGGACTCAACGGCTTTCAGGAGTAAACTTTAAGAAAGGGCTGCCACAATAGATCAATAGGTAATGGTCGATGCGGCACATAATGATATAACTCTAATTTAGCTTCCTATGAGGCTTTACAGTAACTTTTCCGAATCCAATATCCCTCAATTGGTCATGTCACAACCCTGACTAACATCGCAAGTGAATGGACAATTGAGTGGCTAGTATCGGGAAGCAGGCGTGAAAGCCGTTGCGAGAGCACGCGAGAGGCTCGGTCCTCGGAGCAAAACAACGTTGCCGAGAACAAAGCGCTCCCGTTTATTGGTCACTATTGATACCCTCGCACTGTTCCTGCACTTAACTGGCTACACACCAATAGGGCATGACTGTTGTTGAATTATATAACATACTACATTTATATGTTATAGATTTTGAATTTTGTGATTGTGACTCCGAAGGTACGGAAATTTTATTTAAAATACAAAATCTGATTTTATTGTTTTCGGAATTCTCATATTAATAAAAATAATAGTTAAGTAAGTGTATGACAATCATGTACTTAACCTCATTATTTTACGGCCCAAATACTTGACGACGCCACGGTATCGTGGTTATTTGTATGGAGAATGCCGAACTTTAACTCCAGCTCCACACTATCGCGAAGTTGGCCGAAGTGAGTTTCTGCAGCGACTCCACACCATCATATTTGCCACAATATCATATTCCATAATTATAGACATTTGATCCTTATAAAAAATTACCCTTTTTATTTGTCGTCCATTGTCATGATGTATTACCCGAATCGACTTTGTTCATACACGCTCAAGTAGCCTGAATTGAGTCGACGAACCACATTCCTTGCACTAAGTGCACGCGAACGGGCCCATAAGGTCACATTCCTCGGGGACCCAGTACAGCAAAGCGGTGGAACTTCCAATTAGCGGTAGAGTGCTTGAGCGGGCCGTGTGAGACATCAAGTCTCGTCACGTCCTAGCGGACCTGCTATCAAATTCTAAGTTCATAGTTCAAGTTGTGTTACTTAAAATTGTTATACAAAACGTATAAGAGACTCTAAAATTGAGAAAGGTGCTTCGACAGTGCGACTGACTGAGTGGCACCAACTCGACCAAAGGATCTGGGTTGGGTACAACGTGAGGAAACAAATTATTTTTAGTACATTCAGATCTATAAATAAGTCAGATGTTGTTATTACGCAGTTAGAGCTTAGTTCGGTGAATAGGGACTTAAAGTTCTGGCTTTAGAACGTTGTAATTTAGGTAGTTTAGCCAGATTGAGCTTGATGGTACTGGTCTTCAATTTGCTATAGCGAAGGCAGTTCAACGACTATTCTCTTCTGCCACCATACACGGATACTGATATTTTCTCTCCAGCTGCTGAAATTTCTTGGGGGGTATCAGTAGGGTCCTTGAACCTCTCCGCCTGCTCCAGTAATGAAGGGTTTTTAGGGTTTCGTTATACCATTAACTAAAATACAGCGTTCTAAAGCCAGAACTTTTAATTTTAACTACTCTGAAAATGTAACATAGAACCCTGAAATATTGGGCCAGCGACATCTTAACGCGAATATTTCTTAGGTTTTTGCCATAAAGTGCATGTCATAGTAAAATGTAGAACACTTATTCATTTCTTGCATTCTTAACACTTGCAAACCTCGTGATACGGTACCTACCACGACTGTGGGCGGCACTTTTATCTACAACATCGAACATTACAAAACTAACTATACTATAACTAGACCCAAACAGGATCTTAGCCTCCAAAACGAGAACATGCCTCTTATTCCCATCCTGCGCTGGCGTTCTCGCCAGTTTTCAGCTTGAAGCTTACGTAGATCCACTTCCGCCACGTCTCCCCAGCAGTACCTGAGACGACCTACCAAAACTTTACTAATAGTTTCTATTTAAAGCTAAATGCAGTGCCGTTTTTGGCTAGATATTTATTGTATGAGCTTTGTCTGTCACTACAGCATATACTTTTCAAAATTTTCGTGTGACCTTGAACGTCTTAAAACTTGTATGGCGTGGTATGTTGTAGTAAAAGCAAACTACACGTGCTGCTGTAGTAATCCGGTATGCGTGATTAACGCACAAGTAACCTCTAAGTTGATAGCAAGCAATCACGACTCGCTATTTTGGGCGCGTGAGTCAGCCGAGGGTACCACACGTGTCGACTGTTTACCTACGTTATCTGCCTCCCGGACTACGCTGGTATCCAGGGCAACCTTGTCATATACTTTTATGAAAGCTTATTATGTATAGTGTGACCATTTTATCTGTGAAACGGCGAAATTAGGAACTATGGCTGTCATAATATTATTAAAATGGGCCCCGAGTCGTGTAGCAGCACGGATCAAACGGCTCCTTAGTTCAAAACATGTCGGGCCGTTTCTGTCAATTTTTACGTGAGTTTAAACCATTTTTATAATTATTACGACTGTCATGCTGAATTTCATACGATTGATTATCTGTGTATATGCATTTGAATACCTACTCGACATCTTTCAATTCACAGAAAAGTTGGTTCGCAGAACTACCACTCAGTCTACAGCAGATCATTTCTCATAGTTTTTAGGCCTTGTGCTGTTTTTTAAGTCTGTGCCGCAGCATGCAATTTTCGTATGTTTCTGTGTACGTGTTGAGATTTGGAAATATAAAGAAAGACCCAATCTAAGGTCAAGTCAAGCGCACTGGTAGGTAATTTATTCGAACGGGATTTACCTATGGGATGAATTATTTGAACATCTCAATGCCAAAATTCCGGCTGCATATATATGAAATTTTATCAAAAACGCGTGAATAATGTACCTACAATCCACACGCATAATTTATGAAGAGCGCATAATTGTATAGTTACTCATAATGACACTAACTGTTTTCTGTGTGATTAAAATCCTAATTACTCTTAGGTTTCCGTTCACAACTCAAGTGGCTCCCTATCCGCCTTCGTCTGTCCTTCTCTATAGTATTCTTTTTAACCCTGCAACTCCCCGCTACCTTAAAGATCGTTTTAGTTACCTGTTATCAGTTAGATCCGCTCAAATTTATTTACTCTCTGTTCCGGCAGCAAAGTCTAAATTTTATTCGAATTCTTTTACATTTAAAGCCATTCTATTGTGGAATTCTCTTCCATTGGATCTGAAGAAGGCTAAATCACTATCTGTTTTTAAGATTAAATTAAAAGATCACTACTTGTCACTCCCATAGCTTATTGTGTGCTATTGGTAATTTTCCTAGCTAAGTTGGATATCAGCTGTGTTGTATTTATTATTTTTAGGGGTCCGTACCCAAAGGGTAAAAACGCGACCCTATTACTGAGATTTCGCTGTCCGTCCGTCCGTCCGTCCATCCGTCTGTCACCAGGCTGTATCTCAAGAACGGTGATAGCTAGACAGTTGAAATTTTCACAGATGATGTATTTCTATTGCCGCTATAACAAAAAAATACTAAAAATAAAATAAAATAAATATTTAAGGGGGGCTCCCATACAAGAAACGGGTTGGTTGCGTTAACTTTGCACCTCATTTGTATGGGGCGCTATACATACCAGGCAAACTTAACTTAACCACTTAAGGATGAAAATTATTTGTACGGAACCCTCGGTGCGCGAGTCTGACTCGCACTTGACTGGTTTTTATTTCTTGTGTATATGTGTATTTTTGCCTATATTATATACGTATATTATTTGTATATATGTATGTTTATCTTTATATATATTTATTTAAGTATGTGTATGACTTGTTATTTATGTTGCTGAATTTTTTATCTCACCACCTACTCTTTCATTGATTATTTTTGCTTATTCTTCTACCCAATGGTTGTCTGGAAGAAATCGCTCTTTAGCGATAAGACCGCCTATTGTCTACCATTTATAAATTAAGGTTTTAATTGTAAAAATTTTCTTGTTGGTGTGCAATAAAGCATTGTTGTATTATATTGTAAATATTGTATTGTTTCTATGACATATGGATGTTAAAAATGGGTTTAAGTTTCACGTTGCTATGCAGAAATACATTTCGAACTACTTAAATCAATAATAAGCTCTAAAATCAATTTTTCGTAATATCAAATGCCTGTTTTTCATAATGCGGTTCGTTAAAAGCCTAGTTATAGAATAAACGAATTGTTTAATTAAACAATGGGTGTAAACGAGTCGAAGCTGTGAATAAATAAGTGGTGAGTGGGCGAGTTCGTCATGCGGCACTCGTTCATGCGGAGACCTTTCTTGAACTTTCTTAACAGAGAATTCTTACAGTACATTCACTTGCAGGCAAGACAAGGATCGTATTAAAATACACACGTAACGGGTTTACTCCCGTCGTAGAAGTCGAATATCGCTTGACATGTTTCAAATCGGTTCGCGATTCATTATCAGAAGAGCGGATCAGTCGCGGTGGCGGCCAATCGCATACTAACAAGGGTCCTTCGGGAATATTCATATTTATTGGTAATATCATTTTACACGTCAATAATGCATTAAATCACGGTGCTATTTGTATGTTTCCTACTGTTTCTAGATGGGACTTTCACCAATCAGGGAATAGGGTAGCCGGATCACTAGTTGGAACTAGTCAGGGTTTTGCACTGACCCACAAATTTAGGTTTGAACTACTATTACGCTCATCATATATGACTCAGTCAGCATATTATCGTGTTGCTCATGAAACGAGACAATATTTGTCACATGCTGAAGAGATGCATGTCACAGCTATGCAAGAAGTGCCGAGATGATGGAATTAAACTTTCAATAGGTGTATAAGTGATAGTGTCAAGGAATCTCACTGGTCGAGAACGAAATAATAAAATATCGGGTAATATAGTTACCCAAACGAAATCCAGTAAAAAATCTGCATAAATCGAAGTCACAGGAGGCACCAGTACTGGACAAGAAGCAATTATGGTTTATTTCCGTAAACCCACATTTTAAGAAGCAGACAATAACAATGTTAAAGCATTGATACAAATTGTAAATATGTTCAGATAACAAATGGTCCTAACTAGTAAAGATCATAAATGTCAATAATCAATGTGGATAAGGAGGAGTTCACACTGGTGGAAAAGAAAAGCAAGGCGCGTAGGGTGCCCCGCAAGACTCTGAGTGGCACTGCCGAGCCGGTTGGTTCTGGTCTTCGGATTGCCACACTGAGTAAGGCGCTCTACGTGTCGCGCTTGCAGGACACCATCGCAAGTGCAAACTTCTGGCCGAAGGGTGTTGTGTTTCGGCAGTTCCGGGGAAATCTGCCGAATCCTGCGCCAGATCAGACGACGCAACGGAGCCACGCTGTTATGTCGCCTAAATCCAACTAGATTTAAGTTTTTATTTTTATTTTATGTATGATTTTGTTTTGTCTGATTTTGTAGTTCACAGTGACTTAGTTTAATTACTGTAATGCTGTGTAACTAATCTGAATAAATAAATGTTAGACTATAAGGCATTACACGTTTGCTGTCCATTACTGGGTACTACTGTGTTTAACATGTCCATGCTTGGTGCCGATGCCGTTACCCTATCGAGACTCGAGCGGAAACAGTCACAAAGACGAAAAGAGTTCCCACAGTCAAACCAGCCACTGGTTTTGTGGCACATTGAGAATGCTAATTACTATATATATGTTCATACCTAAGAAAAATTTATAAAGTTCGCCACCTGTGACTTTTCCGTGATTCATTCGTTGAGTTTCTTTCGGAGTTTCTTCTCGGCGGTGGTTTCATCTTGAGAAATGCCGCACGACTCAGACATGTCAAAGTGCTTTGTGGCACACTTACAGAATAAAATTCATTATTTAATTAATAAAATTTATCAATTAATCCCGCAGATAATGGTGGTACTCCGGAGATTACCTTGCGCTGATTGAATTAATCAAGAATAATTAATAATTTGGACCAAGTTTATGTGCTCCTTTTCCTTTATTTTTGTCCTTATAAGCCCTCTTTGGTTTTCCTCTCTTTGTCCATCCTTCAACGTCGTGTCCTATCAGGCTCTCAAGAAAGACAGACATGGAAATTGCGCCACAGACAAAACCACATCAGATTATTTAGTACTTCATGTGTAAATTACTATAACATTTTCTAGGCTAAATATGATATGATAATGATTAATACGAGTATGAGTAATTCATCGGAACATCCTAGAGCCTAGTTAATTCGGTGGGCGTTGACACACTTACAGCTATTTGAGCGATGTTGGCATCTACTGGCCGTACGAGAAATTATTACTGCCCAATTTTACATACAATTCGTGAAACATTTCCTTTCAGTTTCTACAATTTCGTTACGATTGGTAAAGTTTTGAAGGTGGAAGAAGTTTCGAGAACAAAACCTCGATCTGTATAGAAAAATTAACACTGAAACTTCCCCCTAATTGATTCCTTTTAATTGTGTTGTACTTCCCGTACTTAATTATGTACCAGAACCTAATTTTTATAAGAACATATAATATGCTTATGTATGTTATGGTCGTTATGAACAAATGGGTGCATTTTAGCATGTGACAACTCAAAACTAAGTACACCTTGTTTTTTTTTGCGACTATGCGGAACACAAAAAATACATCTCGAACGTTTTCAAAATGGAATGACGTATGAAATAAAAAACGATTTTCTTCTTGAAGATCACTAGGGTGAATATGAACCAGCGATACCCTCACATAACGCAAAGTAAAGAGACAACATTTTTAAAACATAATTTTTGCCAGGGATTTTCTTTGAGAGGGAAAATGTTTTAGCTAAAAAGGGTGCATTTCGTTTCCAGCTTGGGTGTTTGTTTACCGAATAAGATTAGTGATCCAGTACACACTTGCAAATTATAACACAGGATGTTTTCCTTTTATTATTATACTCGTAAATATTTCTTTGATACTAGCGATTGACCTTAAACTTTATGTATTTAAAGACCAAGAACTAATAGGTACTAGTTTCATCACAAAAAACCTCAAGTTTTTGCTGACACAAAAACTGATTTTGAAACTACTACGTGGCAAAGCAAATAAAACGACGAGAATCCAAGAGAGTAAACCAAATATATTATAATGTTTTAATATGTAGTAATCTCTACTTTTATTAACAGTCATTTTTCTATTTTAATTTTTATATATTATTAATTTTTGATTTCATAAACAGTATTTGTACAGTACCTATATTATATATTTACATGCGTAGGGGCATTTTCGAAATATGATCGCATAGAAGAAAATTATCCAGCGCTGCCAAAAGCCCAATCTCAATTAGAAATAGATTCCGGTATCGGGAGTACTGATGGCCCGCACCTATAGATATTTATATCGAACGTTAACTGTACGTGAGTACCAACCGAGCTTTTTATGCCCTATAGTGGGCTGACCATAGTGCGGGAGGAAATGAACGGTCTTATAACTCTTATGGATGACGTCATGTGTGCGTGTATGCCGATACCTTTTTTACTAGGGGGTTTGACGATGCAGTTGACGCAGTGGTTGCAGCTACGTAATGGGCCGACGGTCCTGGGATCGAATCCAGGTAAGGATAATTATTTGTGTGATGAACTCGAACATTTGCTTCCTCGGTTATGGGTATTTAGGTATTTATTTATCTTTATATTATATAATATCGTTGTCTAGTGCCTATGACAAAAACTTAATAGAGCTTACTGTGGGATTAGATCGATTTGTGAGAGTTTGTCTGATATTTATTTATTATTTATTCAGGCCAACAACATTCATGCTTCTAAACTAGGTCCGGGAAAACATTTGAGATCAACATTTGGTGACCGTAGCGTCATATCAACCCGATGGCCACACTCACAAAGATTAACTTGAATGAATCACTGATGGAATAACGAGCTATTGTTCTCCACAGCTTCCGCGGTGACTAGGCGCCAGGTGTTGCTATGACGATTATACTGAGTTTTGAGTTCGTTCTCGACGCTATGACGGTTACTCTGAGTTTGCACCTTGTTGTGTCGCTGATCGCTTTAGGGAATGCAACCCGGGTAATTTTTCTGTGTAAATTACCCGTAATCCGGTCATTTACATGCAAAATAATTACCGGTTTGCATTCCCTAGTCGCTATGAACGACGGTTACTTTAAGTTTGCGCCAATTTGGTATGAATGTCGGATTCTTTGAATTTGTACGTATCTCGTTCGTATGCGATGCCGCGGACACGACGGACTTTGCTCTCAATTTTGTGACTTGGTGTCATTTTCGCTCAGGGATTTGTACTGACAGACAAAGTGCTTCAACCGTCATTGTTTGAGATAGCCGGCTTTTGACCAGTTCCTGATAAAAATGGGAGCTTTATAGGACATTAATATTTAGGAATTCGGTGGTAATATTATTTGGTTTTCTCCTGTGGCACCTATTATATGTATATTTTATGTTATTGGAGCTGAATGGTTCTAACACATTGTTATTAAAGGGTACATAAATAGTACTGCATACCGTTTATTGCGTTCTTGGCGGTTATTTTTATATTTCGTAAATTATATTTACGTATCAGTTCACCGTTTTCAGTATGAGCATTATTACCGCGTGTAGTTCACATCTAGTACCCATTCGCACAATCAATTTCATTGTATATTTAAGTACAGTAATCAATAAATATGACTACATAGATTATCAGTGCACTATCATTATGTATGTCGCGTCAGGCGTAAACATCAAGGATATCACTGATCACCTAAAATGACAATAACAGAAGAATATACCGTTGTTTTAAATAAGAACAGTGGTGATATTTAGGACATATGTCATTAGTAACCTCGAATTTTCCACCAGGTGCAAACAATGGTACCAACAAACTACGATAAACGGTGCGCCAGCGCCGCAACGACTCTGATAAGGAAATTCCATTCCACATGATTGGAATTTACTTTATTAATGTCGTTTATGTGCTTATAAGGTTGAAACGACTGATCTAGGAAGGGCCAGATTCCGGTTTTCTGCATTTTCATGGCTAAGTTGGAAGGGAAAAATGAGGTTCAGGGTAGGTAATTTGCTTTCATGAGTTGACAGTATTGTTGCGATCTAAAAAGGCAACATTGTCATGATAAATGTATCGAGATGTCTACCCTGCCGTCTTTGTAGATAATGAGGTATTTACTACAATCGAAATGTTATTTCAGATGGGGTTCGGGGCACCATGGCAATCACGGTCCCTCGCACTCGTTGAATCTGCCCTTGTATTTAAAAATCAATAACAGTAACAAACCTAGTTAAATTGTTGAAATTTAGTGCTAAACTATCATCAAAACCTTCTGAAATCGAGTACTGCGACCTGCGACGCATCCATCTCCGTCAGTATACCCATGATGACTATATATCCTGTTTTTATCTCATGATAGACATGAATATTTATTCTTAATAAACGTTTTCCACGAAAGTATCGGTTTTCTACCCCGATAATATAATAAGTGTGGATGGAGTGGAATGAGTCCGACCGCAGCAATAATTGGTTCGTTTAAGCGGTACCTGCGGCTGCCCACGACGCATTCATCCTTTAGTAAAGCTCTATGACTATGATAGTTGACTTAATAGGAAGATAGATAAATGTAATACATATTTTTCCGAATAAGTATCGCTTTCTCACCGTCAATTAGATTGGATGGACTTGTCCATCCTCAGCAATAATTGGTTCAGTTAAGCGGTGCATGTGGCGCGTTTAACTTTGGAGACATGTCTATCGCACCTGCAGTTATAATTGGTTGCCATAATTTCAACCTATGAATGTCAACTGCTGAACGGATGTATTTTTTTTATAGTTGAGTAGGTATACTACTTTCCTATAAGTGGTCGCCACTCTAGGACTTTGCTGCCCCAAAGCAGGTTCCGTCCTAGTACTTGTAGCTTACTGCTATAATAAAACCTCTCATTACTTGCACGTAGCACGTATAAGCGTCAAAAGTATCAAACTAACGAGAACTAAGCTTGTGTAAAACCAGCATAACTCGTAAGACTGTGAAATCGGATCAGTAGCGTTTAGTTCGTTTTGCTATCACTTCGATCTCTAATACATTATTAACCGTTAGTCCATTCGAAGGAAGCAATAAAGGCAGGTGTATAATGGCTTCCTGCTGCAGTGAGGCTCGACGAAGGAGGGTGGGGGTCAGTGTTGCCAGATCTAGTTCGCTTAAAATCGGGACCGTGTTAAAAAATTAAATCGGGACATCACCCGCTGCATATCTTGCCGCGACTATGCTTGTCGCGCGAGTCAGAATCTCCTGTCTTGATTGCACGGTATTTAAAGGAAACTGACAAATAGTCGCATCTCAAAGTTATCCTAGACGTACTTTTGAATAAGGATAGTACAAATAAAACAAAGATTTCGACTTACATGAGGGCGATTGGACAAATGATGTCAATCTCTGATATTTTCTCTTCCGTTACCTTTTTAAGGTTCCGTACCCCGTAAAAACGGGCCCCTATTACTTCCGTCTGTCACTAGGCTGTATCTCTTGAATCGTGATAGTTAGACCGTTGAAATTTTCACAGTTGATGTATTTATGTTGCCGCTATAACAAAAAGTACTTAAAACAGAATCAAATAAATATTTAAAGGGGCTCCCATACAACAAACGTGATCGATCGGGTGCGTTGACTTTGCACCTCATTGCAAACTTATCTTAACCCGGCCAGTTGAGATGGGATAGATGTTTGTACGGAACCCTCGGTGCGTGAATTCGACTCGTACTTGGTCGGTTTTTTCTTATACATTGGATATTTTTTTACACAATTGGCGTCCAGACCAAGGCCGGTAAATCGGGATGTCCGTAAACCCCAGAAAATCGGATGTCCCATTTAAATCGGCACACCTGGCAACACTAGTGGCAAGTGAGGGTGGTAGACAACCTTCGCGCAAAAACTCAAGTGTGGCTCCGTCTTTGTCAAACACAGGCGCATTAGGAGACGAAACTACGTTGATGACTATGAGCCCCATTTATACTTTGTACTTTATTGCAGACGCAAAAAAAACCGTATTCGAGTAATAAAAATGATAGTGTAATGGACGATGAGTTCTAAGAGAAAATTTCTACAGGTATGAGAGAGAAACAAATTGTCCATCTTGCAAGAAGTACCTCTTTTATGGATTGGTAAGAAATGTGTATGATTGCGGCACTATGTCGCGCCACATAAAAAGAGGACTGTCAAACTTATCGCGCTGTAGTCATTTGTACTCCACAGGTGGAGCGCTCTTTATAATATATATGGCGCGACCGATAACTGCTACACGCTACTGATTACGGACACGCGCTGATTTTGCCCGGACAAGAGAGAGGTGGAGCTGTAGTAAAAGGAACTTTCTACTTCCATGTATGTAGTAAGTCTGTCTTAACTATGCTGAAGTTTTATCTCTCAGTTATAAATCCAACGAGCCGAGATCAAAACGAGCAAGCACCGTTGATTTATATATTAGATATAGAACATGTTACAATTGCCAGATGAACAACACGTCATGGGCTGATACATCACACAGCACTTTCCAATTAGAGTTATGGAAGACGGTGCACGGATGACTAACGGAACATAAATCCACTCGCGGCTACTGAAGCTGATCTCGCTTTGCTCGTGAATCGTGATTAATCTCCGGTGCGTATCCATCCGAGACTTGCGTTCTTCAAACGACCATGAGATAAATTCGACGTATCCAATTGAATGGGTTAGAGATCCCACCCTTACGACATTGATCTTGGCGTATATCCACCAGACACTGATCTTCAAACGAGCAGCGGTCAAATTCATCTTTTTAAAGACATTTTGTTCACTTGATCGGTCCATCTGGTTGGTGACCGATCATTAAATCTGAATAAGATTAATGAAAAATTGCCGTATGAGTCACGAAAGAACACTATTTAGGTAGCACTAACATATATATTATTTCAAATGAGTCAGGCCATGCCATTTGCGGCAGACTTTCAAAAAAAGAGTAGAAATGTAACCTGTCTTCGTTATTTCTAGGTATGTACCCAAATTCCAAACTATTCAAAGTCATTTCATAATTTACGTATAGTTTGAAAACTATAGGTACGTAAATTATGTCTTGTGTTTACTTATGCCTTCAAGTGTAAGCTCTATTTAGTTCTAGTCTAGGACCTATTACTAAACTATCCTTAGGCGAATAAGTTTGCGTCTTAGGGAAAACGTTTGCTGGAGTTACACCACAGAGTCTTGAGTGCTGACTTTAATTATCCCCCGTGGTTTCCGGTGCATGAATGATTTAGCACTAGAAACCCCGAAAACCCAGGAGTATCTTAAGTTCGCATTGATTCCCAGAACCGATCTCTTCATCTAGTCTTAAAGGCGCCCATTGCGCCCAAGTTAAGCTATAATATCGCCTAGTGACAAGCAACTCACTAAAAATTTTGACACTATACTCTTCAAAGCTCGTATCTAGTAAGTAGATTGACAATGAGATACGATCTTTGATTTAAGTAGGTATTTGTTACTTAGTGAGTTTTGCATGTCAACAGACGATATGCCACTGCAAATATCGAAATCCCAGGCTCGCGATCTCCTGTTTTACCGTATTACGTATATTAGTGATGTGTTGTAGAATCATGTCAGCTCGGAAGGGTCACAGTGTAAATAAATAAAATAAAACCGTTTAAAAAATAAAAATATCGGACAACCTACCACAATTTGATCTAGTCATAGTCTAGACAGTACGCTCTGGTAGGCTTGTGTCAGTAAGTACAGTACGCTCTAGTAGGCTTGTGTCGTGGACACTAGACGACTCTCCTACTCTCTTTTCGAAAACTGACTCGAAAAAATACATCTACATAACTATTGAACCCGCTCTCAATATTTCACCCGAAATCAGTTGAGATATGCGGTCAGACGGAAATCCGAAGAAAGCACCCAAATAGACATACGAAAGCATTTGGCCAAGAAGAAACCGAGTCACTTCGCTCACTTTTTTTTTTACGCAGATTGTAACCACATGAAAGGCGCGTTAATTTCATCATCTTTCATCTTATTAGTTCGTTTTCCCTGCGATAATATGGGCACATTTTGACAGCGGCGACGATAATACGCAGCGATTTGAACCCTCGCAGGTTCATGAGCGCGAACTTAATAAAGAAAACCCCCTAATAAGGCTCGGGTTACCTTTAATTAAATTAAAAGTCTCAGCATAATTGCCGGGAGCTGATCTAATTAAAATAATGAAGAATCTAATTGAATTATTCATTTCTTTCAGTAACTGCATTTGTCTTCGTCGAGTGGGCAGGGCGGGGTACAAAGCGACTTTCTGTACCTCTTGTTCTATTCTGTAAGCTTCTTAAGGTGTTCTCTCTAAAAATTATAAAGTAATAGAATAGAATTCTTTATTGTAAACCTCAACGGGAAATACAAACAAATCCAAATTATACGTAACATTCAATAGCGGTAAACAACAGGTGGTCTTATCGCTAAAGAGTGATCTCTTCCTGACAACCTTTAAAGTAATAAATATTAAGGGACAATCTTACACAAATCGACCTAGTCCCAAACTAAGCAAAGCTTGTACTATGGGTACAACTTAGACGACGATATACATAATAGTAATACATTACTAAAGCCGTGTAAAAGTCTATCTTAGTCTTGCCCAAAACGCACTGCTTAACGATGTTATAATGTCACCAAAAAACGGGATATCCGGGAATCCCTGGGATATATCGCCACACATAAATGGCACACCCTAATCCGAACACTGCTAATAACAGAAAGCTACTAATAATAAATATAATTTTTAACCTTTCTGATATAAGCTCGCCTCAAATTCTAGAAAACTCGACTAATGGATATTTTTATTTATCGGGCACCTGAAGTAAAATAATTACAACAGTTTTATTATTTTTGCGTGGGCTGCCTCGCGCCTGCCTACGTAGAATACTAAATATTAAAGCCATTGACGCGGCCAATATTCATTGATTGTTTTCAAGAAAGTGGGACACAGATAAGACCCATATTCGGTGTCGTGCCGACTGATATCGGAATAGTTTTACGACATAGTAGTCTTAGTAGTGTTCTTAACGGTCCTCGGTAGTATCGGCGTCTGTCAGTCAAACAAATGAAGATGAAAGTATAGATAAATAAACGCCGAAACCTGAACCAGTTTCGACTTGTCCACTATTTGGATTGAGCCATTGTCTTCGAGTTTTTTTGAAGACTTACCATTAAGTCTGTTGTCGATAGAGGACTTAGAGGTATCTATTGTAATTTTTAGTTTTTCTGTGCTCGTATTTCTTTCTTGTCGAGGTGCACAATAAGTCCATAAAGGGTATTCTATTCATCTATTTAAAGTTTAGCATTAACGATATAAATGTATTGAACAGAATCAATTTTGATCCTGTTTTTGTGGTTATATCACATTTCTTATTTTAATAGCTCGGACTCATCATCGCAACACAAGAATTAAGAAAAAAAAAACCGGCCAAGTGCGAGTCGGACTCGCGCACCGAGGGTTCCGTACAAACACTTTCCATCCCTAAGTGGTTAAGTTAAGTTTGCACCTGGTATGTATAGCGCCCCATATAAATTAGGTGCAAAGTTAGGTATTAAAAAAAAATTTATGGTTTTCGTAATTATTCCTTTATCTATGCTATAAGACGTTGCTTCGTACCAAATTTCAAGATTCTGAGTTCACGGGAAGCACCCTGTAGGTTTTGATTCCCTTGCAAGTGTCGAAAATTTGCGGCATAAACGGCTGTATCTTTTGATTGCGTTGGCTTAGAAGTTTGATTTTTTCACAGCTTCAAGGGACAGTAGACCTGAGTAATTGATATAAATTTCAGCTTCATACCTCCACGCGTTCCTGAGAAAAAGGGTCTTGACAGACGGACGGACGGACGGACAGACGGACAACAAAGTGATCCTATAAGGGTTCCGTTTTTTCCTTTTGAGGTACGGAACCCTAAAAACATGGAAATACTCACAAACTTTCGGCCAATTTTGCGTTACGTTTGTAAATATAATTTATATTCCCAAATATAACCTAAAATTGGCCAAAAGGTTGTATTTCCTTTTTTTAGGGTTCCGTACCTCAAAAGGAAAAAACGGAACCCTTATAGGATCACTTTGTTGTCCGTCTGTCCGTCTGTCAAGACCCTTTTTCTCAGGAACGCGTGGAGGTATGTAGCTGAAATTTATATCAATTACTCAGGTCTACTGTCCCTTGAAGCTGTGAAAAAATCAAACTTCTAAGCCAACGCAATCAAAAGATACAGCCGTTTATGCCGCAAATTTTCGACACTTGCAAGGGAATCAAAACCTACAGGGTGCTTCCCGTGAACTCAGAATCTTGAAATTTGGTACGAAGCAACGTCTTATAGCATAGATAAAGGAATAATTACGAAAACCATAAAAATTGTTTTTAATACCTAACTTTGCACCTAATTTATATGGGGCGCTATACATACCAGGTGCAAACTTAACTTAACCACTTAGGGATGGAAAGTGTTTGTACGGAACCCTCGGTGCGCGAGTCCGACTCGCACTTGGCCGGTTTTTTATGTTTTGCGATGATTAGTCCGAGCTATGCTTATTCTGTACATCACAAACTGCAGTCCAAGTAGGACTTTAACTGTAAAACAGGCATTATTTTATACAGTCTGCATAGCGGTCCTGTAGCTCAGTTGGAAGAGCACTGTTCCGGGCAAACAGGTCGTGGGTTCGAGTCCCACATGGACTGCAACTTGCAAGTGGATCGCATACAATTTTGGCTTCTTATTTATCCTTTGTTATATACTAAAATATAAATATCATCATCATCATCATCAGCCTGTATCAGTCCACTGCTGGACATAGGCATCTCCCATGGCACGCCACTGAGCTCGATTTTCAGCTCTCCTCCTCTAGTCACCACCCGCTGTCCTACGAATGCTCAACCTTGTTACAGGGCGCCAGAACTCGTTTGCCCGTAGAGCCAATGACGGGGACAGATATGTCGCGCTTGCATCACTCCGCCGTTGCTGACGATGTGGTGGAGTACGTCCGCCGGAAGACTGGCTTTTCGCTGAGGGTGCACCAGCTGCAGTCCCGCCACTACGTGCACTTCAGCTCGTTTGTGGTGTGCGTGCCGCGGCGGCTGCAGGACACCATCGCAAGTGCAGACTTCTGGCCGAATGGTGTCGTGTTTCGGCAGTTCCCGGGCAATCTGCCGTATTCTACACCAGATCACACAACGGAGCCACGCCATTGTGTTACCTAAATCTAACTAGTTTTGAGTCTTTGTTTATATGTATTTCTGTAGTTCACAATGCCTTGGTTTTTACTGTAATGCCAGAATAAATATAATCTTATAAATTTACAATGAGTCGAAATAGAGAAGGTTTTTCTGAACAAAGTGTATTTATTTTTGACATTGGCGAAATGTACTTTCCATTATCAAGTTTTTCATCATGTTTTTGCTGTAGTAGAGCTTCGAGCTCCAGTATCAAGTTCCTCGTTATAAATGTACATGCTAGGAACTAGTCAATGCTGCTATATGGCGATGCTATTTGACTTGATGTTACAATATGTACTGTTCTGCAACCTACATTACTGTAGTGTAGGTGTAGTATTAGATAGCTGTATTATTAGTTATATATTAGTTATTGATAATTTGTATTGCTTTCTAGAAACTAGCTCATGATTCAACAAATATATAACTGTATTCTATAAGTAGACACTTTTACACCAGAAGACCGCTGTTGAAAAGAAATACAATCCAACTCAATAGTAGTCGCTTACGAAAAGTGAAATAAATAAGACAAATAAATATCAGACACCCTCACACAAATCGATCTAGTCGCAAATTAAGCTCAAGAACTAGACGACGATATACACACTCACTTAAGTACATAGAACAACCAGGACCCAAGCACAAATATTCGAGTTCATCTCAAAAATATTTGCCCTGGTCGGGATTTGAACCCGGGACCGCCGGCTCAGTAGGCAGGTTTACAAACTGAGCCAACCGCGTCGTCAAAAATAGTTAAAGTACATGAAGTTATTCCATATTAAACTAACACCTGAATCAATGCTTCGGGAAGTTTACAACCCAACTTTAAATAGACTCAGTGAAGTAATACAACCAAGAGTCGACCGTATGTTTGTTTATTCGCAGTATTCACACCCAGTGGCCGGTCGTGGAGCCCGCCAGAGCTAGCAAAAACTCCACAACTTGTTTGCCAAAGCTCACATCTGCGGGGCACTTCAGCCTGATTTACGACGATTAATTAAGTGTCGAAAGACCTTGTCCCGATTTTTACTTGACGTCATCTTTGTTTGGCAGTTAGCGGGAGTTTGTTTAACCCTCGGGAACCGTTTTCAATTCGACTGTATGTTGTTTTTTGTTGTCTGTATGATATGATACACGATCATTCCGCCAATTATTAATCGAATTTGATGATTCTTTTTTGTTTGGTAGATCATATTTTTAAGGTGGTCTCTGTTAGATCGGCGGACAAGGGGCACAAGTGAAACGGCCGATAGCTAGCGATGCACTGTTTATTCACGTATACAGATTGTGGTGGGCGCAGCCACGCACACAGATATACGTACATACGTAACAATCCCTCCACCTATTTAAAGTAATATAGTAAAATTACAATCCCCTTTTATAATTATCTATCCTAAATTACAAACACTAACTAGTTACTAAAAGAACTGTTTGTAGTTAATTTTGGGACGGGGACGCATCACCCTTCGTGGCTCGACTGTCGTCGGCAAGTTCTCGGTCTCATTCTCCGCCTCGTGAAACTCCTCTTCCTCCTCGGGGTGAGTAGGCGATGACGCATCTACGGGCTCTGCAGCTCTCTGTGATGACACCGGCGGCCGCACAGCCAGCCATAGCGGTGACAGTGGTAACGGTGGCGGTGGCGGCGGCGGCGGCGGCGGCGGCGGCGTCGACGACCGCGGAAGCGCAGGCGAGGGCGACGGCAGCGAGGATGACGGCAGCGGCGGCGGCGGCGATGACGTCAGCGGCGGTGGCGGCGGTGATGACGTTGGCGGCGGCGGTGAGTATGCATTATTAGTGTAAGCGTCACAGTCCCATGTATTGTAATTTTTATCACTACCTTTAAATACAGCTAACTGATTTATATGTTTACGTAAACACACTTGTGAATGCAAGTCTCTAATTAGATACAAAACTTTTCCTATCCGTTTTACAACGGTCCCTTTACCCCACATCATTTTATTATTAACATATTTTGTATACAGCACAGGCGTGCCAGGTTCGAATTGTTTCTCGGTTTCTTCTTTGTTACGATGTGAGCACTGTACATAACACTTATCTTCAGAAGGAGCCGGAGACGAGGGCGGAGCCGAGGGAGACAGAAGATCCAAACGAGACCTCAACTTGCGTCCATACACTAATTGTGCAGGGGAGAACCCCGTAGTAGTATGTTTCGAATTTCGATAATCAAATAAAATATTTCAACAAATTTAATTTAGTCTGTTTGGCATTGCTGCTTGCTACAAGACTAGACCGTATTCCCTTTTTCACGACCTTGACATACGACTCCGCCTGACCGTTGCTTGCCGGGTGATACGGCGGTGACGTAACGTGTGTTATACCATTTAACTCACAAAATGATTTAAATTCCTGGGAACAGAAAGCTGTGCCATTGTCACTTACTAAAGTTACCGGTATACCGAACCTAGACATAAATTCATACATTTTCTCTATGGTCGCAGTTGATGTCGTCGTACTAGCCATATCGAAAACTTCGGGCCACTTAGAATAGGCATCTACCAAAACTAAGTACATTCGACCGTTAACTGGGCCTAGAAAATCGACATGGACACGGCTAAACGCTTCCTTAGGCCGCGCCCACGGCACGGGTTTGACTCGGGCCGGCGCCGGCCGCATCTGTATACACACATCGCAAGACCCTATCATTCGCTCCACGGCCTCGTCTACTCCAGGGAACCAAAATCTAGACCGGACCTCGGCTTTAGTCTTTACAATGCCTAGATGTGATTTATGAACTTCAGATAGGACTTTTCCACGTAAAGCTTGGGGAATAACGACTTTATGCCCCCTCATTATACATCCATTTTCATACGCTAATTGCGTTCGGCATAAATGGTATGGTTTGATTTGTACATCATTGACCTTAGCAGGCCATCCATTCATGATGTAATTACCTACGGTAGCCAAAGTAACATCATTACTAGTTTCTCTGCAAACCTCCGAGTAGGTGACTGGCAAACTTCCGCTCAAAACAAAATAAACATAAGCAGCACGGTCGCACGTTTCTTGCCGGTCAGCACATCCCGGCGGCTCCCCGGCGCCCGCGCCCGCGCCGCTCGGGCCCGCCGGTAGGCTGGCGCGAGATAAAAAATCTGCGCTGTTATCAGCACTGCGTACATATTCAATCGAATAATTGTAGGCGCTTAAAAATATTGCGTATCTTTGGAGACGATTGGCCGATACCTCCGGGATTCCTTTATGAGGTCCAAAGATCGAAATAAGAGGTTTGTGATCGCTCCGCAAGATGAACGGTTTCGACCTCCCGTACAAATACTGGTGGAAACGACGCACCCCAAATATAATCGCTGTGGCTTCCTTTTGTATCTGCGAGTAGCGCGATTCAGCGGCCGTTAACGTTCGTGACGCAAAAGAAATAGGCCTCTCGCGCTGGTCGGGTCCCACCTGTGAAATAATGGCCCCTAAACCCCGGGGCCCAGCGTCAACGGTTAATATTATTTTGGCTTCAGGATCAAAGTGAGCCAACACTTGCTCCGATGTCAAACATTTTTTTATTTCATCGTATGCACGTTGATGCTCCGTCTTCCATTGCCATTTTGACCCTTTTTTTAAAAGGTCATACAACGGACACAAGATTGACGATGCATTGGGTACAAAATTCCTGTAATAGTTTATTAATCCGAGGAACGACTGCAGTTCACTTATATTATTGGGTACAGGGGCTTTTACAATCGCCTCGACTTTTTCTGGAGATTTATGCAACCCGTCTTTATCTACGACGTAGCCTAAGTAACTCACTTTGTTTTTGTAAAAATCGCATTTTTCCCGTTGCAGCGTCAACCCTGAGTCCTGCAGCCTTTCGAGCACCGCGTTTAACCGCTCGGCGTGCTCGGCGTCGTCTCGCCCCGTGACGAGCACGTCGTCGAGCAGGCACAACACGCCGTCCATGCCAGCTAGCACACTTTCCATGGCGCGCTGGCATACAGATGGTCCACTCGCGATACCAAATATTAAACGTGTATAGATATACAACCCACGAGGTGTATTAATGCACGTACACCGCTGTGACTCATCATCTAAGACAAATTGGTTATAAGCCATAGATAAATCGAGCTTTGTGAATTTTTGGCCGCCATGCAATCTTGCGAATAATTCTTTTGCTGTTGGTAAGGGATATTGATCGACTATCAGTTGCTTATTTATGCTTACGGAATAGTCAGCACACAACCGGACATCACCATTTTTTTTCAACACCGGAACAATCGGTGAAGCATATTCCGAGTGATCTACCGGCTTAAGAATACCTAGTTGCTCCAGCCTGTCTATTTCTTTGTTTACCTTATCGCGTAAAGCAAACGCGACCGGTCGCGACTTAAAGAAAACGGGTTTAGCATCGTCTTTGAGTCTCAGTTTTACCTTATATTTATTGAAACATCCTAATGAATCTGAAAATAATTTTGGAAATTTAGCTTGCAATTGTTCGACTGTGTATAACTGTTGGCAAAAATTGACTGGAACAAGCTCCAATTGAAAAGTAGATATGAAATTTCGTCCAAGGAGCGACGGTCCGCCGTCACGCACTACATGAATGTCCAGTTTGTGCGTACGGTCAGCGAAACAGACAGGCAACTGGACTACTCCTATACATGGAATAATATTGCCGGTATAACTAACTAACTTTTTGCGACTAGGAATCAATGGCACATCTTTAAAATGGTATTTATATGTTTTTTCTGATATAACCGTTACGGCCGAGCCACTATCAATTTCGAATTTAAATTTTGACCCGCGAATATATACGGTTTCTACCATTGGTTCTCCCCGCAACGATCGGATTGTAAATACCTCACCGTCATCTCCGAAGTCCTCGTCTCCGGCTCCATTGTCTACGTAATTCACTTTAGATGGACACATCCTACGCAGATGGCCTTTGACGTTACACTTCCTACAAACGTAATCACTGTACTGGCACTCCGAAGTCTTATGGTTGGTATAGCCACAAATCGAACACTTTTGCTTCCCAGATCGATCACTCTTGGTTACAGCTGTTCCTTTGGTACTGCGGACAATTTTAAACAGCGAATCTGCCTGCGGCCCCGCGCTGCTGGCGCTAGCCGCGGCCGCTGCGCGCGCGCTGCGAATGTTTTCCGCATATTCCACAGCTTTAGCGAGTGTCAAGCCCGCCAAGTCTTGCCCGTACAGTTTCTCCTTTTCGGGACAAGATATCATTCCCATAATAAACCGGTCCCGTAGGGTTTCTTCGACGTGTTGAAATCCGCAGAGCGATGTCAGACCGCGAAGTCTCGCGGCCCACTGTGAATGAGATTCATCGTTTCGCTGTACCGCTGCGTAAAATCTGTGTCGTTCACTAAATCCAACGCGTTTAGGGCTGAAATGGTTGTCGAGCGTCTGGATTATATCGTCGTAGGGCACCGCTTGTAAATCCTTCGGCAAGGCCAAGTCCGCGGCGAGCCTGTAGGTACCTTCCGTGAGTGCGCTTAGCAATATGGCTCGTCTCTTTGTTCCACTCGCATCCGATGTTGCGGTTATATCGTTTGCCACAAACCACTGCGTTAACCGACTTTTATATGTCCTCCAATCCTGAACATTGTGGTCAAAGCTGGTTAAAATGCCGAAAAGTCCAGCTGACATGTTTATTTTTTCCACTCGAGGGTAGTCGTCGCCACTGTTAGATCGGCGGACAAGGGGCACAAGTGAAACGGCCGATAGCTAGCGATGCACTGTTTATTCACGTATACAGATTGTGGTGGGCGCAGCCACGCACACACAGATATACGTACATACGTAACAGTCTCATATACATTTTCATTTATGTTTTCACTAATTACAAAGGAGATGAATGGATGTGTTGTTCAGAGAATTTCCGGAGACTTTCCTCGTTTTGTACCTATGGGAAATGTTCATGAGAATGTTCTCTCCTGTGCTATGATAACGCAAAATTTTGAAAACTGAAATAATAATGTCTAATTTTAACTTCCTTGATGTACTGAATTTTTTAAGATATTTGGCTAAACTAAGGACTAAAGTTTTCTTTGAAACAAATTACATAATGTGCTTATTATATCCTTGTTTATTTCTCGTTATTGATGAGCTTTAAATGCGAATAAATCAAAATATATTATTCGTCCACGTCTTAATAAAAAGAAACAATTGAGAATTTTAGCCGTTTATTCTAGGAAATATCTATATTTAAAGATGTATCGTATCAGATTATGTATTCTAGATAAGTAGATAACCTTACAGACATTCTCGCAGTAGGTTTATCTGCCGACGGTGATGTCAGCGGCTGTTGACCCTCACGGCGCCCGCGCATACGTCACCCCTACATTCACAGCAACCCGTCTCAACTCGTCTAGCACAACTATGGTTCGCGACTCGACATAGAATCACCCGTCACTTTCTCAGTGTTGTAAAGAAACAGATAGTATAGGTAGTATATCTCGCGCGAGAAACAGTCGCGAATTACAGTTGCGCTAGAGGAGCTGGGAATAGGGACCTATTTGACGAGTATTTGTGATAATAGGTCTCCAGAATCTAACTCAAATCAACCTAGTCCCAAACTAAGGAATACTAAGTAATACTTAGAAGATGATACATAATATATAAATACATGTAGATAAGAGTCATGAATCAGGAAGAAACATTCGAGTTCATCACACAAATATGTGCCTTTGCCGGGATTCGAACCCAGGACCGCCTGCTCAGTAGGCAGCTGCACTAAAAAATGCGCCAAACGCGTTGCAAATAAATTGTTGTGACGCATTATTTGAAAATTAGACATGCCTATTGTTCACACTATTCAGCCTACCGGAGATGATTTTGTGCGACTAGCGTCGTGGCGAGCGGTTGAGCGAGAGATCCGAGCGCGGCGGCCATGCGAGTGAGCGAGACCGCTGTCGCTGGCAAAGCCGTGGCATCTCAGTACCAGTAAAGTAGATGCCAGAAACGCACTAGCAACCCCTTTGGTGTTGCAGGTGTCCATGGGCATAGGGAATGCAAACCGGTTATTCTTTGTATCAAAAAGGCCGGTAATTTACCGGTAATCCGGTGATTTACATACAAAAATTAACCGGTTCGCATTCCCTACATGGGCCGCCTACTCATATGCCTCCTATATCATAAAAAATATAGGTATTATTTTCACCTACATAAAAGAAAAGCAAATGAAATTACCTTTATTTCCCAGGACTACAGTGGAGGCGTGATCTGACAGGCTGTCATGTAAGAACATCAAATTTAGCCCCTGGCAGGCACAATCTAATCTAGCGTTTACTGCTAGTACTTCTGTGAAAACTATTCCAAGTTCGTTTACGACAAAATGCGGTGTCACTTTCACATGTCTCTGTCTCATTTAGTTTAGTTACTTAGTGTCTTGCGTAAGACTTACTGCGAAATAAGGAAGTGCTCCTTATCGTAAACAATTTTATGTCATTTTGTGAAATTGGCACGTGTTTAGTGTGGCTAATTGAAATAGGAGCGCATTCGCTCAGGTTACCTGTCGGCTCACATGAGTCACATTATGGCAATATCGTTGAATAAGTATTAGGTATTCCAGGCTGGTAGTTTCGCAACCGGCGTTGGGCTGCCGCGGACCGCGAGTTCTTTTGTTTGTGTTTACAAGTGCGCTAGTGAAGCCAGTGAAGGGCGAGCGCACAGGTATGCGCCCCGGCAGGCCCGCGGAGAGGAGGGGAGCGGAGGGGAGCGCCGGCAGCTGCGTGCACGCACACCGTGTTTATATATTTATGTTTACAAGCTCTCGTCGCGAAGGAATAAAGCTGAAGTTCGGTGATACCGATGCGGGTTAGAAACGTGTTATCTGTCGTTTGTAGTTCAACAAATATTTAGTTTCCATATCGGGACGTCGAGTTCTTCGGCTAAATATGGCGAGTGACGTGCCCCCCGCAACCAGCGACCATGTAGGCGGGTGTTGCGACAGGGACCACTCGCAGCGAGACACTTTCCCAACCTCAGCTTAGAGCCTATTGCGGCTGGTCGGTGGGCAGGGATTACTCATAACTCCGGAAACACTCAGAATGTGCTTAATAAACATCGAATCCGAGATTCATTCTCATAAATTCGTTTTGTCCGTGGGCGGAAACGCTAACAGATGCTAATGACCCGATTTGGATTGATAAATATTTGGCGACGCAGGTTCTTTTGAATTCGCTTCCACTTCTGTTTAGCCGAATTAGCTGGAAGATCTTAAATGGTTTCGTTGCCGCAATGCAGTTTCCACGGCTAATAGTGCTAATGGGCAGATTAACAAAAGGGCCGGTAGCACGAATTTCACAACCAACTGGATGCAAGAAACGCTCGCCTGGCCTTAGCTCATTAATAACGGAACTGTTATCCGGGCAGCAGTAAAACCTAACGATCAGCCGGCGGCGTACATATCGCCGCTCACATCAGACAAACGGCACAACCTAGCCTGACTACATCCACAGACCTACGTGTACAGGAAACTTAATACCGTGTTGTGAACCGGACAAGATGCACCGACAGAGCTTTGGGTTCAACGGCAAATCCCAGGTCAAGTTACAATCCGTGTCGTGCGGCGAGGGGCTCCACACGACAAAGCCAGTAATCCCGCTGCACCCGTACAACTACTCGTACGCGACTCACAGGCAAAGCGGCTCGTCTAAATTTAGGCCCGACTTGGATAAGAAACAGCCCGCCGCCCGTCAATGAATTATTCAAACGTTTACTTCACTACCGTGTACCCACTCCATAATGCACGCTCGTTCGCGTTATTATGTCCTTTACACTCAGCGGAATGTAGTTCGCCACCGTAAATCCAAAGCGTTGATTTCATTTAACTTGTTCCTCGTACACAATGCATTGTAGCCGCTAGATCGAAGTCGGCGAGGGTTTAATCGAGATGAACTCTTCCGTTGAACGGAACGGCGAGTGTAGATAGAAACTACAATTGTGCGCGGAACGAACGGCTTGCTGATAGCGCTATTCAGCGGGTCGTGCTCGGCTTATCGGACGTCTCGGCGACGCCTCTTCGTGTCCGCCGCGGCTCAGCAGCCACTATCCAGTTTAGAAAGTCGAGCAGATGGCGTAATTGCAGGGCTCCGCGACAGACGAAGACGAGACAGCTGCGAGCGAGGCCGAATTAAAGGGCCATTAATTTAGCCGGCCCGGGTCTGTCCGGTCAGCCGGGCTCAGCCTGGTCCGAGATAATAATACGATCGACCGAGGAATCTCGATAAGGACTAAGTAAGCCGCACCTCAAACCTCATTTGGGTGAGCTCCAAGTGGGTTCAAAGGACTCGGCGCATAACAATGCGCGTGTTATCCTTTGAAATCTTTGAAATGATGCTTTAATGAGTGGCCGGGCTCGCCACGGCCGCCATTAGCAGGCGTCGTTAACACTACTCCACTCCTGGCACGTAAGGGACAATTACGTTAATTAGTCAGGTATTAAAAGTTGCTCTCCCGAGCGATGCTTCCTACATTATCTAATATGCCTCACCTATTAACTCGAACGAGAGAAAAGTAGGCTCCACGGCTACAGTAAATCGTGAATACACTATATTCTTGTTGTTATTGTAAGACATTTCTCCAAGAAACTTCATTCGTGCAATGCGGAGGCATAAGTCGGCTACACGGCTGAAAAGTAGGCCATACATGTACCTGCATGAGTTACGAAACAGCCAACGTTTAACGCGTTTAAGAAATAAAAATGTAATTGTAAACGAATGGGAATAGATCAAAGAGTTTACCAGTTAGTTTTTAAAGTTACAGAATGTTCGTGGTTACGATAAAATCGGGGAAAGCTGGTTGTACAAGAGAAGAACTGCGTTCAGCTGGAGCGGCAGGTGCGTGAGCCGGGAGACGCGGGCGAGAGGGGAAGGGGGGAGGCGCGGGCTCATTAGTTATTTAGCGCGGGGTTCGCGCGGCCAGCGGACGCCGGGCCTCCTCCGTCGCTCCGCCAAATAAATTGCGCTTAAAATGCCTATTTGCCCTCTCCGCCGCTCGTCAGCGAGCCCCATCCTTCAAGCGTCGGATACTATTTACTCGCTCGGTTCCCTCTACTCTGAGGCGACGGCTCGGGAAACGTTTACCTTTATTATTTTCACTCGGGATTCCAAATGTCAAAGATGTATTGCAGGAGTCTCTCTCCTATTTCATTCGTATAAACAACGTCTGAGCTGTCAAATAACATTTCTTCCAAGTACTTTACATGCAGAATGATTACAAGACGTTACATAGTACTGGAACACACGACAATGTACTTGAATAAATAGGTGCGGTTAATGCCAGTCGCTGGAGGAAAGTAGAGTGGGTAATTGAGGGTAATTGTCCCCTATTTTACTTACTTAATTATGTATGCCCTAACTCGCGTACTATACATTCCTTGTTGATATTTATTTTGTTGCGTTGTTACGTCACGTCACTTTATTTCGTATGCTGTGCGGGTCGCTGGATCTTTTCAGTTTTAGTGTACATGTCATTGATAATTCAGATTCGAGCAAAATCGCTTTCAGTAAGTATAGTCTGTTGTTCAAAGTATATTATATTGTGTTTGTTTTCGTATAATAGAATTGAGGTCGAAGATTTCAAGTGTTCTTCATAAAATTACTCGTATCTACTTCCGATATGGTATCAGTTTTCCGGTCATTAAACAAGTTGATCGACTGGTCTTTAGTTAGATTAAGTTCTGTCTATAAATTCTGCGTAGGCGGTCATTTGAAAGCTACTCACGCAGGTAGGAAGGGCAGCCTCATTATTTCTGTCCGCGGAGAAATCGCAAGTTCCCCGGCTACCTGCTTCCCGCTCAGGCGGCTCGTTACCGCGTCATTTTTACAAACTTTTACAAGTTTTATTACGAAGTTGTTCTTCGAATAGAAAAGATTCTTGGAAAATCCTTAGTGAATTACAATCGGATGGCCCAGGTTGAATATTGCCGTTGTTGCGACTCCAATGCTGCGTTTCCAGTTTTGTCGCAGGTGTCACACGCAACAATAGTCGCAAATTGCCGCTGATGTCGCTATTCGTCGAACGCTGGCTTGATTGCTGGTGTAATTTCAACGCAAACTCATCCACCGAACAAATAGTGTTTAAATTCGCACCGTTCGCGTTGTTTGTACCTCTCAAGTAGATATTCAGGTTATTCAGAGTAATCATTCCCCTGTCAAAATCGAATCTAGCGTTTAATTAATGTTGGCAGAATAGAGCATGTATCCGGACATATGGACCGCAGGAGGTGTGAGGGTTCAGTTTAATTGACAAGAAATAGGCCCAGGTGCGAAATTGAATCTGCGAAGGAGCCGGGTCGGATTAGACCTGAATCACTGGCCGACAGCTTGAGACCGCCCGCGTCAATCCACACTTACACACCTCGCATTATCCACAATTGGACTGTGTCGACTGAAAAGCAACGACTCTGTATTGCGTACTGCCTATTTCACAAAATCTCGTCTTTTAATAGAATATTTTTATCGATCATATTTATGTGGATTACCACTTTTTGAATTTTATAAATATCACATTACATTTTCCTTTCATATCATAATGTATAATATCCTTGTGTCAATATTTATATAAAATCTTGTCTGTTTCCTCGTCCAAAACTTAACAAAATCTTTACGAAGATTTAGGAATTGACTGGGAAGAAAACATTTCGTGTCAGATTGTTTCGATTCCTGCGCTTGCCTGTTATTATTATAAGATTTGTGAACTATATGCTTTTGCTTTGGTCAAAATTCCGCCACAAACGGACGCCTAACCTATGTACACAAATTGTATATAATATTTTGCGCATAAATGGAAACGGTCTAACACAAAAAAATCTTTCCATTTCCATTCACTTCTTAAAATTTTGCAAGGATTGGTAAAGTTTTGGAGGATTGAACAGACGAGAAGGAAACCTTGATATGTATAAACCGGTAACGTTAAGTTTGGATCTCTTTGTATCCGACGCCATAGTTACCAGGTGCAAATTTAACGTTAACTGATAGTATGGGAAAAGGAACAGTGATAATTATATCGTATTAAGTGTACTTAGTACATAATCTATGGTTCAATTCGATTAAGCTGCCATTTGAGTAATGTATCAGCCATATCATGGACATACGGCAACATATTGATTTTTGCATTAAGCTTTTGCTAAAAAACCTTTGGCAAGTTGGAATTTCAAAGTAAGTAAATCAATTTGGTTTATAAATTAAGTGTTTCGGACAGACGTCATTGGAAACGTTGAATTCAATCTCAGGATCAAATAAGAATTTCAATATTCATTTGAAAATGGAACCAATAACAGTCCAGTTGTTATTGTAGCATCGTTAATAATAAAATACAGTTCTAGTTATTTCGAATGGCTAGTTTTGTTGCATTACGTAAGGTTTCGCAGGGCTATGTCGATTTAATGGCATCATTTGCATGATACCAGTTTTATGTTAGTTTATGGGGAATTAAGGGGAGATTTGGCAGCGGCCGCTGGCTGCTTATCAAAACAACCGCCGGCGCAGCGTGCAGCGAATGCACTCGCTTCGCACTTTGCAGAACGCTGGGCAGCTGCCGACGATAGCACTCAACCAGATTTATGTGCTGTGATCGGCAATCGAGCGATCCGATGCGCAGTTTATCATTTGCTTTTTGATTTATTGTTCTTAACCCTCGATCCAAAAGCAGAGGTGTGTTGTTCAAGAGTCTTCTTAGAAGTTATTCAACCAAATAACATCAACTTTTGACAAAGTATCAGGTTCGAAGAACCCGATTATAAATGACTTGATTTTGCTTGAATAAAACAACTTATGTAATTGCTTTTCATTTAAAGATAATTTAGGCCACATTTAATCTGGCTTGCCTAGGGATACTTATGATGCGATATTTACATCATCTACGGTTATAGGACACTATTTACGATTCAGCAGTTGTCGAAATGAAAAGCTGCAATTGTAAAGCGTTATTCTGTGATAGACCGACCGGTTTTGCCCTCATCAAATATGTGAATACATGAAGTCATAACATTGCGACCGGAGTGTAAGGACGTGCCCAGCAAGCATCCGTGACGAACACTTTAGTTCCGAACCTCAGCTCAGAATCGTGACTCACACGTTTACCAAAAATGGTTATTACTGCATCCAAAACATCTCGTTTTTTTTCATACGTTCTACATATTCGTATCACACATTCAAATCGAGTTGGGGCTCAAGTCAATCAATTGAACTTAATTTGGGTTGAGATATTATAACAATGACTTTAAAAAACCATACCGGCCTATTTTAAACCGGGCTTGTTGCTTTCTACTTGGAGTATAAAAAGATCCCCTATCTAACAGTTGACTATAGTATATTTTGATTCGTTTTTTAAACTACAAAACTTTTATTATAAAAGTCCGATCTTTTGTAGACTCGCCAAACTTAACATTTTATTCATTCATCTTGGTAGGGCAGGGCATTTATCCTCAGTATCAGCGTTTTATCTTCACTGACGTTATAAGGAATGTCGCCAGGAGCGATCCTCGCTGGGAAAGAAAGATAGCTCGCGCCAATATCGACTGTATAATAAAACGTTTAGCATTGAGCTGTTGTTTCGGGGCCCGAATATTTCATGCTTGTTTGTGTGGCGTGGGAAGATTCGTCGCTGGCGGCAGTGGTGAGTGATCAAGGGCTGGTTGATATGCATAAGGCATGCCTGGTCGAACCGTCGAGGCTTCAATAATAACAAAAACATGCCATTGTAGATGTTTTCAAGACGACTTCGATTGAAGATGTTTTCAAGTTTTTTTCTTTCTAAACGCAATAAGATATCCTTCAATTAAATAGGAGAAGGGATAATGATGAACAGGATATCCTGTATATTCGTGATTTCTATGTATATGTGTATTAGTTGCCCTATTTTTGGCTTCTGTTTGCTGTTTGTAGTTACCAATGTTTACCTTATGTGGTTTGATTCTAAACCAATACACGTTTGAAACTTTTCCGTGGCTGTTACACTTACTTAACTTTGTATTCTAATTTATAGAGAACATAATCGATCTATGAGACAACACAGTACGTTAGTGCACAAACCATTCATCCCTTATAGTAGTTGTCATTGACTATAATATAATATGCAATTATTATACTACGATAGCATTATAGACTCTCTATAAGTCTAGAGTAAGTATTGTACTCGGCAGCGATAACTATTTTCATGGCTAGTAAAAACTCATCTCTTATCCTGTCACGTAACAAAAGTCTTTTTACAAATTGTACGACTTTACGACTGCTTCATTTGGCAAAGTAGTTTTTCCTGATATCGCAATTTTCAGGATCATTTGGCATAAAACCTAGTTACGTTCAAGATTAGTTTTTTCTTAACGGGATTTGCGAATTTTTTGAGACAAAAGAGATGAAATGAGGGGTGTGGGATAAGGTTCTATGGAACTACAACACACACAACAACACATTTTCGCTCATTTACTTTTTTGTATTATAGAGGTTTTTTTTATGAGTGAGAACTTAATAGATTTATGTGAGCTTTTTGTAGACATCCCAAAGTTCACGTACCTACCTAAAAATACGCTCATAGGAAAGGTGCCCCTTTTGGGTTAAAAACAAGTGCGTGTAGTTTTACAAGTATTAATCTAAAAGGATTTTATGATTCTTTAACCCCTTCCCTTTCCCTTGGTCAGTATTTTGTCGCAGCCTATGAACTTTTTTTAATTCTCAGAAACATGAAAAAAATAAGAATGAAGGAATAACATAAAACGCCAGTTTTATTATCAATCGACAACTGGAAACAAATAACTCAGCTTCAAAGAAAAGGATCAGTGACAGTGAAGACTAAAGAAGAGTTTAACAAAAATATTGGACAATTTCCTAAAGAAGCAATACTGCTTATTGTCCCGTTTTTTGTGAGGTCTAATTTTAGGGAAGCGATCGTGGGGAAGTATTAAGTTGAGTTTTTTGTCCCTTTGCAATCTTGCCAATGTTTATAGGTATCAAGGGTACATTTTGTTTTAACTGAGATCGATGCAGTGCTTGTTCGAGCATGTTTTGTAATATTCCAGTGTATCGATCTCGGCAGGGCCCTTCGCATTAGGCATGCTGCTGGCAGCCCGGCCGCTACAGGGCGAGGGCATTAGACATTCCAAGTCGTCTGAGAACTGCTTGTGACGCAGGGTCCCGCGGGGCGCAGGGTCGCTCGTCTCGCATGCAGCGTTTAATGGACTCATCTAATATTTACTCGATACATAACTCCGCAAACTTGGGGTCTTCTATAGAAACTAGTGTAAGTAGATATTCTCAATCGTGGAGTGGGACCTGTTCGATGAGAGAAACTAAGGAGCGGACCAGCTGACTACTTGAATGGAAGCGATTGATGAAAAATTAAAGCGACTCGGGTTTAAGACTAAAAAGCATTGCACTACTGGCCTCACCTGCTACGAGTAATCCTAATGGTATGGTAATGTGCGGGTCATGTGCCGCACGCCGGCGGCAAACCGGCTGCACCGGAGACCGGACTGGCCCTCCGCACACTCACTCACTGAACTGTGTACACTCGTCGCCGTCGGCGACCACAACACTCGGTAATTCATAAACTAGCACTAGGAACTCCTGGTGTGATCACTCGCGAATCCTGCAGTTTCGCGCGAGTACGTAGAGGGGTGCGCGGGGATGGCGGCGTGGAGTGACGCGTGGTCCGGAGCGAGGCCGGCGACTGACTGAGCGCTAGCGGCGGCCGCGCGGGGCGCGGGGGGCGCTCTCGCCGCGGCTTGCCCTATAAACTTGCTTTCTGCTCTCATATCGCGGCGAGTCGTGAGTAGGCTCGCGGGGCGCGGGGACCTGCTCCTCGTGCACTTTTGTGAAAGGCAAATTGCATGGCTGCTGCAGCTCGCCCGCTGACCTTTGCCGGAGACATGTAGGCCTCGAAACGTTACATATAACTTTGGCACGTGGGCGCCTAAGATGCCCAATAAAAGCACAACTCTAACTCCCGAAGTGGTAGGCGTACATCGAACTTTGGAGCAACCTAACGACCTAACCTAATATAAACTTAGTATTGAGCAAAAATCGATAGAGGTAACTTAACTAACTTTATTTCGTAATTGTCGAAACGAAAGCTTTAATTCGCTTAAAGTTTTAATGAAGCCGAATTGTAACCACCGGCATTCGATTTCATCCAAGCATCCAACAAAACCAATTACCTATCGATGAACAGAGCAGACGTTAATATTTGCACATGCAGCATCCAATATCGTAATAATGGCGCGCTAGACAATAAAATCCCCAATCTTATTAATGGATTTCGTCCTTGAAATGCTGAGGGTTGTTTACACCCCTCAAGAGCGATGCTGACAAGTGGCGATGCACCCTCGCCGGCCAGCGCCGATAAATCATTGCCCTCGCTAGGGTCCAGCTATCACCGGTAATGGCTGAGTGCCTTGAACAGTAGTAATCCAGGAGGGGCGCGACGCACCGCGGCTCCAAATCCCTCGTGACTCAGCACCAAGAAATATGAGCATTCTCAAACGGAACTTTGCTCTCGCCGAAAAGGAAATATTGCTTTAGCATTCGCCGAGATAAATTGTATTTCATTTAGCTCGCTCGAGCCGCAAAGAACGGCGCAGCGCAAACAAACAACGAGGGCACTTTTAATTAAACTGGAGCTCGCGAATCCTGAAAGTTGTCACGCTGAGGACGAGCTCTGACGAGCTGACGTTAGCCGACGAGTGAATGATTGCAATCGTTTCATGTGGCCTAATAGTAGCTAGGTAGGTGATCAAGCGTATAATAGGTACAAAATAGAAGATCGTTCGAGGTTTACCTCAGGGTCCAAATTAGTTTGGCAACAACCTTTATTTGCTTAAGCGCCCCGGTACACGGAGCCACCTGGTCATGCCACATACCTACGGATGGATTTGGCAACCCTACTCGGATGTAAATATTTGGCGATGGAAATAAACCACAAAACATTTTAGGTACCTATTTAATTTAAATAAAATAATTTATGCCCTTCTGGCACATGTGTAACTGTTTTTACATATAAGGCCCATTTGACATGTATGAACAACTTGATTTTAAATTAATATTTATAAAATGGGTAGTTTGCACAAATGTAACTTTGACAGAGAAAAATTGTGTTTTTCTCAGTCAAACTGTGACAACGGTATCTATAAAGGTACCGGAACGCCAGGGAGGCTCAAATAATTAATATACGCGATATAATCCATTTAAATTGTTTTATTTACACATAATACAGTAAAAGGGTTAGCCTAAAGGTAATATGTATGAGAGCCATACAACATAAAACCTCAGTTCACACTATCGCAAAGTTGACCGAGGCGAAGGCCGAAGTATGAGTTTGTACAGAGAAGTGCCTCTCCACACTATCATATTCACCCGACCTCGGTCAAGTTCGCGAGCAGTAGAGCCGGGGAAACAACGCGAATATAAGTCTTGTGATGCACTTTTCTCTTAAAACACAATAATCGAGTTAGAATGTTTCCCATTCGTTTATAATGCCTATTGGTAAAGGGACATCCCAGTCGATTTTGTTTTCTTTCCATAATCGCTGGATAATGCATTTAGCGATAATTAATGTCGGATTTAATAGACCGATTGGATCATAGATAGCTGAGGCTAAGGATAAAATCCATCGCTTAGTTAAAGGCTCTGGCTCATGTTTGAATTGGTACATTAAGTAATAACTATCGTCACACCACGCTAGTCCTAGCACTTTGTCTGGGAATATAACTAGCAGGGCCGCGCGTTGTTACCCGCTCATCCCACGGGAACACTACAAATTTCCTATATAAGTAGCCAATGTGTTAATATCCATACCAAAATTTATCAAAATTGGTCCAGCCGTTTGAGTGTTCATGAAATGAAATGAAATGAAATGTTTATTGCCGAACACATGTAAATATAGATAAGGTCTTAAAAATATGGTTGTATCAACATGTTTTGCCTCTATTGGCGTGCAATGTCATTCCTCCTTAAACAAAGAAGAAATATTTTAAAATTAAGATTTAATACTAGAAATTAATTATGTCCGTAAACTAAGAATATGTTTAAATTAAATAATGCGCATTACAAAATTATTTACATAAAGGGTATCTATATATTATTATTATAATCTAGGAAGTCATGAACCGAATAGAAACACTTATCTAATAGCCAAACATGTAAATTTTTCTTAAACTTAGCTACTTATTCATGTCATAAAAATGTCGCGGTAATTTATTAAACAGCTTGATACACTTACAATATACATTTTTCTTAAAAATACTAAGGTTAATCCTTGGTGTACATAGGTACTTATCTTTTCTTGTACTTCGTTTTCCACCGGCTATGTACAATTCGAATAAGTGTTCGTTTTCTTTGACTAGTACACACATTTCTTTGATATACATGCACGGGAGTGGCAAGATGTTTAAATCCTTGAAAATCGGTCTGCAAGAATCATTATAACTAGCCCCAACTATAGCTCTAATACTTTTTTTTCTAATCAATCTCATTCTCAAATGTCAATTTATCCTGTGATGTAATTATAATTGTAGTGTCGTCCGCAAATAATATGGTTTTATGATAAGTTAATTTTGGTATTTCATTGATATTTCATACAAACGCAGTCACAAACTTTCGCCTTCATAATATTAGTGTGATAACAAAATATTTAGTGTAAACACATTTTTCTCAAACATGCAATGAAATATTGTCTTTGCGTTCCTTATAATAGGCTCGGAAGTATCGGTTTTTGGGCGCAACAACTCGAGAGGACTGTAAAGGGATTTCATACTGCTTTTCAGGCCTAGGCCTGCAAAGTAACTTTTTTTTTGTTTCAACAACAAGGTCATTCACACAGCTGGCTGGTTTGACAAAAAGCAGGTTTTGTTTTTAAAGGTTGGTTGTTAGACACTTGTGACAAAAAAAATTCAAGATGGCGACTTTTTTTTTAAATTTAATATAAAATATATATCCGAAAATTCGGTAAACTTCGGAAAATGTCGAAAAAAAAAACGATTTGTATGGAGAAAATTTCAAATTGGTCCTAGGAGGCTGAAATTCGGTATCCGGGGGTTTTTGGGGCTCCTGAGTCAGAATCTGAAATCGGATTTTTTAAATTCGGTCAAATTCGGTATCGGGGGGCTCTCGGAGCTCAAAAATATGAATCTGAAATCTTGTTCGAAAATTCGGTCAAATTCGGAAAATGTGGAATAAAAACTATTTATATGGAGAAAATTTCAAATTGGTCCTAGGAGGCTGAAATTCGGTATCCGGGGGTTTTTGGGGCTCCTGAGTCAGAATCTGAAATCGGATTTTTTAAATTCGGTCAAATTCGGTATCGGGGGGCTCTCGGGGCTCAAAAATATGAATCTGAAATCTTGTCCGAAAATTCGGTCAAATTCGGAAAATATCGAAAAAAAAAC
This sequence comes from Apotomis capreana, assembly GCA_947623375.1. Classification (NCBI taxonomy): domain Eukaryota; kingdom Metazoa; phylum Arthropoda; class Insecta; order Lepidoptera; family Tortricidae; genus Apotomis; species Apotomis capreana. The sequence goes on from OX392503.1 coordinate 27,790,870, forward strand.
GATTTGTATGGAGAAAATTTCAAATTGGTCCTAGGAGGCTGAAATTCGGTATCCGGGGGTTTTTGGGGCTCCTGAGTCAGAATCTGAAATCTGATTTTTAAAATTCGGTCAAATTCGGAAAATATCGGACAAACAATATTAAGTGTTATTCTTTGAAGTATATTTTTTTATTTCATTGTATGTTTGAGAAAAGCACTATACATGCCTCGTCGTGAAAACGGATTCCCGGCCTCGTATCACTATCCGGCCTCGCTCGCACGCTCGCTTGGCCGTATATACCTACTTGGCCGGAAATCCTCATTTTCCCGGCCTCTGATGTAATGTACTATTACATTCACATAAAATTAATAACCAAACAATTTATTCAACCAAAATAGTTTTAACATTGAAATGCTGTTTGAAATTTGCTCGATATTTCAGCTACGTTTATTAATTTACGAGAATAGCGCAGTTTTACGTAACATTATTTTAGTGCTATCTATTTTATTTGTAAAGACTAACGACGATTCTGGGAAATACGTGAGCCATAGATTCGCGATAATATTTTTTCCTTTAGGTATCCATACTAATCCATAGTAATTCCATACTAATATTATAAATGCGAAAGTGTGTCTGTCTGTCTGTCTGTCTATCTGTTATCTCTTCACGCTAAAACCGCTGAACCGATTTAGATGAAATTTGGTATATACATAGTTTCAGTCCCGGGGAAGGACATAGGATACTTTTCATCCCGAATAAATGTAGTGTTCCCGTGGGATGAGCGGGTAACACCGCGGGGCACAGCTAGTATTTTATAAGATTACGACCGAATCAGTTCTATTCATCGATTATTACCAGTTTCATTACAAACATGTATCATGTGTATTTTAATGTGTAGATTAAGTTAGGTATAAGTATAATTTCAAACACAATGTATATTGTTATTGAATAAATAAATCAATCAATCAATCATGAAAATAAAAATAGCTGGAATTTTTTGTATCCATTGTCACAGATCTAGGGGGGTAGGATGTGTCATATTGTTATAAAATTACCGTCGTGTAGTATTCTGTCCTTAAAATGTCACGTACATAATCATCATACGTGTCAAATCGCCAGGGTCTAAAGTCAATTAGAAAAAATAACGTGTATTCATTTGAACGTTCCGCGTCATGATGACGTGTATCATTTGTCCGGATGTCATTGTTTGCATTGTCATTTGTTTCGGATAAATGATACTTTGGAACTTTTGAGTGATCTCAAACCGGTAGTGAAATTGTCAGCGACTTTTGTGCTGACCGTAAGCGATTTTCACAAATGATGACCTCCGTGCATCGTAGTCCTCATTGCTGGGGGTCGTGACATCCACCATGAATCAGTATCCTCCGGATGATGTTGTGCCACCTTCTACGGTGAGCTGAGCGCATCGTGGAAGTTGAAATCAAGTGCAGGTCGGATGTGGTCTGACCAACGCATCGGGCTGCGGCGTCCGATCCTCCCCTGGATCATTTCGTTGACCAATAGTTTTTAAGGATCTTCTCTTCTGGAAATGTGCCCAAAGTATTCCGGCACTATTTATAAGACGATGGTTGATAATCTAAATACTCACTTCTGGTTTCTTCAGGATGGAAGCATTGGTCTTGTGTGCAGTCCAAGGAATCACAACATAACCTAAGTTTAAAATTTAGATTACCCCCCACAAAAAGAGCTTCTCACTATGAGACCCTCCTTTAGTGCCATGAGAATGCTACTTTAAACTGATCGCAACCACAAATTTTTTAACTTTTATCGACTAAGATCTTGTTACTTGTTCCAATCAAAGCCGAAGATCTTGGATGTATTGATTTGAAAAACGCATTAAAATCAGTCCATCCGTGTCGGAGCTACGATGCCACAGACAGACACAGAGATCCACAAATACATATGATACACCCCTCAAAATTTAACCGAAAAGGACATTTTGCTACGCCATGGTCTCGAAATGAACACGGACCTACCTATGTTAGGTAACTTGCTCTGAATTCAATCATTTTCATAAACATGAGTTCCTTTTTGCTGTTATAATATTTATTACTGTCAACTTATTCCTAAATAAAACGGTTTGCAAGGACGTATCTGATAAACAATCAAAATATTAACCCCCAACGAAAGAAAGAGGGTCTTTCAATAAAGTTTAATAGGTATCTGTATCTGTGTATCAGTCCATTTTCAAAGAATTCAGTTTTGATGGGAACAAGGTGATACCTAGGATCTCAGTCCATGATGAATCTATTAAAAATGTGGCTATCCATACTATATACTATATACTATATACTATACTATATACTATTATACTTTATACTATATACTATATACTATTATACTATATATACTATATACTATATACTATCCATACTAATATTATAAATGCGAAAGTGTGTCTGTCTGTCTGTCTGTCTGTCTGTCTGTCTGTTACCTCTTCACGCTTAAACCGCTGAACCGATTTTGATGAAATTTGGCATGGAGATAGTTTAAGATCCGAGGAAGGACATAGGATAATTTTCATCCTGGAAATTATACCTAAAAAGATTGAAAAGTGAGTGAACATTTCTGTTGGGATGCGGTGACCCTGTAAGAAAAGTAATTATTAGACCAAAAGCACAATTGCTCTTACATTTGCTTATGCACTTTTAATAATCCCTTTTATCAAGTTCCACGCGTACGTAGTCGCGGGCAAAAGCTAGTATAATATTATAAATGCGAAAGTGTGTCTGTCTGTCTGTCTGTCTGTTACCTCTTCACGCTTAAACCGCTGAACCGATTTAGATGAGATTTGGTATATAGATAGTTTCAGTCCCGGGGAAGGACATAGGATACTTTTCATCCCGAATAAATGTAGTGTTCCCGTGGGATGAGCGGGTAACACCGCGGGGCACAGCTAGTAATATTATAAATGCGAAAGTGTGTCTGTCTGTCTGTCTGTTACCTCTTCACGCTTAAACCGCTGAACCGATTTAGATGAAATTTGGTATATATATAGTTTCAGTCCCGGGGAAGGACATAGGATACTTTTCATCCCGAATAAATATAGTGTTCCCGTGGGATGAGCGGGGTAACACCGCGGGGCACAGCTAGTGTTCTATAAAATTTTAGTCGCATTTTTACACCCCTCATAAATTGAGTGTCTCACGATGATTTTGTTATTAATTTGGAGTTTAGGTTAGTTTGTTTGCTGGAAATTATTTAGGACTAAAACATTTCCACCAGATACAAGTTTTGACGTTCGCCCAAACTAATGACTATATAATTATATATCTATGCCAATTGAATTGATCCATGGTTGCAATTTTGACAGAAAAATGCAGTTTGTCAAAAACAAGTTAATTTTCAACAGACTGGTTGGTTGACTGGACGAGACCGCTGAGTAGCCCGGAGGGGGCCGACGGAATGGGATCGCGGCAATAATTGTTAACAGCCACGAGCGAGCAATTACGACCAACGAGCTCGTGTAATTGAGGCTCCTGCTGTCACGTCTTTAAATACCCTCCCGAACGCTGATTAAATACGGGAGCGTCTTAAGGAGGTTTCACACCTAATTACCGCAATCCGGCCAGGGGCCGACGAACGGTTTTATTTCGAAGAACTTATCATTTTTATGATCCCCTGGAGATCCCCGGAATTGGATAATCTGCTCCCCTTCGGAGCTGTTTTATTGCCGGGGACGGGCTGACTCTGTCTTAGGCTATGCTGCGCATGTGCTCGAGAGTGACGAAGGCACGTACAATACCTCCAAATGTAACACAACGGTGATGCGCGACTCTATCTCTTTTCCTCCAATTATAATATATAATGCTCACAAGACAAGGTAGAGGCGTATCGCACGACAGCCAAAGTCACGGCCAGTTGTGCTGTGTCTGTGATAAGAACTTCATATTATGACTCCTCTTGGCTGACCACTTATTTGAAGTTTACCACCAGGTTCTGCCTTTCATTTGACTTTGCCTCTGATCTGATTAAATGCATCTGATTCATGTTTTGCTTCGTCTTTGACATGAGTCGCTCAGTATGCTGTCCCGCGAAGCCATTCCTCTGGATCCATAGAAAACCAGCGCCGCGGGCGTTGCTATACCTAGCAAAAAGCCAATCAGCATTGCTGAGCGGAGACCATTTTGGGTGCACATCTCTTATTGATAATTGTAATGACGTGTTATCTTACATAAAGGTTTTTCTATTATATTCTATTCTATTCTATTAATGTTATATCTTTTACTATCTCTTCTAATTAGATGAATTACAATGGTAATTTTAATATGCAGTCTCTAAATCAATGTATGACTTCCAATAAAATTTGCAAGAACGTCCCATGTGCCTCATGCGTCTCCTCTATCTTAACTCACTCATGTTACGTTACAAAAGCTACAATTAAATAAAAAAAAGTATCTTGGAAATATCTGTGAACTGAACAGGCGAGTAAAAAGACTGAGAAGGACGACGGAAGAAGTTGTGAGTGCGGCCACACACACCTCCTAATAGGAGTAAATTGGAATTCCTCCTTCAATTGGTCGGCTGCCGGCGCCGGGCAAAGTGCATGCGCCTATTACGACGGCTTGTTACCGAACTATTAAGCGATGATTGCTCTCCAGCTGGCATACGACGCTGTTGACGCACTGGTGACTATCAGACCACCTGGACCCATGATATGAGAAAATAAGGTATGGCATTCCGGAATGACAGGCGTGACTTTTGACGTCATCGCGCTATGATTGGTTGGTCGGGTCTGTCAATCCGTTTCTGTGGTGCTAGTGGTATATTGATGTCATACTGATGTCGTCGCGTTTGGCTCGGGTTGTAGACACCTGCCTACTGAGCCAGCGGTCCCGGGTTCGAATCCCGGCTAGGGCAAATATTGTGTGTTTGGGTCATGGTTGTTCTATGTATTTAAGAATATATTTATCTATATAAGTACGTATATCGTCGTCTACTTAGTACCCACCTTCTTGAGCTTAATTTGGGACTAGATCGATTTGTGTGAGGTTGTCCGATATTGATTTATTTATTTATTTATATTATAGTACCTTTGTTACTTGTATGAATCTCATAAATTCGTGAGTTTTTTAAAATTAATGATTATAACAAAATAAAACTTAGTCAAAGAACATGACAATCGTTATGCGTAAATGCATAATTTTTTGGTACGACTGGTGGCAAACATTTTTTTCCTTATAATTATTTTGTTACCATAAAGCGGCAACTAATCAGTGACGTAGAAAGTCTCACTATCAGGAGTGCCATACCTTATTTTTATGGATCGAATCCTTTTTAGGGTTCCGTACTCGAAGGGTAAAAACGGGACCCTATTACTGAGACTTCGCTGTCCGTCCGCCCATCCGTCCGTCTGTCACCAGGCTGTATCTCAAGAACGCTGATAGCTAGACAGTTGAAATTTTCACAGATGATGTATTTCTATTGCCGCTATAACAACAAATACTAAAAATAAAATAAAATAAATATTTAAAGGGGGCTCCCATACAACAAACTTACAGATAATGGTACGGAACCCTTCGTGCGTGAGTCCCACTCGCACTTGGCCGATATTTTGTCTTCATATCTCAGTGATAGAATGCAAACAGTGGATGTAAATGGAACCCAGTCCAATGGAGCTATAGTTAAGCTAGGAGTGCCACAGGGCTCTATTTTAGGTCCATTTCTATTTTTGGTTTATATAAATGACTTACCATCTATAGTAGATAATCTTTGTAATATAGTACTATTTGCTGACGATACATCATTAATTTTCAAGGTTCACCGGAAATCAACCGACTATGCGGAAATTAATGGCACACTAGAGAAAGTACTTAACTGGTTTACTACTAATAATCTTCTATTAAATGCCAAGAAGACTAAATGTGTTAGATTTGCTTTACAGAATGTTACGGCGGTAGATTCTACTATATTACTAAATGGTGAATGTTTAGAAATAGTGAATAAGGCATTATTCTTAGGTATAACATTGGACAGTAATTTGCAATGGGGTCCACATATAGCAGTGCTTGCAGGTAAATTAAGTTCAGCGGCGTACGCTGTTAGGAAAATCAGACAATTGAGTAATGTTGATACAGCTCGCTTAGTTTATCATAGTTATTTTCATAGTGTCATGTCATATGGTATTCTGGTTTGGGGCAAAGCAGCTGACATTCAGACTATATTTGTGCTACAAAAAGAGCCATTCGTTCTATATATAACCTAAATTCTCGTGACTCCTTAAGAGACATTTTCAAAGATATAAACATCTTAACTGTAGCGTCCCAATATATTTATGAGAATATTATGTATGTTATTAGAAACCTAGATTCATTTACAAAAAATTCCGATGTCCACAGTTTTAACACTAGAAATAAAAATAAAATTGCTATTAGAAAGTTTCGTGTTCGTAAAGTAAGTAAATCATTTTTAGGCCAATGTATTCATTTTTATAACAAGTTACCTGATCATGTTTTAAAATTAGCCTTTCCATCTCTCAAAAATTATTAAAAAAAATCTCTAATGTCAAAAGCATATTATACAGTAGAGGACTATCTGACAGACAAAAATGCATGGCCTGAACCAGAAACCGCGTAGCTGACTCCTTCTTAGATTGTACCTAACTAGTTTAAGGGACACAGTTCTAATAAGAAAGCATATCAAACGTACATAAATTGTGATAAACCGCCAGGCTTTCTTGTAGTTTCTATTTTATTCTTACACTTTTCCTCACTTATGTCTTAAAATACAGTTTTAATATGTTTTCTTGTAGAACTACGTATAGTTAAGTTCATATCATTGTAATAGTTAAGTACTTATGCTTTCTGAAAAAATGACTGACTGTTGAGTTTCTTTCGGCGTTTCTTCTCAACAGTGGTCTCCTCTTGTGAAATGCCGGTAGACTCAGACATGTAAAAGTGCCCTTGTGGCCTACTTGCAGAATAAAGTTCATTATTTCATTTCATAAAGCCAAAAATCATAAGATTAAAAAAAAAACCCGACATAATCGCAAGACAAGACTTTCGATTAAAGAAACCGCATCAAAATCGGAACATCCTTTTGGAAACCACGATGCCACTGACAGAAACACAAATATCCGGTGTTACACAGACACGCAGATACACATGTTAAACTAATAACACCCCTCTTTTTTGTCGTTGGTTAAAAACAGGGGACACTACTCAATGTAATGTCAAATTCCTTGTCAACTGTTCTGATTTTTAGTGAAATCAAAAAAGTAAAATAAAATATGTTTCGCAGTGAGCAAGGCTATATCCTGGATTAATAAGTGTGTCATTTGCTATTCGAATTGATATTTAATGGAAATAACTGAATTTAAAAATATTGAGCATTTTGATTCCGCTTGCCATTGAATTTCATACCGATTAAAATGAAGACAATAGATAAAGTAGACATTATGCAAATTATATCTTGGACCAAATTAATGTTGCCATAACGTGTGTTATAACAGGCTTCGAAGTATCGAAGTATTTGGCGTAGTAGGGCCTCGTACAGGGTCCGTCCGGATTGTTACTACCGTCTTGCCTGCTAACCCACCGCCAAACAGCAATGTTCGCATTGTTGTGTTCCGCGCGGTGTGGGGGTAAGATAGCCGGTGAAATTACTATCATTTAGCATTCTATCTTCGTCCTCCGGGTAGGCAAGCACTTGTGACTCCTCTGGTGTTGCAGGTGTTTATGGGCGACGGTAATCGCTTTCCATCAGGCGATACGTTTGCTCGTTTGCCCCCTATGACATAAAAAAAAAAAAACACGTTTCAGGTGGAACAACTCGAGAGAACTGTAAAGGTATCATTAAGGCCTAGGCCGGGAAGTAATATTTTTTTAAACATTTCGTCTGTGTTTATGAACAGGGTAAACAGTATTTTTTTTATTTCATATGTTTGGGTAAGGCACTATACATGCCTTAGCCTTGAAAAGGGCTTGCCGGCTTCGTATCACTCAGTCGGCAAGCCCTTCGTTCCCGGTGTATGCAGTAATGTACTATTATTAGGCTCCCTGCACGCGCCAAATTGACCAAATATTCATGTAACATCCCTTTCGGTTGACGTGAAATCAAAACAACACGGATGCAACACGAATTTTCGCAAATACGGAGCAGCGAGTGACGTCATCACTGCTAGTCAACTGGCGCCAACCGATTTCAGTTAAAATTATGCATGCCTTAATTTTACACATGCAGAGTGTTGTACAGTCAACCAATTTGATTTCCAGGCCACTATAGAACCTTGTCACAACGACAATTCTATTCTAATTTTAAAATATGGCTTCCATCATAGTTAATGATGATTTCGCCAATTTCAAGTTTGCTCGTAGAGCATGCCGTTGTTCGGTGAGGTTTTGCTTTTTGTAAAGTGATAGCGATTTACAAAAAACCACGCGGACTATCGGGCCTTGACCCAGGAAGGGCTATGAACGCTTCAAGTTGAATTCTTCATTAGCTATTCACTCCTACGTTAGATCACTGCACAATACGCTATCAATACTACACATTGAACAACGAAAATGAATAAATAATGAACCACGAAACTTAAACGCATGCGGCCATCTTAAGTCACGAACCGGAAGTCCTCCAACGACAATGATGTAAGATTTCCAGCAGCTTTCATATTGACGTTCACTGTGACAAGGTACGAAATGGCTTAGGAATCAAATTGGTTGACTGTACCTACATGTGCAGTGCCTGTAATTTTTTACGTAGGTACCTCAACATAAATACACACGTCGATATAAGTGTTAGAACAATGAAAAATATGTACAATCAAAACTCTAACAAGAAAAAAAATTACCCTTATTTGTACCTATATTTTTTTTTTTTTATTAATAAAAGTGAAAAAAAAAATAACTTTTGCATACTTCTTTTTTTGCATGATGTTCGAATGTACAACCGATTCTGAGTAAGATGAGCCCAAAAAATAACCAGTCAAGTGCGAGTCGAACTCCCGAGGGTTCCGTACGAACTACGAAAGCACTACATATTGTTCCAATGAAAATATTATATACCTTGAAGACTTAACCATGTGCTTCAATTTGAGCAATCCGCCGGTTGGCATAGCGATAACTCTCTTATTCGCGGATTTCGGATGATAAGTTCCCGACTTGAATAAAACCGCTAACAATAAGTACAAGGACATTGTAACATTCAAGTAGAGTTCTGCCGTTTGACGTTAAAAGGTCATATCTTTGTGTGGGTTTCATAGTAAGATACAGCTTTTTACCGTAGCACGGCAGAGTTAGGAACGTAAGTATTGTTAACTGCGAGGGAAACTTTCTTTCTTGTTAATAGAAGTATCGTCCTTGAAACTCTGAGTTAGAATGTGTATGTACCTATTATTATATTTCAGTTCAGTTCAGTGTAGTAAGTACCTACCTAGGGTGGTGAATTCGAGAATGTCCCAGATCGCAGGTGTTTGTGGACCGAACCGAAGGTGAGGGCCATATACAGGGTGGAACAGATCGAGGGACTTTTAAGCAAACGGAGAATTGTTCCGACTGAGTACTTCATTTTTCATTCACCAATGAACTATGGACATTTTTCAATCCATTTTTATATACAGTAATAATAATAATAAATAATAAATATCGGTTTGTCAGTTTGTTAAACATTAGTGTAACAATCTGCTCATATCAACCCTGCATCTTTTGGACATCGCTAAAGTTAAAGACAGGTGTCAATTTAAAATGTAAATAAAACCTTTGGGTTGGCACTGATATTAAAATATTTTATTTTGATGCCTTTTTTTTAGTTCTAATTCCAGCTTTACAATTATAATATGTCGATTGTAGATCACTCGGATGACACTATCCTGTCAGCCCAGTCTTTAGAAATGTTCCACGCTGTATATGCGATGTGGGGCTTTACGAATTAAAGTCCTTGGTTTGTCTAAAGTTTTACGTCTTGTCTTGGTCAGGAAGTCAGTGTATGTCTCCCCGCTTAGCGGCCGGAAAATTCCACTTACAAGCTAGGGTGATGACGTAAATATAACATGAGATGTTATATGTATGTATTACAGCGTAATAGTGTCCAAAGTGACGAAAGACCTTGAACTTTTTGGGTTGATTTTTAATATCACACTATTATTGTAAAGGCGAAAGCACGCCAAAGTTGATAAGTGTGTTTGTTACTTCTTCACACTCAAACGGGTGGACCAAGTTTGATACGTATTAATATGAAGGTAGTTGACACCCTGTATGTAAATAGGTTACTTGTTATCCCGAAAAAATGTAGTGTTCTCATGGGATGAGCGGTTACACCGCGGGGCGCGGCCAGTACCTAGTAAGTGACAAATAAACAAAACACCTGATGCGACGTACCCATTGCTGCTGTTGCTTATAACTCGTATGTGGAACCCCCATTATGTATCCAAATCCAAGTGCTTGTTGTTTACTCTGTTCATGAAACCCGCTATGAGGCGATTTGATGCTGCCAAAGGCTTGAGTAGAAATTTAACACATGTATCTATCTCATATAGCTCATAAAGCGTTATTAGCTTGGTCACGTGGAAAGGATTGGTGAGGATCGGGCTGTGAAGAGAGCGTATACCGGACAGTCCAGCCTGACGAACGGTGGCGGGGTGACGAAGTTATCAAAGACTTGATTGAACTTCATCCACCGGAATGTCAGGAGGTAGCTCAAGATAGAAGATGGCGTTCTCTGGTGTAAGAGGCCAAGATCCACTTTGGGTTAAGTAAATCATAGACATAAAAACTAACCGGTAACATAAAGAAAATGAGCTCATTCCCACACCAACACCATTCTTCACTAAAATTAACGTTACGACAATCTGTTTTTGGGACAGCTTCCAAACCAAGCGTCCAAAAATTGTACATGTAATTTTGTTTCTGAAGGTGACATAACATTTGACTTTCAGCCGTTTACTTTGCTCTCATTTGCTATATGAAACATTTAGTCCTTTAAGACTCCAACGGAGCGTATCGGGAGGATCCCGTATCCAGGTCGGAGTAAGTATAGCATAATGATTCACGCCGCGCAAATATCGCCGGTGACATTTCGCAGCTGCGTCGGGGTCGTCGAGACAAACGCGAATATGAAGTAGTGAGAACATTTTATTGTACCATTTGTAAGGTGTCCGAAGTGTTCGCGAGCGATGAATCAACAGTGTACACGTTACCGCGAGTGAGGACAAGAGTGGAGAATTTATTGGTTGTTGCTTCAGTTTATGACGTTTAAGATTTTTCTTTTTAGGGTTCCGTATCCAAAAGGTAAAAACGGGACCGTACTCCTGAGACTCCACTATCGGTCTGTCTGTCTTTCTGTCTGTCCGTCTGTCACCAGGCTGTATCTCATGAACCGAGACAGCTAGACAGTTTCAATTTTCACATATGATGTATTTCTGCTACCGCTATAACAACAACTACCTTAATCGATTAAAAAATAAGTGGGGCTCCCATACAACAAACGTGATCGATTTTACCTCATTTGTATCCAGGTGCAAACTTAACTTAAACCGGCCAATCAAGATGGGATAAGTGTTTGTACGGAACCCTCGGTGCGCGAGTCCGACTCGCACTTGGCCGGTTTTTTGCACAAACTGACCAGCGTATGACCTAAGTGCAGTAAGTGACTAAGGGGTCGAAGGCTCACTGGTTAAGCAATACTAACGTCTATTCATTATTGCCTTGCATATGACTTTATTATAGGCTACTCAAAATTCGTGCAGAGTGTATTTGTAGGTTTCATCCTTACTCGTCTTAAAACGTAAACCACTTTTGTTTCACTTACTTCTGCTTTTAACAACCTTTCGCGTCTTTTATTAGATCAGCTGCTTACAAATTGCATTGTCATTCGATTTACAGATTTTTGATAGCGCCTTTGAGATTATTTCGCATTTAAATGTATCTTAGAAAACAAATAATGATATTAATTGGATTATCTGTACCTCAGAAACACGTTTGAATAGATCATTGAGTATCTTGATAATTTAATTATAAGTTATTAGTCAATGTGAAGTGCATGAGTTATATTGTAATTAATAATAGCAATTTAAGAAATAGTAGATTCAACATTAGTATTGTTAAATTATTTACACAGTGTGTCAATAGACTAAAAATGTGATTAACACCTGGTTACTTGACGACTACCACTTACCTACTTGTTTCTCCCCTCCATTTAATGGTACTTTGATAGTCTTTAAATACCAGGTGCAGTGACGTCTCTGCTCATTCCTTTGTGAACTTTTACGAGAAATACAACACCAAGAAGTTATCATAAACGTTTATTAATTCACACTCCTCATCACCACCTCACTGCCGTGCCGTCACCAGTTCATATGTAGCTTTCAATAGTATTCTCAAAGAATCATTGTAGCTCTGCAGTATGGAGTATGACACCGCTCCAACATCAGAAGCCGGAGCTTAACCATACGCCCCACAATATCAGGATAACGAGGACAACGACGTTGATCCTGCACCCTCATATTCTTCTGTTCTCGGCAGCCACCGAAATAATGAGTGAAGAATATAAATTAACCCTTCCACGTCGACCAATTATATTATTGGAAAGAATGGAATATATCGAAGTCCATTGTTTGCTTCAAGTAAGGAACAGTGGGACACATCGTCAGCCATTGCACCAGTAAAGGCAACGCAAGATCGGCGATCAGCCAGGAACGACGCGTGTGCGCCGTGACCCCATCGACAGAGATTTTAAAACACAAAGGTCAGTCGTTCACTTTTCACTGCGATTTTAGTACAGTGTTTAATAATAAATGAAACTGTAGGTAGATTCTGGGGTAGATGCGATAAAAAAAAAACCTATTCAGTTTAGAGGGAATGTGTCAATAAAGTGTTACTAGTCAAAATAATTTACTAATGCGTAGTAGAAATTAATAATATGCTCGAAATTTTAGTGTATAGGACGTTTGTTTCCGCGATGAGATAATATTTCGATTACAACAAAGTTTTACAACGAAATTTTACAACAAAGATTCCGAATTACTATAACCGTTACATAGTTAAATATTCTTTGTCAATAATGTAAACATTGCTGTTTTAATGTAGCCTTGTTAGAATCAAGTAGTAACGGCAGCGGTAATAATCTACCCTCCATTAATTTATGATTTTGCAATCGTTGTTACTGACATTCCTCGGGAACGAAAATGTAATTTTTTTTTGATGTTTTGGATAGTTATACTTTATACACCAACGTAATTCATACATTATACACCAAAGACTCGCTTCAGAATTGATAAGCTTGAGATTCGATAATAATGACCGCTATACATAGATTGATGTCAGAGGATTAGAGCTTGATTGATTTCGTTTCATTTCATTTATTCATTCTGAGCAATAATAGTTATGGTGTTAAATATTAAATCAATACACATTATTGATTACAATAATAATTATACATTACTACTATAATTATAATCAATGCATTACCATCCAAGTTTAAGACAACACTACCAAAAAAAAAAACGTAACATAAAAAGCAAAATTCCAAATGATAAAAAAAAAAACGCATAGGTAAGTAATTAATAATTCTTATTATTCATATAATACTTATAATAATATAACCCATGTTTAAGTAATGATTTAGACATAAAATATAGTTAAAGTTCCTTTTAAATGTCATTAAGAGGCCGTATGCATTTTAAAATATATTTTTTTCATAATTATGTCAATTACGTTGACAATTTCAACCAAATTTTTAAAGTGAATAATACTTTTCCCTGAGTTCATGATAGTAATATAGTTATTTCATACCTTCATTTCGTGCAGCCGAAAATAAGTTAAAAAAAAATAAGAAAACAGCTTTTTGCGTCAATTTGGAATAGTGTTTACATACTAATAGTAATATATCGCAATAGCATAGCCCTATTCTAACTAGCGACATTGATATGTTAAGAAACATGTTTGATCATAGGGAAAAATGTCTAAAACCATCGGCAGTTTTGGACGGATAAAGAGCCTTAAAATATCCTAAAAAAAAAAAATACAATGAAATCTAAATAATGGATAGTTATTACAAATGTCAGCAATGTTTAAAAGTCAAGATTTAAATTTAATACTTAATAATACATAAGGTATTTGCTATAAAATCGGCTACAGAGTAATAAGGATTTTGTCAAAAAAAAAAAATACTGTTTGCATTTTGCTATTTTGCTATTAGTCATGGATTTGATTTTTACTCCATTGGCAGTTTGTTAAACAGGAATTTGACCTGATAACTAGAGGCGTGTCATTTAACGTGAAACACTGAAAAAGTGCGTTTATAAGTACATGGTTGTTTCATAATTCTTGTTTTGTTGAATTATGACGATTTTGAATATAATGTCAAATTTGCAATTGAGTTAAAAAAAAAGCTTCTATTTACTTACTACATACATTCGAAATATCATATTTCATAATTCCCTTAATTTTTCGGTTCTTAACTACTCTTTTCTTTATTTCATAAAATTTTGAACTTCTTCATATAACTACAGTAAATATTATAGTTTAAATTAAATTATCAGTCTGTGTTCAATTTGAGACTTGATCTTTAAGGAAATTATTAGGAATGGCTTAGCTTTGACCATATTTCTTTATTTTTTCTTATTTAATTTTCAACTTTCGTATAGCAATCGAAGTCAATACTACAGTAATAGTTTTAATAATGGATGGTGTTAGTCACTGAAGTAATAGAAACTTTGTAAATACAACTAAGTTGGGATTCTTTTTAATCATCTCAGTGAGTAGCACAAATAAATGTACAGTACTCACCTACGTTTGTCACAAAAGGATTGCTTCGAAACTTACTGCACTTTTATTTTTATTTTCTTTCTTTCTGTTTAGAATGTTCTTTTATCAAACATTTTGATTATATCGTATTTAAGTAAAGCTCTATAGATATTCTAGAAAGTTATGGATTAGATATACGAAGGTACAATTTCGATAATCGTTTCGTACATAAACTAACTAACTAAATTACAATCAGAATAATTTAAGTGTAACTTCATTTTGACCTTATTTAATTTTTGAGAATTATTCATAATAAAGGCATGCTTTTGTTAGTTTTATTTGTATTACAAAGTACTAGCCATTATGATCTAGGTCAGGAGTGACCGAGCTTTTTGATACTGTGCTGGAGTTTTTGTTTCAGTTGATCAACGGGACACGGGACAAGTGCTCCATCTGAAGACTTCAGGAGCGCCTCCTTGAAACAGTTTTGGAGCGCTCGACAGTCTTGCTTGGCGATCACGTCTGCCCCAACCCGCGGATGACCGTGATAGCGAATATGATGAGTTTTAGTTTTTTAATAATAATTAATTTGTAAATAATCCTTGTGTTAATAATGGTTTGTTTTCTGGGTAATTGCTATTTGTGTCACTATTTAAAACCAGACGTAATGTTCAAGCCACTCATTTGGATGGATCAGATAGATTTAGTCCAGCAACTGGGCAATATTACAATATAATAAACAGGAGAATAGTTTTTGGTCACTTGCGTGGATGGATCAGAAAGATTTAGTCCCGCAACTGGGTCATCAACCAAAGCATTGTTAATATGCCACTTGTTGTGATGGATCAGAAAGATTTAGTCCAACAACTGGGCAATATGATAAAGAGTATAGTTTTGTCAGTCACTTGCGTGGATGGATCAGAATTTAGTCCCGTAACTGGGTTGACAAACAGATCATTGTTAGAGTGCCACTTGCTGCGATGGATCACAGGGTTTGGTCCACCTAGTGGGTTGCTTGACCAATTTGAGTTTTCTTTTTCAAACCGTTCGCTCTGAGCACGAGCTTCGGGTCAGTATGGCCGTGATAGCGCCTTTGAGATTATTTCGCATTTAAATGTATCTTAGAAAACAAATAATGATATTAATTGGATTATCTGTACCTCAGAAGCACGTTTGAATAGATCATTGAGTATCTTGATAATTTAATTATAAGTTATTAGTCAATGTGAAGTGCATGAGTTATATTGTAATTAATAATAGCAATTTAAGAAATAGTAGATTCAACATTAGTATTGTTAAATTATTTACACAGTGTGTCAATAGACTAAAAATGTGATTAACACCTGGTTACTTGACGACTACCACTTACCTACTTGTTTCTCCCCTCCATTTAATGGTACTTTGATAGTCTTTAAATACCAGGTGCAGTGACGTCTCTGCTCATTCCTTTGTGAACTTTTACGAGAAATACAACACCAAGAAGTTATCATAAACGTTTATTAATTCACACTCCTCATCACCACCTCACTGCCGTGCCGTCACCAGTTCATATGTAGCTTTCAATAGTATTCTCAAAGAATCATTGTAGCTCTGCAGTATGGAGTATGACACCGCTCCAACATACACATACAACATTTCAGCTCTGTCTTAAATTAGGAAGTGGATCAAATTTGAACAAGATACGAATATACATAAATAGAGAGAGGACAATGAAGAAGCTTCAAAGTTGTCCCGATAACAGGACAAGGTTAAGGAGAAACGCCTAAGGTAGTATGGTCATATTCAAAAACGTCCAGATGACCATATGCAGATCCAAGGCAGATCTAAGGCAAGCTTTACTGCCTTAGATCTGCCAACAACGAAACGTTCCCGAGGGACCTGTCACCTGGTAAACGACGGTCGATAAAGACCTAAAAGAAGCCCGTCTGAACAAAGTCACAGCACAAGAACATGTTAAATGGAAGTTGAGGACAAGGCCGACCCCAAGTAAATGGGAAGTTCTAGAAGGAAAAAGAAGTCGAAGAGAGAGGACAATGAATTTAAATAAAAACTTGTAAATTATGTTTTATTTGAAAAATAATATAAGAACGACATCGTATGTTAACAAGTAATATTTAATCCTCTATCGTAACTCACTTATGCTGTGCTTATGTGTATAGATGAAAATATTTACCTTTAATGCATATACCTACAAAAAGAAGTAAACACTGTTTCTACCGTAACTAGGGCAGGCTAACGGTCTCCAAATAATGTATAATGTAAATAGGCAAACAACTCGTTTTGGGCAATCGCGTTGTAATTCGATAGCGATAGCCCGCAGATAGCGCAAGTAGTGTTCAGCAAACACCTGAGCGCCGGAAGCCCGCTTAACGCGTAATATGAGTCATTATCTTTATCACTATAAGTAGTAGGCAATTTGGTCCGCGCCTTAGACTAAACACACACTCGAATTTGGGTTTCAGTACTGTCAGCATATCGGTACTACAGAAGCAAGAGTAGGTATAATGTATAGCCTATCAAAGTGTTGGTCCGACCCAGGCATAGTGGCGCTACAGACAGCTTTCATATGGCAATAATGTGCACACGTCATATTATTTGCATTATTAAACGTGACCGAGACTTGATCAACCTCATCGACGATGCCATCAAATGGCTAATGAGTCTCAAACTTAATTAAGCAAAGCTGTATTCGACGTACAACCCTGCCATACGAATAAATAAATAATAACGTCAATAGCGATTTGGCAAGGATTTGTCGTTAGCCAAATTCAAAACATTGTTTATTGGAATGCTCTTCTTCTTACGAAATTAATACAATACAATACAATACAACAATACTTTATTGCACACCAATAAAAGTTTACAAAAAGAAACAAGATAAATACAATTTATAAATAACGGTAGACAACAGGCGGTCTTATCGCTAAAGAGCGATCTCTTAATACTGAATCCTATTGAAAAAAACTTGACTTTCATCACTGTGGATAGTATTGGCTTTATTATGCAAAAATTACTCGAAATTTGCGGAATATTTTGTCGTGTCTCTTTCTTTACCTCAGTGACATTCACTGACTTTCAATGTCAGTTACCAAAAAAATTCGTAGCCAGTAAAACTAAACCATTAAAAATCCGCAATAATGCGGGGTTGAAAAACTCCCTGTTGGGCCATACTTACGGGTGACACCATGGAATATACCTAGTGCATAAAAACAACTTGGCGACAATATTAGGGCGACAGTAAACAAATTGTCAGGTTACTGGGTATTTGCTTACTGGCGCCGTCTAGTACGATATCGGCGTGTGCGCACTTGGAATCCGATCGATCAGGATCGGCCCCGCCCCGATGCGACTGATGATATACAGGTGCGGTCGGTGACCTCTATTGCTATCCATACTAATATTCTAAAGGCGAAAGTTTGTAAGTGTGTTTGTGCGTATGTTTGTTACTTCTTCACGCTCGAACGGCTGGACCAATTTTGATAAATGTTGGTATGAAGGTAGCTGACACCCTGGTTTAACACATAGGCTACTTTTTGTCCGGAAACGTGTTGTGCTCCCGTGGGATGAGCGGGTAACACCGCACGGGGCAGCTAGTAATATTATAAATTCAAGTGTACCTGTCTGACCGTTTGTCGGTTACATTTTCAAGCTTAAACCACTGAACTAATTTGGATGTAATTTGGTATGGACATTGTTTAAATTAGTTTTAATGGGGTAGGGGTGGAAGTTTCTATGGGGAAATACCACCGGAAGATATATCGTTTCTGAACCAGCAACGCCTAGGAGTACTCAATACTCAAGCATTCCACAATGTTAGTTTACAGGATACTAGATAAACTTAAGTTCTAGTTGTGCATGACGGTGAACTTAATTGTGGACCCTGTTGGGCACAGCAAAATCGTGAAGAGAAGACGACTTATGTATTGTTAAACTTACGTATTTTATAATTTTATGAAACATGTAATGTCTCATTTTTTTTAATGTGGGTACACCACAATTTTTATTTAAACCATGAATACAAAGATCAAAGCTTAAAGAAAAATTGAAAAAGGAGCTACCTGGTGGAAGGGACCGGGAATCAAACCCGGTACCTCTGGATTACCGGTCCAGCGCGTTAGCCACTTCGCTACCCTCGCTCCACGTAGACCTGACGAATTTTTCCTTATGCTTTGTGTGTCGATCTTTGCATTGCTTATTTTAAAGGTTTTTACACCTTAGCGACCTCTATGTGAATACGTTAATATTCACATCTTACCGCACCTCTTTACAGCGGTGAACGAGCAAGCGAGAGAGGGCGCTGTTTGTTTTATAATTTTATGAAACATGTAATGTCTCATTTTTTTTTAATGTGGGTACACCACAATTTTTATTTAAACCATGAATACTAAGATCAAAGCTTAAAGAAAAATTGAAAAAGGAGCTACCTGGTGGAAGGGACCGGGAATCGAACCCGGTACCTCTGGATTACCGGTCCAGCGCGTTAGCCATAGCGCGTTTGCATTGTTTATTTTAAAGGTTTTTACACCTTAGCGACCTCTATGTGAATACGTTAACGTATTTTATGTTAAACTTTAATTTCTTAGAATTTCTAAATTCGTTTATATTTTTTAAATTTCTTTTATTAAATCTATTTGTATTTACATAGGAATAGAATAGTTTATTTAATAACAGAAAACAATATGTACAATCAATTAAAACTAAAATACATAAAAAGAAGTTACAAAGTAAGGAGCTACTTAAAAAAGAATTAGGGTTCCAGTACAGGAGCCGCCCGGGGCAATTCCCTAGAACACTAGCCGCGTTCCCTCTTTGTATGCACAAACCCACTCGCTGTGCAAGGTATGAGCCCGCTCTCGGGTCGCCACTAAGCGCCGACGAGTTTGACCGACACTTCTTTAATGTTTTTTTTTGGTGTCGGACGACCAAGGCCCAAAGGTTTCGACTGCAAGAGCCGCAAATACGTAGTTGTTTTTTAAAAATGCGTATTTACGGCACTTGACGGTTTGGGCGTCCTCAGCGGCAGCCCCTGGCATTCGAGCGGAGCGGTGGACATGGGATGGAGCCAGCGTATCCACGCATGTGGCATCCCATGCTAAGGGACGCCCTCGGGACCACGGCACTAGGGTGCAGCCGTCAGGTCTCTTTCCGTCCGCGGCTGACAATTATTATACTTATAATGTATAATGGAATATGTAACTGGTGAAATATATGTACTTTTATGTTTTTATTGTAGTTTTTCCTCTAAGTATTCTGTTAGTGTATAATAGCTTTTGTTAATAAGGATTTTTTTAAATAATTTTATGAATGCATAATATTTTTTCTCGGATTTTATTATCTCTGGCAGTTTATTATATACTTTTATTGACATGGTGTAGATTGCATTAGATTGCATTTTAAGTTTAGACGAAGATAATATAAGTTTTTCCCTATATCGGAGCTGATGAGATGTGGGTATATCTTCGCGTTTCTTGTAAGTATTCGGGATAATTTCGTACGAACTTACATATTTCCAGAATGTATAGCCCAGTAATTGTTAATATTTTCTAACTAAGTACCTATCATATAACCTAGAAGGCTAACTTTTTCCGCATCAAACTTTTTTCTTTCCCGTAGTGGGGTAAAAAGTATACAGCCATCTTTGGTTGTCCCACCATCCCTTTACCAAAATTGGTTAAAAACCGTTCAACCGTTTTGGCGTGATACAAAAAAATATAGATGCAAATCGGAAATACTAATTACATTGTTTATCTATCCAAATATCATAAACCCTCCATGATGCGTTCAAGAACCGCACATTATGACCACCATAAAAGTAGACTGTTTTGTTAGAACAAATGTTTTATCTGTAATTTTTTTATTATTGCTAAAGCTTCGCCTTCGGCTCGTTTCATAAACCTACACTCGTGTTTAATACCCTTCATTATGTACAGTCACATAAACTACTATTAAAAGCGGTTTTCGGGTTAGGATTCTGAAATGTTTACTGTGTGGTATAGTGGCGCCATTTACATTTAGCTATTATTTCTGTGTCCTATTGTAACATTGCAAAAATAACGCCTCGCAGCAGGGTAAAATATGTATAAAGGAAAACCTTAATAGGATAATGCGGTGCGTCAGATTTATACCATTTCTCTTGTTGCGTCGTAGGTTAAAATATTAAAAGCTCCTATCAAAAATCAAAATCAAAAAAATCAAAAATATATTTATTTTCAACAAGATTATAGATAATGTTGAATTCTCCTTTTAAGTTAGTACTTGTGTTAGGAGAATTCGCTCTCTCATCCAAGTTATACACGGTTAAAAATAAATAATTAATAGGGTATATCTAAGATTAAAGTGTAGGTACAATTTAGCCCTTAATCTATTAAGTAAATATAATATTAAGTAAAATCTAAGAATAAAAAGTTTCGTTCACAAAGAGTACATGGCAAAAATCTCTGGAAGAGATCGCTATTTAGCGATAAGACCGCCTGTTGTTTAGCTCTGCCTGTTAATTTAATGAATCTCATGTTGTTCTTTTTATTCCTTGATGTTTGAGGTGTGCAATAAAGAGTATTTATATTTGTAGATGTGGTTTGAAAACTAAACCAGAGTGGAAGGAAACGGCCCTTAAAATATTCATTTATTTCAACTATAACAATGTTTATTATGAGAAAAAATATATATAAGTAGAGTACCATCATACTCAAGATATTACTGAATTAGTAACTCAGTCTCATCATAGCTTTTACCTTTCAACCATGTCGTGACGTGTCTCTTACATTCACCATAGCTTTTCGTGTAGATATTGGTAAGCCTATTAATTTTATTATAAATCCTTTTAGATAGAACATTAAATTGTCTCCCCGCAGAGGCAGTCCTAGTTGTTGGTATATTAATTACATTGTAAAGATTTCGTTTTCTTAATAGGACAGGATCGGGTATAATAGTTTTGTGGGTTTTTAGAACACAATTTAGAATAAATAACTGCCTAACTGTAAGCACATCCACATCTCGGTAAACGTTAGCTGTACAATATCTCATTTTTTGACCTAATAGTACTTTGAGGATGTACCTTTGTGCGCGCTCAAGTACCATTATTTTATGTTTGTGAGTACCTCCCCAGATCGGTAGACAATAAACTATGACGGATTGTACCAAAGACTTGTAAATATAAACTAGTAATTCCCTGTCTGCTCGAGGTCTAATCTATATATATATTACGCGAGGCCGATTTTTGTACATCCCATCAGATCTACAGTTATGGTCCGATTTTGATAAATGATATGTCATTAGATTCGTCTCATGCTGGAGAGGTGCATAAAACTCTTGGAATTTTAATTTTTTCCTGAAAAGGTACTGAAAAATGGATTTAAAAAAACTACTGTGCGCTAACCACGTGACTTTGACCACGTGACCTGTGATCCCTATTTTGACATAAGATGACCAAATAATAATAAGCATGATTTGCTCACAAACCTGTAGTAAGTTGTTCAGCATGATGAAATATTATTTTTGAGTCGGCAACATAATATCCGCAACACTTAAAACATGTACAAATATGCAAAAATAATTTTACAGTTTGTTGACAATGAATGACAGTAGCCATATTCTGACAACTTTTAATGTCTTTTTTATTGGGGGCTATTATGTCAATGCTCTAAATTGCCAGGTTGTTTTTTTTTTAAAAATGTTGATATGGAAACTTATTTCGCATACCTGTTAAAAATGTGGAGAAAAAAGCCGGTCAAGTGTGAGTTGGACTGGTGCTCGAAAGACTAGAAAAACTGACCGTCATTCAAGAATAGATTATTTCTATAGGCGAGTTTTACTAAATCTAAATCAAAGCAGAAAAAAAATAGTAAAACTAATTTAAACGTCATTCAAATATGTAAATTTATGGTAGATTATTATAAATATGAATATATAAGTCCATCAAAAAAATAATTCCAAGGAAAATGGCATGAGTTATGGTAAATTAAATGGTATTTTACAAGAAGAAACTTAGTCCTTCCGCTTGCATGTCGACGGGATGGGAAATGTGGCCGAGTTGAGAATATGGACGACTTGACAATGTAGATAAGTTGGGAATGTATCTTCATTGGTAATATGGATGAGTTGGTAAAATGGACGAGTTGGAAATGTGGACGAGTTGGGAATATGGACGAGTTGGGAATATGGACGAGTTGGGAATGTGGATGAGTGGGCAAAGTAAACAAGTTGGGAATACGGACGAGTGGGCAATGTGGACGAGTTGGAAATGTGGATGAGTTGGCAAAATAAACAAGTTGGGAACACGGACGAGTGGGCAATGTGGACGAGTTGAGAATATGGACGAGTTGGCAATGAAGACGACTTGGTAATACGGACGAGTTGTAGATATGGAAGATTTCGCAATAAAGACGAGCTGATAAAAAGGACAAGTTGGTATTGTAGACGAGTTGGGTGTATCGTCGAGTTGGGAATATGGACGAGTTGGAAATGGGGATGAATTGGCAATGTGGATGAGTTGGTAAAATTGACAAGTTGGGAAAATGGACAAGTGGGCACTATGGACGAGTTCGCATTATGGACGAGTTGGCAGTGAAGACGAGTTGGTAATACGGATAAGTTGGCAATGAAGACGACTTGGTAATACGGACGAGTTGGTGATATGGAAGATTTGGCAATAAAGACGAGCTGATAATAAGGACAAGTTGGTATTGTAGACAAGTTGGGTGTATCGTCGAGTTGGGAATATGGACGAGTTGGAAATGTGGATGAGTTGGCAATATGAATGAGTTGGTAAAATTGACAAGTTGAGAACATGGACAAGGGGGCAATGTGGACGAGTTCGTATTATGGACGAGTTGGCAATGAAGACGAGTTGGTAATACGGACAAGTTGGTATTATGGACGAGTTGTGAATATGGACGAGTTGGGAATGTGGATGAGTTGGCATGAACAAGTTGGGAACACGGACGAGTGGGCAATGAAGACGACTTGGTAATACGGACGAGTTGTCAACGTGGACAAGTTAAGAATATGGACGAGTTGGAAATGTGGATGAGTTGGCAAAATGAACAAGTTGGGAATATGGACGAGTTGGCAATAAAGACGAGCTGATAATAAGGACGAGTTTGTATTGTAGACGAGTTGGGTGTATCATCGAGTTGGGAATATGGACGAGTTAGAAATGTGGATGAGTTGGCAATGTGGACGACTTGGAATTGTGGACGAGGTGGGAATATGGACGAGTTGGAAATGTGGACGAGTTGTATTTGTGGACGAGTTGGCATTGTGGACGAGCAAGTAATATGGACGCGTTGGCATTGTGGATGAGTTGGGAATATAAACGAGTTGGCAATGAAGACGAGTTGCTAATACGGACGAGTTAATAATATGGACGAGATTGGCAATAAAGATGAGTTAATAATAAGGACGAGTTGGTATTGTAGACGAGTTGGGTGTATGGACGAGTTGGAAATGTGGACGAGTTAGCAATATGGATGAGTTGGCATTGTGGACGAGTTGGGAATATAGATGAGTTGGCAATAAAGACGAGTTGGTAATATGAACGAGTTGGCAATGTAGATGAGTTGGGTGTATGGGCGAGTGGGCAATATGAACGATTTGGCATTGTGTACGAGTTGAGAATGTGGACGAGTTGTATTTGTGGACGAGTTGGCATTGTGGACGAGTAAGCAATATGGACGCGTTGGAATTGTGGACGAGTTGGTAATATGGACGAGGTGGCATTATGGACGAATTGGGAATATGGACGAGTTGCCAATGGAGACGAATTGGTAATATAGACGAGTTTGCAATGCAGATGAGTTGGGTGTATGAACGAGTTGGCAATGTAGACGTGTTGGGTGTATGGACAAGTTGGCATTGTGACCCAGATGGGAATATAGACGAGCTGACATTGTGGACGAGTTGGCAATGTGGAATAATTAACATGTTACGCTAACATGCGAAACTTGATGGAGAAATAACCTACATATGATGCAAATTTAAAAAAATCGACGCGCTCAAGAATAAATCATATTTGAATTAATGACGTCTGGCTGATCATTCTTATTCTCATTCAAAATAAAAATTTACAAATTCTGCGGTCAACAAAACAAATTGATTTTATAAGGTTTCCGTTTTTACCGAATATGGTAAGGAACCCTAAAATTAGGTTTATATTATAGGCTTGAGAGTCTTTAGCATCTCCCTCACTCTTCTGTCAGACACAATTTCAATGAGAGGAAAGACACGAAAGTTTGAATTATTCTTTTTTCAAACATGTTTAGCTGTTTTATATATTGTTTTTTCTTATTACACATATTTGACACATTCTTTTTTTTATGGTGGAGTATTGTTGGTCAGTAATTTATTTAGATTAGTAAGTAGGGTTTGATTAAGTATAACTAGCGTAAGAATTTCAAACACAATGTGTAATTGTTATTGAATAAATGATTGATGATGATGACATGGCAGCACCCATATTAAGAAAACTTGCACGATCTAATGAATTTCATAAAAAAAAACAAGCATTGATAATAGTGGTTTTTCGTGTATCTATAAACGTTTTTTACTCTCTATTTCATACAATTGAGTTTTTGTAACATTTTT
Source organism: Apotomis capreana (assembly GCA_947623375.1). Taxonomy (NCBI): domain Eukaryota; kingdom Metazoa; phylum Arthropoda; class Insecta; order Lepidoptera; family Tortricidae; genus Apotomis; species Apotomis capreana. Next base: position 27,816,129 of record OX392503.1, read on the forward strand.
TATTATTAATATTGTGAAATATTTACGATTATAAATGAATACATAAACAGTTACGCACTCCATGATTTCCTGTTTCCTCAAATCTGTCGTTTCGATTCATGTGCTATTTCTGGAAATTGATAGAAATCGATCAAATCGATAAATTTAATGTCCTGAAGAAAGAACAACAAATTAAAATTCTACCAATCTTATGTTCGGTCCTATGAAAATATGTCAATTATATTTTTAAGATATGGGACTATTGTCATGAATATATTTTTCCATAAATCGAATAATATGCATTTTATTTGTGAAACAGATCAGCAGATCACATGTCATGCACAAGTTATTTTTACAAAAGAGTTGAATAAATTGTCACGATGAAGCTGGCAGTTGGCTATCAGGCCTGCCTCTAGCCTGGCATGTTTTAACGTTTTTAAAACATAATTTTAATGTGTTTTTTTACAGTATTAATTTATTCTTCATTCCCCAAAAACTTCTTATCGATAAAGTAGTTATTTTCTGTAACACTACCGGATTTCCATATTCTAGCGGCGGTTCGACGCCGCAACGGGTCTCTAGTATATTTAAAAAGCCATATTAGTTTACGAACTCGATTGGCAGTTGCCTCAATTTGTTGGTCCCAGGAGAGGAGCTGGTCTATATGAACACCAAGGTACTTGGTGGAGGCAACATGATTGAGGCTGGGGCAAGTGCAGTTGTTACTAGTTGCAAGGGAACAGGTGTGGGCAGTGAGACTTAGCTCGTTATGAGGTTGTGTACAATTTCGGAAGGAAAATGTTATATAATTAGTTTTTTTAATGTTTAACGTGAGGAGATTAGTTTGTAACCATTTTATAACTTTGCATAGACCAGCCTCAGCATGAGCATACACATCCTCCCAGGTATCACCATCAAATAACAATGCAGTATCATCTGCATAAGATATCACCAGCCCATTGGTCAGTTTGATATTGGTGAGATCGTTCATGTAGGCCAGGAAAAGGGTCGGCCCCAATACGCTACCCTGTGGAACTCCAAACTCTGTCGAGAACTCATCCGCGCTGTACACTTCATTAAGTTTGACTCGTTGGGTCCTATCACGCAGGTAGCTTGAGATCAGATTGAGAAATTTGCCCCGAATTCCCATAACCTCTAGTTTACGGATTAGGATGGGGACAGAGACGGTGTCGAAAGCGTTTTTTAGATCGAGAAAGATGCAAAGTGTTTTTCTTTTATTTTCTAAATGCTTAGTAATGGAGTTAGTTAGTTCAAATACCGCGTCTTCCGTACTTTTGCCTTGGCGAAAACCAAATTGTCGCGATGATAAGAGATCGAAGCTGTTAAAATATTTGATGAGCCTGCTGTTTATTAATTTTTCCATTATTTTAGAGATGGATGATAGGACCGATATAGGTCTATAGTTACTAACTTCCGCTCTGTCTCCATCCTTATAGACCGGGTGTATGATAGCACGTTTCAGAGAAGCCGGAAATGTACCTTGTGAAAAGCAAAGTGTGGCTAAATGTCCAAGAATAGGAACTAATTCTGTTTTTGCTGATTTGATGAAAGTTGTGGGGATGTTATCCCATCCTGAGGCAGATTTAGTTTTTAGGTTGAGTATAATTGCTTCAATTTCTTCTAAATCTGGTTCTATTACACCAATCGACGAGGAGTGTGAAGGCAAGGGATCAAGATGTGCTCTACAAATGGGCTCGCCAGTACGTGTCGACAGGATGTGCTCAGCTAGAAGTTGACCCACATTGGCAAAATGCTTATTGATCAAGTTAGCAGAAGACAAAGGAGAGTCAGATAAATGTACTAGGTCATTATTTTTACATTTAGTTTTATTTGAATTTGAAATAGTTTTTATAGCGTCCCATAGATTTTTATTACTAGTTTTAGCATTATTCAAAACGTCTCTGTCATATTTTTGTTTTAATTTTTTGATTAGGTTATTACAGAAATTCCTGTAACGTCGGTATGTTACTTTAAGTACCTCATTAGTGGCATCGCGCCGTAAGTTCAATTGCATTTTATTTCTATTATGAATGCATCTTAACACACCAGGAGTAATCCATGGTTTTAATATTCTTTTACTACATGGGATTTTGATAATTCTGGTGCTGGACACAATAGAGACTTGAATGTAGTGAATTAGTTTATTTACTAATATGTCAGGATCTTTAATGAGTAATAGCATATTGAGGTCATTTTTTTTTAACAAGGTTAGTGCATTATTGTAGTCTATTACATTTTTTGTTACTTCTTTAGATTGGCTGATTGTTTTGGAATAAATATTTAAAAGTGTCATGAGATGGTCAGTTACAGTAGTCTCAAGAATTGCTGTTTTAGAGGTATAAGTATTTGGATTTAAATTGGTAAAGATGTGATCGATACAACTGTCAATACGCGTGTTGAGTTTGTGTGTGGGTAGCAACCCGTGTGAAGCCATCATGTTAAGGTAGTTTGTGGTACAAGTATTTTGTAATAAAAGGTTTATATTGATATCGCCCGTAATCACAACATTATTACTCAATTGGTTATCTTCTAAATGTAACTTGAGAGAAGAAACAAATTTATCAGTGTTAACGTTCGATGGAGAGCGATAGATGCATAAAATACTAATATTTGACAGTGAAATCTGCAGGCAAGATGCATCTACTAGGAGAACTTCAATAACTTTGTGCGGAATAGAGTTATTAATGTAAACAACGACACCATCATTTTGTGTCACATGCCGAGATGTGTTATAACAAGAAAAATTTACCTTTTTCGGAAGAGGTCTCTCCTGGTTTAATCGACATTCAGTGAGGACAATAATGTCAATTTTTTGTTGGAATAATTCTAAGTTTATGTCAAGGTCATCGATATTCTTGTAAACGCTTCTGATATTTTGTGATAATATGGAATAGACAGGTTTTTCTTTTGGTAAATATATAGCTAAGTCACTGATGCTACACGTAAAACTATTGTTACTGTCAAGCTCATCCAACTCATTTAAAATATTAATTTGCGCCATTAAATAAAGCCAAACTGTCAATATTGTTGACATGGTTGAATTGTATATGATTTAACAGGTTGAAACAGAATTGAGATACATCATATAATAATACTCTTATAATTCGGTGGGCTAACGATTCTTCTATATAACTGAAGACCGATTTTAAATAAGTTCTGTGAGGTAAGTTGGATAAACGTGCATAGATTCTTATAAGGGAGTTTATAAATACAAATATGGAATGTAGGCATCCTACCACATTATAGATATACATATTGAACAGATGCAAGGCAAAGGAACTTGAGTATAACATTGGCCGAAGTCCGTAAAGTAAATTATAGTTAAAAACATTTTTGACGTAACTTACAATATAATATAGTCACTCATTGAATAACATCTGCACTTGGAGTTCGTTCGTGATCCATATAACCGGTGACTCGTCAGATTTACGCACGTATACCCGACCGTAGGAAGTCCAGCAGTGTATGTATCCCTTCGATTTTTTGAGGTCTCTCGCCAAAAAACAAAGTCGGGAGGCTCTTGGAGTCAGACGCTCGGCAATATATATTGGTGTAGTTTGGTTTCTGTTCAGTCCGAGATGTCCAGCATTGAGCGGACTACTCTTGTTTCGGAGATCCTATAACAGATGAAGTTCATAATTTATGCATATGGGTGACGTCATACTTTTCTTCATGGGTATATGTCAGTCATCAGTCACCACGTGACTTTTAGGCACGATGATAATGAGAATAATAAAAAATAAGTAAAAAATATTTTTAAGTTAAACGGTTTTATTGAAAATGTACTAAAAGGTAAAAAATAATTTGGTAGGTCCTAGGTACCAGACATCACACCACTCTCCTCATCAATCTAGGGCATTGATCAGACAAAAAATAAAATCGTTGGGCGCGTGTAGCCTGCGTATGATATTATGATATAGCGGTTGACTTGATAGAAATTTCACACGCCCAACGATTTTATTTTTTGTCTGATCAATGCCCTAGATTGATGAGGGAGAGTGGTGTGATGTCTGGTACCTAGGACCTACCAAATTATTTTTTACCTTTTAGTACATTTTCAATAAAACCGTTTAACTTAAAAATATTTTTTACTTATTTTTTATTTTCAAATTTTTAGTTTTTAATTTTGTTACATACTTGTCTTGTCTTTCTTTTTAATTCATTCAGTGCCTAATTATTACAAAGTTTTTTAATAGCCCAGTAAATTTTGCAACTTTAATAAACGGTATGATTCTGCACAGTAAACGGTGCTCCGATTCAATCACATCTGGTATAGAACCTGAATCCAGATTATTCCAGAAAGCCTTTGATGGTGCTATTGTTTTATTACTGGTGACATGTGTTTGGCAGCGGAGACATAACGAAACGAAAACGAAAAAGGAACGTTGTTTTTGAAGAGAATTCTACAGATACCTATCTTAATGCGCCAGTATTTTAACGTCCTGGTTGTACTTGATTAGGATAGCAACGGTTGGTGCAAATTCACAAACGTGAATGAACAATGTATAAATAGCATTTTCGGATTGCAGATTGAAATGTTTATTAATTTATTTATAGAAGGATATCGCATTGGACTTATACAAATGAAACAAAAGGTTATTTAACTAGAACTATGTTTAATTCTCTTGCATTAAAGTAGGTACTATAAAATCTAAGGGAACCTAGCCAGCGGAGTTGCAGTACCGACTGGCCCTATGCAGGTTGTTACTAGGATTCTAAGCCTAATTTTGGTCGTTCACTCTTTTATATTTAGACAGATAAAACTAAGAAAGATGCACTCATCTGGAGAACGATGAAATAGGCCGGCCTCACAGCTTGCCGGAGCAACTGTCAGCGAAGAGGGAACGTAGTCAGTCCTGGAGCCGTCCGGTACCGGGGAACGGATCACAGGGCGACAGCTGCGGTGACCTCACAGCGCAGGTCTACCACGGACCTCCTTTAACAGCAAAATCAAATACTAAGACACAAAGTAAAGAATGCGGCGGCGTTTACAACGCGCGCTGGCTCCTGTGGCATCAGGGGTTCAGACAACAGTGGTGCTTATTGACCTTGGTCAAGTACAATGTAAATCAAACGCAATCCATGTGAGTCGTGAACGTATAACCTCTCACGGCCGAGTTAGTAGACTGTCAGGACATTTATGTAATCAATTAACCATATTACGACTGGCGAACAAGCGGATAATATATCAAATTGACCAACCTTTTGGAGGAAAACGAGTCCGCTTGGGTTAAGTACTTCGATGTCAACTCCGGGTATCCAGTGGCAAGCCAACACTGGGATTCACCGCACCTCACCGTCTGGGCGTTCAGGGTAGGCGAGCAGACCGGCCCGCGATGCTGGAGTGTTTCTCTCCCGGTTTTATTTCAACATTTTCCCTTGCGTAAAAAATCCACGCGGCGCCCCTTGCCTGCGCTCGCTGTCAAAAAATCCTGTGTTGCCAACGTCACAGGGCGCGTTCACGGTGCACGGTTGCGTTCCAAAACACGCATCATTACAAGATGATTTCCAGTTCTGCATTGCAGGGGACGCTCACGTTGGTTATTTAACCTGACTTTGCGGTGCTCAGGTATTTTGGACGATACCAGTTCTCTTTGTCTCTCACGTTGCCCTGTTATCCTGGGGTCATATTGCTCAGGAATTTCAGACGCTACCAGATACCTTTGTCTCTCACGTTGGCCTCACAACCTGGCCTCATGTTGCACAGGTGTCTCTGACGCTAACCGTTTTCTTCGTTTTTTGTAGTCGAATATGAGTTCCAATTTCACTCTCTTTTGCACGCTTTGCTCTATACTTTTCTTTTGCTTTAAAGCCTCCTTTTTCGTTGTGTTGCTGTTTCTGTTTTATTTTTGTTTGTTTTTGTTATATTGTTATTTTCCATTTCGTTCTCATAAGTAATGGACATTAAAACGGTCAAGCCCCCTAGAGGTCCAATAGAGCGGCAAGTCTATTAGTCAACAAGATGTGCCCAAGTCTTGAGGGGAAAACGCTTACGACTTAATATACTTTTTATTAACCCTAATGCCACACAGTTCTTGACAGGTTTTAACATTTTATCTTAACTTGGGTGGTGTACCGCTAGCGAGGTTTCATTTTTAGCTACCCTAACACCTGTGTTAGGGTAGCTAGCCCTGGCTCGACACGATATAAAATCTTGACTTGGGGGAACCAAGATCCATGCTTGAATCCCGATTCTAAGTTGACGAAGTCCTTTGTATTGATAAGTTGGCTAAATTTCATCATTCATATTACTGTTAAGTATTGACTGCTCTAAACTCTATGAAATGAAATGAAATGAAAATCTTTATTTGCTTTAAGTGTAGTTACATTTGGCTGACATAGTAAATGGCTTGTTTTTAGATCATACACTTAGCTTATCACATCATGCAAAAATTTCAAATATTATTATTATTAATTTATTATTGTGTTACTCATTTTCCATTATTTTACAATGACTTACACTCTAGAAATTAATTTAATGTATAGAAACATTTTTCTTTCAACCACTGACATAACACTCGTCTGAATTTCGTTAAACTTGGCAGTTGTCTAATTGCTAGTGGGATGTGGTTATATATTTTTATGGTCATTGCGTGACAATTGTTTCTCTGCAGCTCGGTTTTATATCGCGGAGCCATTAATTTTGCAGGATCTCTTGGTCGAAGTTTCGGATTAGCTACTGATGTCGTATATAAATTGGGATTTGCCCATAAAAAAATGCCTACGGTCCAGTATGCAGTTTTCGATTTGCCCTTTCATTTGATATCCATCACCCATATTGAAACAATTATTAAATCGCCATCGTCATCGCCAGCCATCTTAGATTTGAAATTTGTCAAAGCAAGGTATTACAGTGTTCTATTACTCAAGCCCTTCCATTTGATACCCATATTGAAGGGGTAGTGAAAAAAAATCACCTGCCATCTTGTTGGCGGCCATATTGGATTTTCATTTATTTTTCAAAGTGTAATCTATTCTACTAGGCAAGACCTTTTATTTGATACCCATATTGAAATCTGGCATTTCCGGCGGCCATCTTAGATTTTAAATTTGTCAAAACATAATACAGTATTCTATAACCCAAACTTTTATACCCATATTGAAGGGGTAGTGAAAAAAAAACACCTGCCATATTGTTATAAGTCATAAGTTAAGTTTATTTTATTGGCGGCCATATTGGATTTTCATTTTATTTTCACAAAGAACTCTATTCTACTGATCAAGCCCTTTCATTGGATACCCATATTGAGAAAGTAGTGATAAAATTTGTAATCCGCCATTTTGTAGCGGCGGCTATCTTGGATTTATAATGATCCTGAATGTATTAAATTATATTGTCACCAAAACTAAAGATGTGTACCAAATTTCAGATCAATACGTCAACAGGAAGGGGGTCAAATTTCAATTACTAGATTTGACCCAAATAAATAAACAAACAGGGCAAGCTAAATAAAACCGTTTAAAAATGAGTTAGGCATGACTAGGTTCTCCACTTTAGGAGCGTATGGGCTATTGCCCTATAAAATAAGACCGTATCTTAGATTTGATAAGTGCTGTCTTTGGAGATGTCATCCTTTAGTCCTCTGAGAGCAAACACTCTTTACGATTGGGATAATATAGGTAATATTAATATTCGGTACTGTACCGGCGAATGGCGTTCCGCAAGAGATTTTATTAATTTAGAGATCATAAGCGTAATGGTACGACATCTTCAGACCTTTTAATACATTTCAAAAAACATATGCATGTTTTCATGTGCCAATTCATAACAAACTCGTATGCTGGACTAAATAAAAGTTTCCTGCAAACAGGCAGTTTCCACTGGAAATGGCACGGTTAAAATTAAAGAGTGGGTAACAAGGTGCGTGCGTCCCGCGCGCAATAAAAACTTTTTTATCTCACTTTAAGTTGTCGGCTGCGGATGCCGGGGCCGAGACCGTCGGATGCGATTGTATAAAAATTGTATAGTTGGTAAATTTTACTTGTGTACGATCCACTTAAAGCACATAATGCCATTCTGTCTATTGTATTGGTCTTGTAGTTCATTATCGTCTGGAAGGAAACTACCTGCGTAGATAAAGATTTCATGCAGCGGATTTTCAACTCTAGGGCCATTGCCAAGAATTTGCTTAAATTGAAATTTGTTTGCCAAGAAAGCTATCATATCATAATGCATGTGCTTTAAGTGGACCGTACACAAGTAAAAACTACCAACTATACATAGTTTTTATCAGCTCGGTATGCATATTTTATCGCTTAATTTAACAGTAATATGCATTATCTCTAGTGGTTATTGGTTCAGAATATAAACAATCCACTTCAACTAGCATTCGATAGTCGAATGACTGTTTCATGAACTTTATATCATTGAAAGTACTTTAAATCTTGTGAAAATGCGGATTTGTCTGCCCGGAAAACTGTTTTTTTTACTCGCTACCTAATGAAGATTATGAACCTTTTTATGCAGTTTTTATTCCTTTTTTCAGGAAGAGAGTCCCTTTCTTCTCTCCATTATTTTTACATCTTTTGTCCCGTCGTAGGCCTGCCCTAACGAGCTTGCTTCAGCAACTCATAATCCTGCCTCTACTATGAGATTGCATTCGCGACTCAATTTATACACCCGTATACATGGCCAGCTAGCCACCTGTGGCTTTTCCGAGGCTATTCAGTGCGCCAGCAATGAATCACCCGTGATTGTCAGATGTTCCGGAACGCTGACAAGATTGCTCAGTGCTCTATCATCGCCGCTGATCCGCACTCATCGCGTCAACTTACAGGATCCCTTTGATCGCGTGATTTCGCGTATTGATTTACTATTATAACTACTTCTATTGTAACATTCGTGTTTGCGAGGTTATTTATATATTCCCACATAGAAATGATACATTACACTCGTTTTATATTCACTAGTCCGGTGTTTATTCCAAATACAACATGGAAATTTCCAACGAAATATCACATCAAGTATTCAACGGATCGCATGTCAGGCGTGTTTTACTGGTTGGTGTTGAGTAGTCGATCCAGGTGAAGGCTTTTGCACTATAATATAATAGGATAGCGGAATATATCAGCTCTGTGAGGTTAAAGAAAAATGTAGGGAAAAATGAGGCGTCACATTAGGAATTTTATTCATAGGTTTATGAATCATGACGACGCGGTTGGCTCTGTTTGTAGAGGTCTGCCTACTGAGCCGGCGGTCCCAGGTTCGAATCCCGGCCAGGGAAAATATTTGTGTGATGAACTCGAATATTGGTGCTTGGGTCATGGTTGTTCTATGTATTTAAGTATATATTTTTCTATATAAGTATGTGTATCGTCGTACCCATAACACAAGCCTTCTTGAGCTTAATTTGGGACTAGATCGATTTGTGTGAGGTTGTCTGATATTTGTTTATTAATATTATTTATGTAATGACTCATTATTTTTTAAACACACCACAATTTTTATATTAAACCATTGATACATAATAACAAGCATACAACGCTGGACCGGTAATCCAGAGGTACCCGATTCGATCGGGTCTCTTCCGCCAGATTACGCATTTGTGCTTTGATCTTTGTATCAATAGTTTATTCATAGTACTTTCATTTTCGAGCGTATGGGGCCGATGGTGTTGGGCGCCTCAAGTCACCGCTCAAGAAATCGATTTGTTGCGAAACGCGTAAAATGTCGCGAAAGTGGGTCGTGCAAGTCGCCACCTCGCAGCGTTTCGAGTATGTGGCTCAAGCGAGCTACGCCACACGAGAGGTCAGAAGTGGGATCCTGCCCGACCCGCGAGCTGACCTCTGACTTTCTGCAAATCCCTGACATGTTGAATTTGCGAGGGATTTAACTCAGGAAATTTAATATTTGATTCTGACGCTGAGTGTGCGGAACTCTTTTGTCCCGCTATTTGCGTTACTGAGTGGACGTTGGTTGCGCTAGTATTCTATTTGAATTTTACTATTTGGCTTCTGATTAGGAGTTTAGGAGAGAATACTGTATTCAACAGGGATGACGACTGATGTTAATACAATTAGCAAAATGTGTCATGAACCAAAGAAAAAAATCAAAATATTAAATTCTACAGCATACTGTAGTAGTTATATGAATAAAATTAGCTCAAAATATGTCATGATTCATAATTTATTTATTTATTTATTCAAATTAGTTACACAGAATTACAATAATTAAACTAAGGCACTGTGAACTACAAAATTATACAAAAAATAAAAATAAAAACTTAAATCTAGCTTGATAATCATGAAACAAAGAAAAAAATCCAAATCTTAAAATCAATAGTATACTGTAGTTATATGCATAAAAATATCTCAATATGTCATGAAACAAAGAAAAATGTATCCAAAAAAAAAATCTTTTTTAAATATGCGGCTACAAAGGTACGCTAATTGTTTAATGGCGGTAGTAAGTAGCAGCGTTTCTTTTTTTCAATCATACTTTTGTAAAGTTGATATATTCATAATAATATCTGCAAACAATTTCGTGCGTTTTATTATTGCCTATACTGTAACGATTTGTTGTCACCTGATGAATCAAAAGGCGCGCCGGGCCGACAGGAATAACTGCGCACGCGTCTATCATAGGTTAGGGCCTCGCTGCAAGAAAGCTTACTTAACAGGATAAGTGAATGAGACGTATGTACAGTAAGAATAAATATACAAATTGCATATTTAATTTACAGTGTTATTTAATTATTGTATTGAGCGGTTTACATATACTAACGTGAAATTGTCAGGAACGGCGCTAAATACAATAATTAGATATGTCTCAAAAAAGTTATTTTATGATTTTTCTTCAAGTTACAAAATAACAATCACGTAGGCACACATTAGGGCTTACTTTTTGTTGGAGCGAAGCTCCAATGGATCGACTCGAATGGACTTCGTAACAATGCGCAGATCTCAGCGAGTTCTCAACCGATTTTAGAAATTTTTGTTTTAAAATGCACGAATTAAATTTCGCTAGGTCGTGACGAAGAGAAAATTTCGAAAAAAAAAAACTCCGCTCCAATCTATGGTGCAAGCTTAGCCGGTGGCTGACTCTGCATCGACCTAGTACTATACGTTATTACTAGGGATTTATCTTGCTGTGGCGTAGCGTCTAGAAATGCCTAGAAAAACTGAATAAGCCTTAATTACGGAAAGGTGTTCAAACGCCACAATATAGGTACACTGGCCGGCGAGAATCTCGTTCTATTGACACCTCCTTACACAAAAGAAAACTTATCGTACAAAAGGCGGATTTAATATATTATAATAGATATCTTATGAGGAACATCAAAACATGACAACGACTGGCTGGACAACCTTAAGCACAAAAGTCCGTTTTATGTGCGATCGATGTGGCAGGATATGCCGCGCTGCTATCCTTTAAGCCCACGACGTGTGCCCTTATGTTAAAAATTTGTGACTCACATTCAGTCAGGATGTGAATAAAAAAAAAGTTTGGTAATCAAATTGAACTCAATTGATATTTTATCTTAAGATCCAAATGTCCCGCACAGGTCTGTGCCTAAATATACAAGGGGTTAACCATCTTTGGATGTCCGGTTATCTCTGTATCAAAACTGCTTAAAATCCGTCCAGCCGTTTCGACGTGACTATACCCACCCCGTAAACCCATAAGTGCTGCATCACTCAGATGCTGTGGCCAATGATGAGGTAGGTCGTCTTGCAACAGGACCCTGGACTACCACCGTCGCACGCGCCGTTCTGTTGATAACATTACGCAGGTGCGCTGCAGCAAACAGTTACAGTTGCAGCAATCGGGTTATTAACCTATGTTTCCGCCCAAATTTCGAACTATCCGATTTTAAATTAATCTCTCAGTGCAATTAAATATCTCCTCTGCACCAACTCTAATTAATATCTTTGTTTGGCCCGATGATTGACTGGTAAAGCCATTTGGCATTGAGTCCGCCACTTGTAGTGACTATTGTTTAATGCAATAAAGTTTAAATAAATATATATCGGACAACCTCACACAAATCGACCTAGTCCCGATGTAAGCTCTAGTAGGCCTGTGTTATGGGCACTAGACGACCATATACATACTCGTTTAGTTAAATATATATTATACTTCATGAAACATTCATAGCCCGGGAACAAATATACGAACATTCCGGATTTAATTCCGGTTCACTGGTTCACTAGATTTGTGAAATTTTGGCATTCTATGTCGCCTCCAGAATTAGATTCAGAGTAGGTTTTTAAGTGTTCGTTCTAGTTACGATCCACCACCAAAAACCCACAGCGGAAAAAGTGAACCAATCAGGCTGCATCTTGGTAAAGCCCAAAAAAAGTGCATTTAAATCTGAGGAATGTGACTGGTCCATTTCACTCCGCTCCAGTGGACGGGCAGCCTAAACATTTAATAAAAATCTACAGATCTCACGCTACGCGCAACTAACAAAGGCATTGAAAATATAATTTAGAAATGAAGCACATGATAAAAGACAAATTTGTTTTCTGACCTACCGCGTAAGGACCGCTAACGCCTATTTTTTTGTCGGGCTCATAAGATGACTCAAACTGTAGGTTAATTAAATCCTGGGCTCTTGGTTCTATAATAACGAGCTCATAAAAAGGTTATTGGGAAATTCTCGAGGCAAGTCAGCGAAATTTCTTTGAAAATTTCTGAAATTTTAGAAGATCTCAAAAAGTTACAGAATGATTTTAGGAATTCAAATTGCACTTTGACGCCCTCTGGCAGATGCACATTTTGACATTGTGATCACTGATCGACCATCTGCGAAACAACAAGCAAATAGAGACTAAATTACTATGTGTGACCTTACAAACGGTCCGGTAGTTTTGAATTTTAGATATGTTGTCTAGGATGGTTAGTCAGTGTTTAAAATGCAAAATGCACAATTCCCCCCCCCCTCCGCGCCCGCCGCCATATTGAAAACACCGGCACTTTCTTCATATTTTTGCTCATATCTTCCTTTAGGAGCATTTTAGCTAGAAGAAAGCTTCGACAATGTTATAGAGAGTTAAATTTACTATATTTTACATTTTATATTTTGTTTCTAGGACAGATAGTTACGGAGATATGCACATTTAAAAAAACGTAAAAAATCGCATTTTCCTACTGAAAAACAAACTTTTGGATTATATCTTCGTTTAGGAGCATTTTAGCTACAACAAAGCTTGGGCAATGTTGTAGAGAATTAAATTTACTATAATTTACACTTCAAATTTTGTTTCAAGGACGGTTAGTTACGGAGATATGCACATTTAAGAAACAGGAAAAGCCGAATTTTCCGAAAATTTCTCAAAATTCTTGGTTTAGAACGCTGTCATTCAGTGACGGACTAGTCTAGGACCAATTAAAACATGTAGGAAATATAATTGCTTATAAAACTCATGTCCATTTTTACATACATTTTCGGAAAATGTGACTTTATTTTTTACATATCTCCGTAATTATCTGTCCTAGAAACAAAATTTGAAATGTAAATTATAGTAAATTTAATTCTCTACAAAATTGCCCAAGCACTGTTCTAGCTAAAATGCTCCTAAACGAAGATATAATCCAGAAGTTTCTTTTTGAGTTGGAAATTGCAATTTCTTAAGTTTATTTAAATGTGCATATCTCCGTAACTATCTGTCCTAGAAACAAAATATAAAATGTAAAATGTAGTAAATTTAACTCTCTATAACATTGTCGAAACTTTCTTCTAGCTAAAATGCTCCTAAAGGAAGATATGAGCAAAAATATGAAGAAAGTGCCGGTTTTTTCAATATGGCGGCGGGCGCGGAGGGGGGGAATTGTGCATTTTGCATTTTAAACACTGACTAACCATCCTAGACAACATATCAAAAATTCAAAACTACCGGACCGTTTGTAAGGTCAAAATCCTTTATTCACTTAATTAAATGGCACTTTCATAAATCGGGGCACTATACCTACTCGATCAGGAAAACATAAAAGTTTTCAATGTTAAAACAGTACTTAAACCAATATTACCATTAGACTTAGTTTAGATTTAGTTTTAGATTTAGATAGACTTATTTGAATTGGTTATTGTTTATTTTGTTCTGTTATATTTTGAATAAATTATAATATTACCATGTTTATTGCTTAAGACCGGTAACCTAACCAAAGAAGTCCAATAGTGCACCCTCATAGGATCATGTCGCGTCAAGGAGGACCTCCGGGTAACTAGGGTGCGGCGCGCTTGGACGGCTTCCTAGCCGTGATTTACTGTAACCTGATATGTAGCTGAGGTATTGAGGTTTTTCTGCAGCTGACTACACATTACACTAACATCATTCGTTATGTATGTACACTTTACTGTACATTATAAAAAAAATAATTAAAACAGGAAAACAACTGATATTTACAAAGACAGCTTATTGTTGTACCCCCCTTTAATAAAAATAAATTATAAATGTTAACTGAATACAGCTTATAGGTACGTACCTAATCTAGTAGACAAACGCGCTAATGCTAATTTTATTCCGTGAAAAACTATTCCAATTAGGCGCGGGTCAGCGAAGGTTAATTAGGAGGCCAGAGGTGACAGACAAACTACAGACAGTACTTATCTATAGGATATACTTTATACCATCGCACTGCTCGCCATCGGCCATGGCTAATGGTCGAGAACTGTCCGGTTCTAGAGGAATTTTATACCGCGAATGCTCCGCATCATGTGGAATGAGCCCGCTGCCGAGGGTTTTCCCAGGGGCTACAGGGAGTTTTACCTGGTGGAAGAGACCGGGAATCGAACCTGGTACCTCTGGATGGCCGGTCCAGCGTGTTAACCTTTCCGCCACCCTAACTTCCAAGCAACCTTTCGAATTTTTCCTTATGCTTTGTTTGTCGATCTTTGCATTGTTTATTTACCCACCATAGCTCATTGGCTCATTTCACTTTTTCTTTGAGCTTTGATCTTTGTATCAATGGTTTAATATAAAAAATGTGGACATTAAAAAAAGAGACATTACATGATTCATAAATTTATGTTGTTTAAGATGCCAAAACTTGGCTGCGAACGGCGTCACGCTTCATTGCCTCCATTACCCGCGTCGCCGCATCGGCGCCGGCGCATCACGGCTCAGTTGCGGGCGCTTCAAGGTCAACGCTGGACATATTCAATGAGACTGTGATCCCGAATCACGCAATATCAATTCAAGGTGTTAAGATTGTTGTTGATTGTGTGAAGTATGACCACGTATCCAATTTCCGATCCCAGCTCAAGTGGCGCCCAATCCGTTCTCGCCGTCACTTTCACATTGTCTCTTTTCTGTACAATATAATATTTAACCCCAAAACTCCCCTCTACCTCAAAGAGCATTTCAGTTACTTGGGTTCTGCTAGGTCTGCTCAAAATTATCTTCTCACTATCCCCTCTTCTTCTTCCAAGGTTTACAATAAATAATAAAAAAAAGTATGTGTGTCAGCTCCGACGCACGACTGGAGTTTACTCTTCAGGCCAGGCGCGCACCACGATTTTTTTTTAGTCGCGCGATAATTTTGTCGCAGAAATAAGCGTACTTCTGGGTTTATGAAAATCGTGGTGCGCGCACTCTCATATAAACCCATATCTTGCATTTATGCGACAAAATTATCGCGCGACTAAAATCGTGGTGCGCGCCTGGCCTTAAGAACGATTATAAAATATATACTCAATACATTTATTGCACATAATGATTAGTAAATAGTTTAAGTATCACATTACGTACCCTGTTGGGTGCTGCAAACAAGAACAAGGTAGGCACTTACATAATATTAATATACGAGTATAATATACAGCAAAATTACAATATTTTACAAGGAAAATTTACTTCCGATTCATTTTTAACAAATTAGAGAGAGCATGAGTACGAGTAGTAACTAAATAAGGAAGCGTGATGTAAAGCGCCCTCGAGCGGCTAGTTTAGTTACTACAGTCTGCAGTGCTACGGAAAAAAAACCGTATCTTACTATGAAATCCATACAAAGATACGACCTTTCTACCGTAGTATCGCAATACTTTTTTTTTAATCTATTAATTAAGGAGCTTTGATCATTTTTATGAACATGTCAGCTCCAGCAGGCCTAATACACAACATCATTCATCTAAAAGACATAGATAAATAAAAACATAAACCGTATAAACTTAAAAATAACATGTACACGGAAACAACTAAATTTGTATACACTATTTACATAAAAAAACTGTATACAAATTTAGCCGATTCCGATAAGGGTTCCGCCAATATTGAATTGAACATTACATTCAAGAAAGATCTGGTATTAGACCTAGCCATTTACATTAGACAAAAACAAACTTACAAAATCACCTTCCTTAAAAAAATCCTTAAATAAATCCAAAATCTCCTTAACAACAACTCCAAACAGCGTTTTGAATTGAAGTTCTCCTCCCAACTTTCGGTAGAAAGCAAAATATCCTTCGTCTTCTCAACCAGCCTTTCAAAAGTAATACGTCTCTTCTTCTTGTCCTTATTTTGTCTTTGATCTTCCATATCAGCCCGCTCAATAGTAGGCTGATTGACCGATAGACACTCGGACCTCTTCACATCTGTTACTCTTTTTGACTTCCGCGGCTTACGAACCTCTTGTTGTGGCTCGCTCTCTAATCTGTACTGACTTACTGATCGCTGGCCCTCAGCCTGACAGACATAATCTTCAGACTCTTTAGATTGTAACGGCTTCGACAAAACAGCATCTCTATATGACTTTCCAAAACTTAAGTCATTCACAAAAACAAATGGCGCATCCTGACTACAAACATCCGTATCCTTTTTTTGCATATACAACCAAAAAGCCCGTTTATATATACATCCCTCAGCAGACATAATCCTGCGAATTTCTTACTCCTTCACAAAAACCGGGCACGACTTATCTAAGGCCATATGGCTGCCTTTACAATTAATGCATCTAAAAATAGTCGTTTCGCAATTGGCATGCTCCCCGCCGCATTTCGGACAAGTAACTTTAGTAGTAGGACAAAACCTGCTCAGATGACCGAACTTCCAACATATTGAACATTGGGTAACCGGGAAAGTGTACTGATTTACCTTAAATCGGCAACCGTAGGCATAAACATATGGCGGTAAAGAAGTTCCCTTAAAACACAGACGAATAGCTTCAGCCTTAACCCAACGCCCATCATGATCCAAACGGTTCAGTCTACATATTGACAAAATGTCTTCAGACCCTTCAATATTCTTTAAAAATTCGTCTTCCTCAACCTCCAACTCAACCTGCCTTATAATTCCATAAGTGCAGCATGCCATATTAGACCAATAAGAACGTCTCGTCTCATTGTTAAACTCCTGAGAAGCCAGAAGCTTCTCCGCATCATCCTTAGAGTTAAACTGTATGCGAACTTTACGTGGACCCATAAACTTGACGGATAAAATTCCTTTTATACCCTTAAATTGCAGCAACTTTGCCAAACCAATCTGTTTCGGTAAATCTTCTTTTGACACTATATAAACTTCAAATAGCTTGTCAGGCACACCGTCCGGCTCCAGCTGCGTTTTGGTGGTTGCTAAAACCCGCAAGCGTTTAGGTTTCCTGGCTATTGTGATAAAAGTATCACTACAACCACAGCTTTCGTCGCTCAGACCACAAGCACGCTTCACCGCTATATGCCGCACATCCGACATGGACTCAGCGTCCGATACAATATCCGATTGACTCGGCCCTGCCTTATTATCAAACTCCACTTCAGATAGCCACGACGGAGCTGCCCGCTGCCCACATTCTAAAAGTGACGTATCACTCACGACACCTCGACTTGACTCACTCATCGCAAAAAACAGCGAAAAGGACTCTAAAACTGAATTAACTTATAAATAAAATAAAATTTGATAAAATTTTCAACCGTCGCCTTTGACAACCAAACGTCAATCCTCGCAATACTTTTATTTTTGGAAAGTATCTGCCGTGCTAATTTAAAAAGTCGTATCTCAGTTATACGATCGGGGTAAAAATACGACTTCTTAATTTAGCAGGTTATGCGTTAAGCGTTATAGACTAAGCTCCCGATATAAAATGACCTTCACAGAGATGTTTATTTGATTAAATGTATTTTATATTTAGTTTAAAATGTCAATAAATATATTGCATATGGGTTGCCTAACAAATTTTAGTCCAGGGTATGTTTAGTTTAAAATTAAATTTTTTTTTTTTTTTACATTTCACCGATTTGATTATTAGATAAATTCATAATTAAATAATCTTTAATTTTATTTAATTTCAATTCAACAATCAGACCTTTGCAAAATGCTAGTAGGTATAGATTTACCTGTTTATACCTGGCTACCCAATAGTTGTGACGGGAAAATAATAGGCAACCTAACGTTTGCATATTCTATGGGCTTCATACTTTCGATTGGTATAGAATTTATCTAATATTAATCAAACCGGTGAAATGTTTAAAACAATTTTTTTTTATTATTAATTAAACATACCCTGGACTAAAATTTGTTAGGCAACCCATATGCAATATAATTATTGACATATTAAATTAAATATAAAATACATTTCATCAAATAAACATCTCGGTGAAGGTTATTTTATATCGGGACCTTAGTCTATAACGCTTAACGCATAACCTGCTAAATTACGAAGTCGTATTTTTACCCCGATCGTATACTGAGATACGACTTTTTAAATAAGCACGGCAGATACGTTCGATTTTACACCCCATATTTTTCATACCCCGGGCTTATATATGAAAATCGATTCTTAAGGAGTAAACTCCAAAAATTAATATTTCATTCACTTTTCAGGCTACTCTTCTGTGGAATTCTTTACCTCCTGATCTAAGGCGTGCACAACCTCTTGCTATATTTAAATCGCACCTTAAACGTCATTATTTATCTCTGCCTTAATTTACACTGCATTGAAAATCGCTCCCTCTTGCTCGTACTATGCGGCGGACTCTGGTTTGCTATCTATTCTACTCTGCTATATGTATTTATTATGTTTAAGTATTGTATGTAGGTATATCAGATTATTGTTATTTATGTATGTTTATTGTTTTTTTTTATTTGTTTTTTGTAGTTAATTTTTGTGGCTTAAAGTTGTTTTGCATAACCTACTCAATTCTAACTTTTATTGATCTACTCCGCTACCTAAAGGTTGCCTGAAAGAAATTTAGCGATAAGACCGCCTGTTGTTAACCTCTGTTTATTTTTTTTACTGTATATATCTCATGTTTTGTATCCCTGTGTATTTGAGGTGTGCAATAAAGTGGATTTGTATTTGTATTGTTGAGTATGTTGTTCTATCTATCTACCAGCCACAGACGGCCACTGTTGAACATTAGGCTTCCCCCATGGCTCACCACAAAATGCGATCCCGTACAGAACGCATCCATTAAGTCCCCGCTATCAACACAAGGTCATCCGTCCATCTAATCGGAGGCAGAACCACGCTGCACTTTCCTATACGTGGTCACCATCGCCACTTTAGGAATTGCTGCCCCAACGGCCGTCCATTCTCCGGGCTACATGGCCTGCCCATTGCCACTTCAACCGTGAAATCCTGTGAGCTATGTCGGTTACTTTGGTTCTTCTGCGGATATCTTCATTTGTGATTCTATCGCGCAAAGATCCTCTGAGCCTAAGGGACCCTAAGGTACTCACCGTTAATGTTGATGCCAACTATGCCAAGTCAGTTCGAGTCCAGTAGCTAGGCATCTTCCAGTGCAGTAGTAAACAGTTTTGGAGAAATTACGCCTCTCTGTCTTACTCCTCGCTGCAGTTGGATAGTCTCTGAGCTCTGGTCTTGGATTCAGACGGAGTATGTTGTTTAATATGCTAAAGCTTGGCTGCGGACGGCGTCACGCTCCATTGCTTCCATTACTCGCGTCGCCGCGTCGGCGCTGGCGCATCACTCACGGTTCGGCTGCGGGCGCCTCAAGGTCAGCGCTGGACCCGAGTTCAATGGGGCTTTGTGATATCTCTAATTTAGCAATATCATCATCTTCACTATCATGGCCATTATATCGAATATTGCTTATCTACTTGCATGATACCTATGGTTCAATATTTCAAAATTAGACATTGCGCTGTTATTTAAAGTTTTGCGATATGACTGTATTGATTTTAGCAAATACTTTTTATCCCGAAAAAAAATAGTGTTCCCGTCGGATGAGCGAGTAACACCGCGGGACGGAGCTAGTATGTCACAAGAAAACGTCTAATTTCGACGCTGATTGGATGCACGCGGTCATCACATTCACCTGGTCACCGACAATTCGACACGACGTATACGTAGGTTGCTATAAGGGAATACGTATATTATCTCTCTGAGAATCCTGCTTTGTAGTAATAAAACGGGAACGACATCATTATATATGGCAGGGCGATATTAATATTGAACTGAAAAAAAAAATATGAGTGAGAATATTTTTAGATAAATATTTTCAAATACTTTGACGATGCGGTTGGCTCAGTTTGTAGTGCGGCTGCCTACTCAGCCAGTGGTTCTGGGTTCGAATCCCGGCCAGGGCAAATATTTTGTGTGATGATTTCGAATATTTGTTCCTGGGGCATGGATGTTATCTATAATATGCTTATACGTATTTATTTATATTATGTACCTATATAGTCGTCTAGTAATAGCATTGCTTAGTTTGGGACTAGGTCGATTTTTGTAAGATTGTCCCTTAAATTTATTTATTTTTATGTAAGAAGTATTATATTCTGCACCAGCTTGCCCCTTTGGTTAAGTAACAGAGAAAGCCATTTGGCATTCAATTCGCCATTCTACTTCCGTTTTGTGAAATAAAGTTGAAATAAATAAATCGCCTGGTGAAACAAACACTCACTATAATTTCTGTCACTACTCTTCAAAACCTCGTATCTAGTTTGTAGATTGATACTGAGATACGAGCTTTGTTTAAAGAAGGTATTTGTTACATAGTTTCGGTGAAACAGATGACGAAATGATTCCAGAATAAAATGTCTGAGTCTACAAAAAGGTGTGCCCGCGAGATAAGCGAATTCCCGAACATGCGCAAGAAAAGACTGAATGATCCAGTTCTTCTGTTTTATAATAGGGGGCGGGCACCACAATGTCCACTTTTTCGGGCATGTGACAGTTACGACAGCTAACCTTACTTTCTTTAGGCGAAGGCTAGACGTACAATAAATACTTTGATTCATCAATATGGTAAATACTGATGGATCACAATCTGAGAATCCAGAAATCTAGATAGGTATTCGTGACAAATATTGTCATCCATCAATGTAGTATAGTACGTCTTGCCTTCGCCTTAGAAGTAGGAACATATGGCGTCACCCGCTCGATATTCTAGGGCCAAATACAAGATTTTATTTATTTAATTTATATTAAAACAAATCCCACCTGACACGCGAGCCGCTGACGCCGCGCCGACGAGCACTCAGTATTATTATGGTATGTCCATCATCGCTGGCAACGAGAGCACTCACGCGAGCTAGGGTGTCTGTCCACTGACGCGGCGAGGCGAGGCAAGACGAGATGGGACGAGAATCGAGAATTTCTACCAAGAGTTTCTGTTATTATGGATACTTTTTGCCAGGGGTGTGCTAAATAGAGAAGTAGTGCTAAGATGTCAAGAGTGACAGATCTTCTTCTTTCTTTCCTTCTTGTGGTAAAACTTTTATCTATTTTAAATGAGCTGTTTATAATAAAATAAGTGTTGTTTGTTTGTAGTTCGCAGGTTAAAATCGAAGCTGAAAAGGATCGGTTCCACGAAAGATGAGCGAGAAAGCTCAGCAACGTCAGGATGGACTCCTCTCAGAATGTCAAGCACGCATCCTTCGAGCATATTTTTTGCTCTCACTTCTCGCGTTAGACTATCTGTCCACTGGAACGGACCTGTGTATATTAGACCAATCACATTCCGCAGATTTAAATACACTTCTTTTGGGATTTACAAAGAAGAAGCCTGATTGGTTTATTTTTTCCGCTCTGCTTCTGTGGATGACAACCAATGAGACAAATAACAACCTCTAATGCTGCCTTTTAGAGGTAGTCATTTGTCTTGTATAATAAATACTTCACTCTTAAGTTGTTCCAAGCGAGCCTAGAAAATCTAAGCGAGGCAAAATGAAATTTTCCAATTGGTAAATTGCCTCGCTACACATTTGCACGCTGCACTAATGGATACGCAGCCTTAAAGAGTTCATCTGTTGTTCACCCTTATTCAGATGCTCGTTGATTACCCGGGAATAGAAATTATCGTAAATCCATTGTGCTACGCTGCAAACTACGACCATAATGCTTTTACCTAAATGCACTAGCGGATCAAACATTTCAAACAAAGCACTAATCCATTGCTCCGTAAATAAACAACGGTTTACCCTCGCAGCGATAAAATACTTCATAACTCTTTAAATTAGATTTATTTTCCATCTGTGTGCGAAATAGTCTGAATAATATAGTTGGGAAAGTAATATTCGTAAGAAATTCACAAGTAATCAGGCGCGCGGAGCACGAGCTCTTTCTCGGGTGTTTATCCGCCGATAGAGAAGATATTTTCAATTCAGAGTCCACGTTCGACAAAGCATTGCGATTTGGTTACCTATCTGAAACACTAAAAACGTTAGTCCGAATTTCATTGCGACAAAAACTATTCGACAAATATCATTTTAACTTTTTTTCATTTGTCCGAAAATTCAATTCGATTGGGCATTAATTGTTTAGGATTTTTATTCACTCGACTAATGACACGTTTCCCTAAATCTCATTTGTCCGTAATATCAGTTTTCCGATGTAACGTTTTGGTTTATTAACTACTCGACTTTTTTTGTATGACTTTGATTTCATTTGACCGATGTAACGATTCGATTTATTAACTACTCGACTTTTTTGTATGGCTTTGATTTCATTTGTCCGATGTAACGATTCGGTTTATTAACTACTCGACTGTTCTCAAGTGGACTTTTTAATTTTAGTCATATTATTGTATCCTTTTTCAAGCTTGGCTCGCTCGGCTCGCGCGCTGTTGTGGTCACAGTTCTAACCTAACCTAACCCAACCAGGTTGGTTTTGGCGGTTTGTCGGCTGCTGCCGCAGCACGGTAGCTTCGCTCGCTCGGCTCGCGCGCTGTTGTGGTCACAGTTCTAACCTAACCTAACCCAACCAGGTCGGTTTTGGCGGATTGTCGGCTGCTGCCGCAGCACGGTAGCTTCGCTCGCTCGGCTCGCGCGCTGTTGTGGTCACAGTTCTAACCTAACCTAACCCAACCAGGTCGGTTTTGGCGGATTGTCGGCTGCTGCCGCAGCACGGTAGCTTCGCTCGCTCAGCTCGCGGGCTGTTGTGGTCACAGTTCTAACCTAACCTAACCCAACCAGGTCGGTTTTGGCGGATTGTCGGCTGCTGCCGCAGCACGGTAGCTTCGCTCGCTCAGCTCGCGGGCTGTTGTGGTCACAGTTCTAACCTAACCTAACCCAACCAGGTCGGTTTTGGCGGTTTGTCGGCTGCTGCCGCAGCACGGTAGCTTCGCTCGCTCGGCTCGTGCGCTGTTGTGGTCACAGTTCTAACCTAACCTAACCCAACCAGGTCGGTTTTGGCGGTTTGTCGGCTGCTGCCGCAGCACGCTAGCTTCGCTCGCTCGGCTAGCGGGCTGTTGTGGTCACAGTTCTAACCTAACCTAACCCAACCAGGTCGGTTTTGGCGGTTTGTCGGCTGCTGCCGCAGCACGGTAGCTTCGCTCGTTCGGCTCGCGCGCTGTTGTGGTCACAGTTCTAACCTAACCTAACCCAACCAGGTCGGTTTTGGCGGATTGTCGGCTGCTGCCGCAGCACGGTAGCTTCGCTCGCTCGGCTCGCGCGCTGTTGTGGTCACAGTTCTAACCTAACCTAACCCAACCAGGTCGGTTTTGGCGGATTGTCGGCTGCTGCCGCAGCACGGTAGCTTCGCTCGCTCAGCTCGCGGGCTGTTGTGGTCACAGTTCTAACCTAACCTAACCCAACCAGGTCGGTTTTGGCGGATTGTCGGCTGCTGCCGCAGCACGGTAGCTTCGCTCGCTCAGCTCGCGGGCTGTTGTGGTCACAGTTCTAACCTAACCTAACCCAACCAGGTCGGTTTTGGCGGTTTGTCGGCTGCTGCCGCAGCACGGTAGCTTCGCTCGCTCGGCTCGTGCGCTGTTGTGGTCACAGTTCTAACCTAACCTAACCCAACCAGGTCGGTTTTGGCGGTTTGTCGGCTGCTGCCGCAGCACGCTAGCTTCGCTCGCTCGGCTAGCGGGCTGTTGTGGTCACAGTTCTAACCTAACCTAACCCAACCAGGTCGGTTTTGGCGGTTTGTCGGCTGCTGCCGCAGCACGGTAGCTTCGCTCGTTCGGCTCGCGCGCTGTTGTGGTCACAGTTCTAACCTAACCTAACCCAACCAGTCTGCGAGCGAACAGCTGATGAAAACAACAAAAGGCATGGAATAAAGTTAGGTATGGAATCATAATATCCTACATTAAACATTGAAACGGCAATCTAGCTAAGTGACGGCAACACGTCATCAAACGGCGACACGTCGTCACACCGCGACACCCATCCAATACACTTATCGTCACCTCGCACTCAATTGAAAATATACCCTCTATCAGCAGATAAAGCGGGGCTAGATTCAACGTTTCTAGTGACATTTGTCTGAGATCTTTCGTCCAACTTCGTCCGCGTAAAGCATTCTTTTACCAAGTAGAAAATATCCTAGAACCACATGGATATCCAGCTATCTCTCTGTACCATAATTGTTTATTTGTCCTGTCGTATCGGCGTGGTAAAAGGACAAAGAAATAAGAGGACCATGAGATAGCGCCAGGCTGGCATGGTGCCGCGCGCCCATACAAAACAAAAGAC
This sequence comes from Apotomis capreana, assembly GCA_947623375.1. Lineage (NCBI taxonomy): Eukaryota > Metazoa > Arthropoda > Insecta > Lepidoptera > Tortricidae > Apotomis > Apotomis capreana. Next base: position 27,840,939 of record OX392503.1, read on the forward strand.
GATCCTGCATCGTGCTATTAAGATTTTTCCTGAAATAGGCGGGGGGGGGGGCATGATTTACAAGACAAATCTAGACGTTTGTAATAGATAATGTATGTCTTGCCCACCCATGGATTTATATATCTAGTGGACTGAGCACTAAAAAACAGCTAAACTTAATAACAACTAGTACATTTTTTACAACCTAAAATAAACTAAAAATAAAATAAAAGAAAATTACTCCCGTCCGTCCCGTCCAACATACGTCCATTTTATGGTCATAACTAGCTGCGCCCCGCGGTGTTAGCCGCGTTTGCATTTAGATAGCCTATGTGTTAATCCAGGGTGTAAGCTACTTCCATACCGAATTTAAATATTGGTTCAGCCATTTGAAAGTGAAGAAGTAATAACAAACATATCAACACACTCAGTCACTCACAAACTTTCGCCTTCGTAATATTAGTGTGATTGTGATATATTATAAGTCGATACAACCCAGCTGTTGTGTAAATCGCAAGGTAACCTATCTCAAACACTAAAAACCATTGACCGAATTTCATTTGCCCGAAAACTATTCGAATTATTATCGTTTGTCTGATGACAGGATTCGTACATTTTTCTTTTCACCATTTTACATTTAGTAGAAGTATCGTTTGTCCGAAAAACTTTTCCCGTCACATTCACTTGCCCTATGAGTTGTTACGTATTTTTTTCGTAGCCCATTTTTCATTTACCCTATGATACTTTTGGCACTGCATACATTTGAACAAGTTTTCAGTTCACCTTTTAACTTTTCCCGCCCCATTCACTTGCCATCTGAATTGAGACGTCTTTTGTTTAATACCCATTTTTTCATTTAGCCAAATTTTCAGTTCACCTTTTAACTTTTCCCGCCCCATTCACTTGCCATCTGAATTGAGACGTCTTTTGTTTAATATCCATTTTTTCATTTACCCAATGATATTTTCGGCATTACATAAGAACTGCGACCACAACAACAGCCCGCGAGCCGAACGAGCGAAGCTACCGTGCTGCGGCAGCAGCCGACAAACCGCCAAAACCGACCTGGTTGGGTTAGGTTAGGTTAGAACTGTGACCACAACAGCGCGCGAGCCGAACGAGCGAAGCTACCGTGCTGCGGCAGCAGCCGACAAACCGCCAAAACCGACCTGGTTGGGTTAGGTTAGGTTAGAACTGTGACCACAACAGCCCGCTAGCCGAGCGAGCGAAGCTAGCGTGCTGCGGCAGCAGCCGACAAACCGCCAAAACCGACCTGGTTGGGTTAGGTTAGGTTAGAACTGTGACCACAACAGCGCACGAGCCGAGCGAGCGAAGCTACCGTGCTGCGGCAGCAGCCGACAAACCGCCAAAACCGACCTGGTTGGGTTAGGTTAGGTTAGAACTGTGACCACAACAGCCCGCGAGCTGAGCGAGCGAAGCTACCGTGCTGCGGCAGCAGCCGACAATCCGCCAAAACCGACCTGGTTGGGTTAGGTTAGGTTAGAACTGTGACCACAACAGCCCGCGAGCTGAGCGAGCGAAGCTACCGTGCTGCGGCAGCAGCCGACAATCCGCCAAAACCGACCTGGTTGGGTTAGGTTAGGTTAGAACTGTGACCACAACAGCGCGCGAGCCGAGCGAGCGAAGCTACCGTGCTGCGGCAGCAGCCGACAATCCGCCAAAACCGACCTGGTTGGGTTAGGTTAGGTTAGAACTGTGACCACAACAGCGCGCGAGCCGAACGAGCGAAGCTACCGTGCTGCGGCAGCAGCCGACAAACCGCCAAAACCGACCTGGTTGGGTTAGGTTAGGTTAGAACTGTGACCACAACAGCCCGCTAGCCGAGCGAGCGAAGCTAGCGTGCTGCGGCAGCAGCCGACAAACCGCCAAAACCGACCTGGTTGGGTTAGGTTAGGTTAGAACTGTGACCACAACAGCGCACGAGCCGAGCGAGCGAAGCTACCGTGCTGCGGCAGCAGCCGACAAACCGCCAAAACCGACCTGGTTGGGTTAGGTTAGGTTAGAACTGTGACCACAACAGCCCGCGAGCTGAGCGAGCGAAGCTACCGTGCTGCGGCAGCAGCCGACAATCCGCCAAAACCGACCTGGTTGGGTTAGGTTAGGTTAGAACTGTGACCACAACAGCCCGCGAGCTGAGCGAGCGAAGCTACCGTGCTGCGGCAGCAGCCGACAATCCGCCAAAACCGACCTGGTTGGGTTAGGTTAGGTTAGAACTGTGACCACAACAGCGCGCGAGCCGAGCGAGCGAAGCTACCGTGCTGCGGCAGCAGCCGACAATCCGCCAAAACCGACCTGGTTGGGTTAGGTTAGGTTAGAACTGTGACCACAACAGCGCGCGAGCCGAGCGAGCGAAGCTACCGTGCTGCGGCAGCAGCCGACAAACCGCCAAAACCAACCTGGTTGGGTTAGGTTAGGTTAGAACTGTGACCACAACAGCGCGCGAGCCGAGCGAGCCAAGCTTGAAAAAGGATACAATAATATGACTAAAATTAAAAAGTCCACTTGAGAACAGTCGAGTAGTTAATAAACCGAATCGTTACATCGGACAAATGAAATCAAAGCCATACAAAAAAGTCGAGTAGTTAATAAATCGAATCGTTACATCGGTCAAATGAAATCAAAGTCATACAAAAAAAGTCGAGTAGTTAATAAACCAAAACGTTACATCGGAAAACTGATATTACGGACAAATGAGATTTAGGGAAACGTGTCATTAGTCGAGTGAATAAAAATCCTAAACAATTAATGCCCAATCGAATTGAATTTTCGGACAAATGAAAAAAAGTTAAAATGATATTTGTCGAATAGTTTTTGTCGCAATGAAATTCGGACTAACGTTTTTAGTGTTTCAGATAGGTAACCAAATCGCAATGCTTTGTCGAACGTGGACTCTGAATTGAAAATATCTTCTCTATCGGCGGATAAACACCCGAGAAAGAGCTCGTGCTCCGCGCGCCTGATTACTTGTGAATTTCTTACGAATATTACTTTCCCAACTATATTATTCAGACTATTTCGCACACAGATGGAAAATAAATCTAATTTAAAGAGTTATGAAGTATTTTATCGCTGCGAGGGTAAACCGTTGTTTATTTACGGAGCAATGGATTAGTGCTTTGTTTGAAATGTTTGATCCGCTAGTGCATTTAGGTAAAAGCATTATGGTCGTAGTTTGCAGCGTAGCACAATGGATTTACGATAATTTCTATTCCCGGGTAATCAACGAGCATCTGAATAAGGGTGAACAACAGATGAACTCTTTAAGGCTGCGTATCCATTAGTGCAGCGTGCAAATGTGTAGCGAGGCAATTTACCAATTGGAAAATTTCATTTTGCCTCGCTTAGATTTTCTAGGCTCGCTTGGAACAACTTAAGAGTGAAGTATTTATTATACAAGACAAATGACTACCTCTAAAAGGCAGCATTAGAGGTTGTTATTTGTCTCATTGGTTGTCATCCACAGAAGCAGAGCGGAAAAAATAAACCAATCAGGCTTCTTCTTTGTAAATCCCAAAAGAAGTGTATTTAAATCTGCGGAATGTGATTGGTCTAATATACACAGGTCCGTTCCAGTGGACAGATAGTCTAACGCGAGAAGTGAGAGCAAAAAATATGCTCGAAGGATGCGTGCTTGACATTCTGAGAGGAGTCCATCCTGACGTTGCTGAGCTTTCTCGCTCATCTTTCGTGGAACCGATCCTTTTCAGCTTCGATTTTAACCTGCGAACTACAAACAAACAACACTTATTTTATTATAAACAGCTCATTTAAAATAGATAAAAGTTTTACCACAAGAAGGAAAGAAAGAAGAAGATCTGTCACTCTTGACATCTTAGCACTACTTCTCTATTTAGCACACCCCTGGCAAAAAGTATCCATAATAACAGAAACTCTTGGTAGAAATTCTCGATTCTCGTCCCATCTCGTCTTGCCTCGCCTCGCCGCGTCAGTGGACAGACACCCTAGCTCGCGTGAGTGCTCTCGTTGCCAGCGATGATGGACATACCATAATAATACTGAGTGCTCGTCGGCGCGGCGTCAGCGGCTCGCGTGTCAGGTGGGATTTGTTTTAATATAAATTAAATAAATAAAATCTTGTATTTGGCCCTAGAATATCGAGCGGGTGACGCCATATGTTCCTACTTCTAAGGCGAAGGCAAGACGTACTATACTACATTGATGGATGACAATATTTGTCACGAATACCTATCTAGATTTCTGGATTCTCAGATTGTGATCCATCAGTATTTACCATATTGATGAATCAAAGTATTTATTGTACGTCTAGCCTTCGCCTAAAGAAAGTAAGGTTAGCTGTCGTAACTGTCACATGCCCGAAAAAGTGGACATTGTGGTGCCCGCCCCCTATTATAAAACAGAAGAACTGGATCATTCAGTCTTTTCTTGCGCATGTTCGGGAATTCGCTTATCTCGCGGGCACACCTTTTTGTAGACTCAGACATTTTATTCTGGAATCATTTCGTCATCTGTTTCACCGAAACTATGTCACAAATAAAACGGTAAAATAAAAATAAAAAATATTTTTTTTTCGGGTACCTCACGAACACCTAAAGTGGGGGTGAATTTTTTTTTCGTTTCAACCCTAGTGTGTGGGGTGTCGTTGAATAGGTCTGTTAAAAATAAAAGGGGTCTCTAAACATAACTTTTTGACAAAGTCAGTAGTTTTGTAAATATTTGCTTCGAAAATAAAAATATAGTGTCCCCCCCCCCCCCCCTCCCTCTAACTTTTCAACCACGGGTCAAAAAAATATGGGAAAATTCATGAAAATGAGGCCTTATAAGTACTTTCAATGAAAACTATATTGATCAAAATCGGTCCATCTGTTTTTGAGTTATCGCAAAATTTCATAATTTTCTTTAAAAGGACGTAAGTTGACTTCCAGAAGGTAATAAGTAATTACAGTTACTTTGGCGTTTACGATCTTTTTATAGAACTTGAAATTTTTCTCGTAACTTAAACCTCGGGCTTAAAACCGCTGTTTTAAGCCCGTCTCTTGTGAAGGATGAGCAACTACGGAACCCTACACTGAGCGTGCTCCGACATGCTCTTGGCCGGTTTTTATTCATAACTTTAGATATAAATACTACATTCATGATTGAGCCATGCCTAGAAAACAGTGCAGTGGCATAAACTATTGACGGACCAAAACACAAGCAATATTTTGGTTTTCATTCGTAACTGACATTAAACGAGCTTTCAACAATACTGAACTTTAGATACCTACTACATTTATGATTTTGCTATGCCTAGAAAACAGTGAGGTATCATTACCATTGACGGACAACGCACATTTTGAAATTCTTCTTCTTTCAAGTGTCTGCTTGTTGAGCGGGAAAGTTGCCGAGTGGAACAAAATTGCGGTGTGGAACAACCGTAAACGGCTAAATACATTCGTTTGTCAACAACTTTTCGTCAATACATTTTTCCATAACAAATATATTATTTTTCTTTGAAAAAACGCAAGCAATATTTAGGTTCTTCACTGGTAAGTGAACTTAAACAGGTTTTTTTTTTGCAATCTAGGTCTTCTTTATATCGTAAAACTCTATCTTGGTTTAACTATTGACAGACAACTCAGGCCAAACTTATACTTTAAACACTTTTTAGAGAAATTGCATGCACTAAGTTGCAATGTCGTACATCCGCCATAAACGATTCAATACATTCGTTTTTCACCCACTATTAGTCATTGCTATATTGAATTCAGTTTGGAATTCAGAGTAAAGATTGGATAAAATTTCGTTCTTTTTTTCGTTCAAAACACATGCCGCGTGCAAAATATAAGTTATTCCATTCGTTTCGTAAAAGTTTCAAATATTGCGTTTCTATTCACGACTGTCTAAAATGAATTACGAGTATTAACACCATTGAAATATTGAAGTGTTCCATGTAACCTCAAGTATAGTTTCCAATGCAAAAAACTCTCGATTGCATATGCGTCGTATACATAAAATTGTCACAAACGAATTCGGGACGTTATGCTTTGAAAGCAAACTTACACTAAAGTCAGAACACTTCCTTCTCATTCAGTTTCCAAAATTTTGTTACGATCGGTTTAGTTTTGGAAAAGGATACAATCGAGAGCGAAACTTCGATTTGTATAAAAAAATGAGCAGTAGTAAATCCTTTTAACATGATTCCTGTACGTCTAGCATAACTGACACGCGACTCTTTGAAGCACTACAAATACTCCGTCACTTTCCTTTGAATACAGTGCGAGCAAGACGGGTGATGCAGCCCGTCTAGCACAACTATGCTTCGCGAGTCCTGTCGAGCGAGGCAGTGCTACCCTCAGACTATAGAAGGTCTGAGGTGCTACCCGTCACTCTCTCACATTACTGCACAGAAAGAGAGGGGTAATTATCTCGCGCGAGAAATAGTCGCGTATGACAGTTATGCTGCTGAGTCGCGCCACAAGCAAAGTCGCGGCAAGAAATGCTAGTCCTGCTGGAAATGTTTCGTTTCATAAATGGAAAAAACAACTGTCGCTTCCGTGCGACACATCGCCTTGATTAGTAGTAAAATTAGGCGACGACGTGCCCGAATCGGTTAATTTATTTTTACGAGCGACGACAGGATGGTGATGTCATCCCGGTTGTAGACGCACACGCCAGCGACAGCTCCTGACAGGTCGGTAATGCGACAAGTTGACAACAGATGGTATACGTTTGTTTATATACGAGAACATATGTAACTGACGAGATGCACTCTTCACTAAATGCAGTAAATACTATGGACAATAGTACATTACTGCAGACGCCGGATAGAAGGGCTCGCCGGGTGAGTAGGTATAGACCCGTATAGTGATACGATACGAACATATGCAATGATGTTTGGGAAAAGCACTATACGAATATAACAAATGCCTTAGCTGTGCAAAAGGACTAGCCGGCTAAATAATAAATACAACACTCACAAAAAATATAATTCAGCTGTTTAGCACATGAACACAGGCGCCATGCTAAAAAAAATACTTCCCGGCCTAGGCCTTTAATTTTGTATGAATTTCCTTTACAGTTCTCTCGAGTTGTTCCACCCGAAACGTGATACTTTGAATTGAAGCCTGTTATACGCATGTTATGAAGACATTTTATTGCATGTTTGAGAAAAGTCTGTTTACTTAACAAATATGATATAGAAGCTTTAGTGTAAGTTTGCTTTCAACGCAATAACATTTCCAAAGCGTTTGTGACATTTTATTTATACGAGGAACGCAAACGAGATTATTGCGTTGGAAACTATACTTGAGGCTACAAAGTTTTGTTTATTGTACATTAATATTTAGTGTCTTTATGAACTGTGCGCTTCGCGAACATATTTTTAAAACGTCTGAAATATGTCATGCTTTTCGTTTTCATGCCTTTTTGAAAAATTTGAAATAATGCATGGAATCTACAAAAAATCTCTAAAATTATCGAACCTACTCACACGATTTCCAGAGAATCTGTTGAGAAATGCGACCTGCAGGTGAGAACAGGCGGCCAACTGGACATCCGAACATCCGGGCATACGAAACATTCTTTGGCCAATCTGAAACGGTGATGATCTGATGATTTACATTTTTGGTCCAAAATGCGGTAGGCCCGCCATTTTTAATTTTAATAAAGTACAATAAGCCGCGAAACATAAAAACTTTAAGTATTTATTGCCTGTGTAGTTAGTGGCGAGACATCTTTCTATAATAAAGTCTCCCCGCCACATGAAATGACAGAAGTCAAAGGGAGCGGGCAGGTCGTGGTCCAAAGTAAAGCCATTTACACTGTTTTATTGTATCTATTCCCGCCCTGAAACCCTGGACGCGCGCGAGAAATAGTCGCGTATGACAGTTATGCTGCTGAGTCGCGCCACAAGCAAAGTCGCGGCAACGGCCTCACATTAAATGACTTCAACTTATATTAAGTGGGTGGGCGGTTTCCTTGAGACGCTCCGCACCTTCGGTGCTACGCGGAGCTCGGCCTGCGGCCTCGCATTAAGTTGCTTCAACTTATATTAAGTGGGTGGGTGGCTTCCTTGGGTCGCTCCGCACCTTTGGTGCTACACTTAATATAAGTTGAAGTCATTTAATGTGAGGCCGAAGGCCGAGCTCCGCGTAGCACCGTTATGTGCGGAGCGTCCCAAAGAAACCGCCCACCTTAATATAAGTTGAAGCAACTTAACGCGAGGCCGCAGGCCAAGCTCCGCGTAGCACCGAAGGTGCGGAGCGTCCCGAGGAAGCCACCCACCCACTTAAAATAAGTTGAAGTAATTTAATGTGAGGCCGGAGGCCGAGCTCCGCGTAGCACCGCGTAGCACCGAAGGTGCGGAGCGTCCCGAGGAAGCCGCCCACCCACTTAATATAAGTTGAAGTAACTTAATGTGAGGCCGCAGGCCGAGCTCCGCGTAGCACCAAAGGTGCGGAGCGACCCAAGGAAGCCACCCACCCACTTAATATAAGTTGAAGTAACTTAATGCGAGGCCGCAGACCGAGCTCCACGTAGCACCGAAGGTGCGGAGCGTCCCGAGGAAGCCGCCCACCCACTTAATATAAGTTGAAGTAACTTAATGCGAGGCCGAAGGCTGAGCTCCGCGTAGCACCGTTATGTGCGGAGCGTCCCAAGGAAACCGCCCACCTTAATATAAGTTGAAGCAACTTAACGCTAGGCCGCAGGCCGAGCTCCGCGTAGCACCGAAGGTGCGGAGCGTCCCGAGGAAGCCGCCCACCCACACAATAGGAAAATATTTCATAGTATTTATGTTTTCAGAGATAAATGTTAATCATAATAAAAAGTATCCTATACTAACCATCTTTGGATGTTCAGCTATTCCTGTACCAAAATTGGTAACTTTTTATCTAGCCGTTTCAGCGTGATTCGAGGACAAAGGTTTTTTTGAAAACAGATGGCGCCAGGTTGGCAAGGCGATGCGTGTCCATACAAAACAACTATCAAGCTGCATCACGCTATCGAGACTTTTCCTGAAATCATGACCTCCCTCCATAGAAAATGTATTTTCAATACAAATTTAGGATTTTATAATAGTATAGATATATACTTAAATACATAGAACAACCATGACCCAAGCACAAATATTCGAGTTCATCAAACAAATATTTGCCCTGGCCAGGACTCGAACCCGGGACCGCCGGCTCAGTAGGCAGGTGTTTACAAACCGAGCCAAACGCGTCGTCAAAATACTTCAGACCTTGGATTTTTGACAACAAATGAAGCGGCCCACCAAGTTGAATATTAAAATACTTAAACGGCTTTACTCACGTCGTAGAAATCGAATAACGCTCGACATGTTTCGAATCGGTACGCGATCCATCATCAGGAGAGACGATCAGTCGCGACGGCGGCCAACCGAACACAACAAGTTGAATATTTTTTGTAAAGGCGGTATGTCGATCTCTAATAGTTTGGTTGGGCTCTTGTGTTTTCTAATCAGAGTACTCCAGATCTTCGATTATCCTAGTTTTTAGGGTTCCGTACCCAAAGGGTAAAAACGAGACCCTATTACTGAGACTTCGCTGTCCGTCCGTCCGTCTGTCCGTCTGTCCGTCCGTCTGTCACCAGGCTGTATATCAAGAACGGTGATAGCTAGACAGTTGAAATTTTCACAGATGATCTATTTCTATTACCGCTATAACAACAAATACTAAAAATAAAATAAAATAAACATTTAAGGGCTCCCATACAACAAACTTGTTTTATGGTACGGAACCCTTCATGCGCGAGTCGGACTCGCACTTGGCCATTTTTTATAGTTTTCGCTTTATGTGGCCATTAAACCCTAACTCTGTACCAAATTTCAGCTCTCTGAATTTATGGGAAGTACTACTTCTTTACTGATGATCATGAGTGAGTGAGTGAGTGAATGAGTGTCGTAAATGCGAAACTTTGCTTTCGCTTAACTTCGGAACTAAATGACCTACAGACTTGAAATTTTGGATTTTAAGTATGTGATTATAGCTTACTGGATGACGAAAATTTCTGCGTTCTGGTCTTATCCAGAGGTACTCAAATAGGGGCCTCAAAAAGCGGCGAAATGGTTCCAGTAAAGGATGGTACGGCAGTGTTTGCTTCGCGCTCGACTTGGCGGGGGCACTACCGTGCCCCCCGATTAAAAGTGACAGTGTGTAAATGTTATACGGAAGGAGCAAAAGGTACCCCGATTGACTGTATTCGCACTATTAACAATACGAATATTTTTATATAGACCCGTTAGTCTCAGACATTTAAAACGGGTTTACTCACGTCGTAGAAGTTCGAATATCGCTCGACATGTTTCGAATCGGTTCGCGATTCATGATCAGGAGCTACTATCAGTCGCGGAGGCGACCAGACGAAAACTGCGCGCTAACGCTCTCTCCACGCGGCTGCTAGACGGGCTAAAGACGAATATTACAGAGTATCTAGATCCTAGGTAATTAGTCCTTCAACATTGCATCTCAATTTCCTCAAATGGAAATTCACATACACACAATATTGTATTCAGCTCACTACAATGAGGCATCTCAGGCGATTATTGTGGTTTCCACTGACGAACGTCTGGTATAGTAACTACAATTATCATTTCCACACACGCTATTCAGAGGTATATATATATAACGTACCTATTCGTTCTTTGTGTTTCTGAGCAGGCAAATTATATTGAATTATATAATGAGCTGCAGAATTGCATGGCGCATTTATAAATGTATTCAATGAAAAATGTATGGATGAATAATACATTCATAAATGGGCCATGCATTTGTGTAGCCATTAAATTTTTATACGAGTAGTTCATTAAATTTTTAATTCTGCCCTTTCGATTCAGAGGACTAGGGCGCTAATTCGAGTGGAGGTACTTTGAGATATCGCAAAATAAGCGATGTGTCAGGTATGTATATCGCCTTTAACGAGCTGTATAAAGTGATTTCACGTTACTACCACCCACTTAAGTTTGTTAAAACTTTCGTGAGACATATTTAATTATTATATCAAGCGGTTTACACTCACGTGAAATTGTCAGGAACGATCAGAGATGTTTCGAACTCGTATGGAGCTCTTTATCAGGGAATGCTACTCGTACAGCCGCGCGGTAACTTCGTCACTGTTTTTAGGGTTCCGTACCCAAAGGGTAAAAACGGGACCCTATTACTGAGACTTCGCCGTCTGTCCGTCCGTCCGTCCGTCCGTCCGTCCGTCCGTCTGTCACCAGGCTGTATCTCAAGAACGGTGATAGCTAGACAGTTGAAATTTTCACAGATGATGTATTTCTATTGCCGCTATAACAACAAATACTAAAAATAAAATAAAATAAATATTTAAGGGGGGCTCCCATACAACAAACTTGTTATAGATTATATATATGTATAGGTACGGAACCCTTCATGCGCGAGTCGGGCTCGCACTTGCCCAATTTTTTTTACATGTCGAGCCGTTCCTGACAACTTCACGTCAGTGTAAACCGCTTAATACAATAACGTAAGTTTGGGTCTAATACCAATAGCGTCGTATATATAAAAAATTGGGTAAGTGCGAGCCCGACTCGCGCATGAAGGGTTCCGTACATACATATAATCATACATACATATAATCATACATATACACCGTGACCGTTAATAACCCGAAAGATTTAAGCTAACGATACTAGAGCCTAATTAGAGTATATAAACTTATGTAACATATAGTCCAAAAACTCATAATTAAGGAGATATTAATTATTTAAAACACATCAAAAGTTAAGAAATCTCCAGTCTAACACACCCTAATTCATGTCATTATGCCAATGTTCAAATTTGAACCCGTCAAAAGTGAAACAGCGATAACTTGACACTACTTGTCATAGAACACAAGTCACGGCATTCGCCGTTCGTCGTATGATTTCGGAGCGATTCGTAGAGTGTCATGCTCGCTCTCTCTTCTTCAACTAAAGACTTGTTCACAAAGAAGCGGGAAATTAATATGATTTAATTTGTACTGAAATAGTAATTTAGTTAAGACACATAATTAGACCCATGTTGATATAACATTATTTACTCGTATTGTCGTCAAAAATACGTGGTTTAAATCTTTCGGGTTATTAACGCCCACGGTGTATATAATCTATAACAAGTTTTTTGTATGGGAGCTCCCCTTAAATATTTATTTTATTTTATTTTTAGTATTTGTTGTTATAGCGGCAATAGAAATACATCATCTGTGAAAATTTCAACTGTCTAGCTATCACCGTTGTTGAGATACAGCCTGGTGACAGACGGACGGACGGACGGACGGACGGACGGACGGACGGACGGACGGACAGCGAAGTCTCAGTAATAGGGTCCCGTTTTTACCCTTTGGGTACGGAACCCTAATGAGGGGCAAACTTAGCGCAAACGGGTTGGTAACGTGACGAATATCGCCATTTCGGATATCTGTCCGAGGGATCAGAAAATTATAATTAGATAATTAGACCTGGATTTATCCGTGGATAATGCTGTTGGCTATGCATATTGTAATACTTACTGAATGTAACTCTGATTGTAATACATATTGAATGGTTGTTTGTTATCCCTAAAATAAATAAATAAACAAAATAATATACCTATCATTTTCACACATAAACGTATATTACGTACCTCCTTGTGTTCATGAGGAAGCAAATAATTTTGTGGTTTGCAAATGTTAGTTTTATGTGAGTCTCGCTTTGCACGTTACATCACGTTTCATTTTGGCCTTTCAATTCAGAGAACTAGTTTTAAACTGGAAAGTTTTGAAGAGAACTCGTTCACGTAGGTGATCCTCCTTTAAAAGTATCCTTTAACTACTTTAAAAGCTTACCTACTACCTACTTATAACACTAGTGTCTCTGTGAGTATTGTAGTGTGTAAACCTTACGAGTTTGTTTCAAAATGCTTGAAATTTTTAATTTTATACGTATCCATTTCTCCCATCATATCTCCACAATTTTTTTTTTTCGAAAAACTGAATAGAAAAAAAAACTCTCTGAAACGGAGGGGCTTCGCTTTCTCGGTTAAAATGCGTACAGCTATTTTGGCGTGATGATGCCGCTAAGATATTTCAACCGGTACTGGCGTTGTAATTGATGTCCGTAAGAAAAAAGCTAGGTAAGATTTTTCCGGCAATAACCACATACATTTTCTTTACATATATAATTAATTAATATATATATGGTTTTTAGTGACATTATTGCCGTGACAAGGTTAATAATTTATAATGTTGCCTTTCGGACTAAAAGCTCTTATACACTCCTTATTCAACTTAAATTACTTGTACAAGGGTTGTACAAGCGCTTATGCAGTATGTGTTCTGCTTGGGGCATCAACAAGGTTAGTAATTTAACCCCTGAATATAATATAATTCAAACCACTATCTGTGTTTTTCAATCTCTGTTGATTTTGGAGCACTTTTTTTTTTTAGTTTGGCGTCAGTGGCACGGTGAATTGCTTTGCCGCTTGGCGCTCGAAAGGAGGGAAGTAGCAATGCTAACGTTAAAATTATAGTGATGATGATGATGATATTTCAGGCTAAATTAACCTGTCTATTATGACAGTATTTTCCAAATGATACCTAGTGATAGGTACCTAGAAATGTTGTTATCATCATATTAACTTCATTATTATATCCAAGGTAGTACAACTCATTAATGCGAAGAATACGCGCGTCACCGAACATAAACTGAACCCTTAAACCGACGAGCGTGGAACCCATAAATCATCCGCAAGCTGTATAAAAACGGCATTTGGCGCGGAACACACGCGCCCGCAAAAACTCTTGGCAGCTTATCGCGCGATTGTCGCGCGGCCGGCTGTACCTAGTAGACGTCATGCTACATATATACATAATAATCACGCCTTTTTCCTAACGGGGTATGCAGAGACATCTTTCCACCTGCTACGGTCCTGACTTACATCTTTCGCTTCATCAACATTCATTAATCGGTTGTACCTTGTTTTGCCTAACAACTTTTTGCCTAATTTCATTTTTAAAACTAAAATTATTTATCATAACTATTCACTTTGCCTAATTCTCATTTCACATAATCTTATTTTGTCTAATTTTATTTGGCCTAATTTTTAATTCGTATAAACATATTTTGCCTAACAATTTTTTTGCCTAATTTATTTATTTAGCAAGCATTCTGACGCTCCGCTATCCATAGTCATAAAACAAACCTAACCTAACCTACAGTATTCGATCTTTAATCTAACCTACAATTTTCAAAATAAGAATCGACAAAGTGAGTTTTAGATAAAATAATATTCGACAAAACAAGAGTTATGAAAATGATCATTTAGGCAAAACGAATTTCGACAAAATAATCATTATGAGAAATGATATTTATTTATTTTTATTTATTTAAACTTTATTGCACAAAATACAAAAGTAAGAGTACAAATGGCGGACTTAATACCATAAGGCATTCTCTACCAGTCAACCATAGGGCGAAACAGAAACTAGCAGTTGGTGCAGGATCATAAAAAGCCGTGGCTAAAAACCTAAAACGAGACAAAATTCAATAAGTTTGATATATATATATTAACGATATACCTATACATACACATATATGCAATACAATACACATACATAAATACAAATATATATATAATATAATATATATATATATGTCGGAGACGGTCATGAGTATGGAAGCTCAACGAAGCCAGCGCGCCATCGGAAGGCGACAGTGGCGCCCCCTTGAACCTGTTTTGGCGCGCTAGACAGTCTTGGCGGTTCACTCAGCGAACGCCCACCGACACTTCGCTTTGGGTCACCGTCGAGTGCACTACTGCCTTGGAACTGTCCCGTTTCGTTGTGCTATACCAAGTTTAGAGTCAGTGTTATAACCTAGTGTTAATTTAATAAAGACTATTCTGTTCGAGACTTCGATACCCTAGCTTACAGACCTCTGTGCCAGGAACTGTTATTTTGTGCTTCATTGTATAAGGAATAAATCAAGTTAATTGTATCTGAAGTGTTTCATCTCGCTCGAACTACCTCCTCGTCCACAACTATATCGAATAGCTCAACTAATGTGCCACACACCACACCGGCCATCTGACCTGTCCCCGACATCAGAAGTTGGGATGGTATCTACGGCCCATGAGCGAACACGAAGAATGATGGAACACGAAGCGAATAAAACGGAAAAAAAGAAGTTTGTGGTTATTCTTTGAAATACAACGAACCTGACATCACTAAATCAAGGAACAGGAGCTACAAGCGTTTCCGTTATTGAAACTCAAGCTAACACCGTCACGGAGACCTACAGAACCGTATGAAAACAAATGAAGATTGCTCTGTTTAAATTGTTTTCATTGCGAGAGAAACGGATATGAAAAATTCGATTGCTTACTTCGTATAAAAGAAAACTACAACTTACCACCTCGGCGACAAAAGCCAGCAGTCACAATACAAACTACATCGAAGTTCATTGTTTACTTCAAGAACAGCGGGACACATCGTCAGTTGTTGCACCAGTAGAAGTGACCCAGAAGCGAGGGTCAACTACGAGCGACGCGTGGACGTAGGCACCATGGCCCCACCGACAGATTTTAAAAACACATCAGGTCAGTCGTTAATTTTTCACTACGATTCCGATATTTTGTTCACAAATAAAAGTGTAGCTAGATTCTGGGGTAGACTTTAGTCGCACTTATTCAGTTTAGTGGGTATTTGTCAAAAAAAAGTACTAACGGGTACTGGTAAAAGCAACACTCCAAGTAAAAGTTGAATATTGCGTGATAGAAATTAATAATCATTTGAAACAAAGTTTATTGCACGTTTTGTAACGATTGTTTTCGTAGCGATATAATATGACTAAACGCGAAATGTTTCTACAGAGATTTTGTGTTGATTAATATGACCACTACGCAGTTTACCTACCCTTATTAAAGTTTATACACGCTTAGAATTATTATTCTAAGCATACACAGTACTTAGTAGTAGGAGCGGCTGCTTTAATAATTTACCCTCTGTTCATGATTTTCCAATCGTTCTGTACGATTTAATTTGTTGACATCTTGAATAGTTTCTTACTCGGTGTACATTAGCTGCCCAAGTAGCACAACTGGGTCTAAATAGCTCGTATATCATATCTAATTAGATGCTTAAGTGAAATTTACCACCGTGACTAGGTGCTATATAGGTGGCAAGAACCCTTATGCCACCAGTATAGAACCAAAAGGAGAAAAATTGCAGCCTATTTTTGGTGCTAAATAGAATCCATAAGAGTTTTCGTAGCGATATAATATGACTAAACGCGAAATGTTTCTACAGAGATTTTGTGTTGATTAATATGACCACTACGCAGTTTACCTACCCTTATTAAAGTTTATACACGCTTAGAATTATTATTCTAAGCATACACAGTACTTAGTAGTAGGAGCGGCTGCTTTAATAATCTACCCTCTGTTCATGATTTTCCAATCGTTCTGTACGATTTAATTTGTTGACATCTTGAATTGTTTCTTACTCGGTGTACATTAGCTGCCCAAGTAGCACAACTGGGTCTAAATAGCTCGTATATCATATCTAATTAGATGCTTAAGTGAAATTTACCACCATGACTAGGTGCTATATAGGTGGCAAGAACCCTTATGCCACCAGTATAGAACCAAAAGGAGAAAAATTGCAGCCTATTTTTGGTGCTAAATAGAATCCATAAGAGATCTCACGATTACCTTAAGTGGCAATTAGAACTAAGGGTAAAAGTTATGCGCATAAATGAGTCGCCAAAATTATCTTTTATTAAAAGTAATACGTGATCTGCCATATTAATTTTGGATTTATACGTCTGATTAAAACTTTACGTTATACAAGCATTGAAATAAGCACGAAATTCTTGCGAATTTTTTTTTACTGTGAAACTATAGTATGTTTTCTTTGTAAATTTCGACGCGCCTTTCATTTGATCAGGAATACTAAAAAAGAGAGTGCTAAATTAAATAAGGAATAGATACTGATAAGAAATAAAACTGTTAAAAACCCGACTTAATGATTGTAGGTTACGTACAATGTTAAAGTAACATCGTCACAACTATCAAAAATCTGTGATTATGCGTGAGTGTGATAAAATTCTGGTTAAAATAATAAATTTTCATAGGCTTCCATTTGTAAACATGGCGAAACAAAAAAGATCCTACAGTGTTTATTTTCACTTATTTTGTTCCTTATTTGGAACTATCAAGTCTAATAATCACTTATTTGTATCTTGCGAGTGGCAAAGCAGTGAATGATATTACCAATAGTAATTATTTGCTCTTTTGTAGACTACTACACAAGCAAGATTATTAAATATATTTTGACAAGGCGCAAATAGGAACAATAATAGAACTTTTAGTTCGTTAGTGGTTTGAAATAAGTGAAAATAACTGCTTTTGGTTCCAAGAACCTCCTATTGAGACCTATTTATGCGTTGGAGTGGCAATAGGGTACTTCTTAGGCCTTAAAGTTGCAATATTTTTTGGTTCCAAAAGAGCCGTAAAATTATCCCTTTAGCCACTATTGGTGATATAATTCGCTATTGTACTACTCATTTGGAACTTTTAGTTCCAAATAAGGGTACCTATGTTCCCACTTATATGTAAAAGTTGCTTATAAGTGATTTTAAGGCCTTATATAGCACTATTGCTTCTTATTGAGTGACTATTTGAACCTGCATGCAACTTTAAGTAGCAAAATCGACTTTATCCCACCATAAGTAATAAAGTAGAAACAAAAAACGTTCCTATGCAACTACAAGTGATAGGATGAACTCATATACAGTTTTGAGTTGTGTTTAAAGCTATAAGTTGTATCAAACACTGTTAAACCACTCATTTAGAACTTAAAGCTATAAGATAAGCTGCAAAATTCACTAATGTGCTGCTTGGGTGGTGTATAGCTTAGCGCCTATAACTTCCGTAAGAACTGGTGATCCTGAGATTTGTTTAAACGATCCTAACGTTTACTTTTAACTGTGGTGATCGCTATAGGCTAAAATATTTAAACTAGAGACACTAATAGGATAAGGAAAATATTGGGACACAAGAGTTAGAAATTGAGGATTGATTTTTATCATTAATGTTTCATAATCGGTAAAGCCTTGGTAATCCAAAGGTTATCATACAAAGTAAAGCTTGTTATTAAAGTGCAAATAATGATTTAAATCTTTTCTTGCATCTACGTCGTAGATTATTAGTTCACATTAACGAATCATAATTTCAGAGTACCTACCTAACTTTGCTAGATTGATTTGTTTCCTTTTTTTTTGTTGGATTATTATTATTCGTATGGCATGTTATTTCAGATAATAAAAGAAACAATTTATTTGACTATAAGTAATTATAAATCCAATTTCAGTTGTTGCTGAATTGAAGTTGAGTTTGTTGGATTTAAGGTTAGAATGACCGAGCTTTGTGATACTGTGCTTGAAGTTTTTGTTTCAGGAAAAGATTTGCGAACTTAGCAGCTAACAGCTAAGCCATGAGTCGTCTGCTTCGGCTGCCACTGTACAAGACATCGCGTAAAGAACTGCGCGAAGGCGAGCGACAGGGCGCCTTCAACCACGGGGAAGAGGGTTGACGTGTGACGTCACCACACCACACCATATGAGGCAATCTGGTGAGGAGTTCTCATTTTATTGTGATTCGGTTGCCGAGTGATCGCTTATGGAAGAGTTGATTTCCAATAAGTTCCATGGCAAACGGCTGTATAATTCAGTGACTATGTATGACTTGTATCAGTCTAGCTAAAAATTGTTAGTACTGTGCAGTAAATAGACTTACTGAAGCGAGCCTATTAGAAATGTTGACATGTAGTATTGTAAATTGCAAGACCATTTGCCATAAACTTGACTTCTAAACATGCGCGTACTTGCACGATAGGTTGAGGGAAATGCCCGGGAGCTACGTACCATTTGAAGAAGACTAAAAAAAAATATAGTGAGACTGGTAGGGAGGTTCTCAGTTCGGCTGGTCGACCATACCAGTCACTTCATCGTAGCCGTAGTCCGGTAGAAGTCGGCATCTGCTCTAAGCAGTCCGTGGATACGCGGTGCGCGGTAGGTGCTGGCGGAGGTCGGGTCTCTCTCGCAGAGACCGTAGAGTCATAGGGTTGACTCGGCGATCCCGTGGGGATGCGCGTATTGGGTGGCTAAATTAGCCCTAGGCCACGAATGAGATACCTGTTTTGTTGAACGAATTTTCGTTGATTTAATTGTTTTGATATTGTCAATAAGGTGAGCCAAAAGGAAATGATATGGTGGTACATGGTTCCTAATGTGTTTTCTAAGGTAGAAGTGGTAAATAGCTAGTTTGTTTCACAACAAGCAACATTGTAGTACAATCTCATTTAAAACGTATTGCACTATGGAAAGAATATGTAATGTTACAATTGGTAGTTGGTTGTAAGATACCATAATTCGATTTGTATGTTTTGAAATATTGCGGTTATAAAACAAAAACTTTCACTTAGTTGTCAAAATTATTTTTGTGATATTTTTTTGTTTTGGTGTCAGCAACTATTTGATGCGAAAGGAAAGATGAAGTTTTTGTTTTGTCTTTTTGACGTGTTTGTCAGGAGTGACCGAGTGGATACTGTTTTGGTTGTTGATTGTTTCAGAGCAACACACGAGGACGTGTGTCATCGCAGGATGGCCGTGTCGGAGACGGTCATGAGTATGGAAGCTCAACGAAGCCAGCGCGCCATCGGAAGGCGACAGTGGCGCCCCCTTGAACCTGTTTTGGCGCGCTAGACAGTCTTGGCGGTTCACTCAGCGAACGCCCACCGACACTTCGCTTTGGGTCACCGTCGAGTGCACTACTGCCTTGGAACTGTCCCGTTTCGTTGTGCTATACCAAGTTTAGAGTCAGTGTTATAACCTAGTGTTAATTTAATAAAGACTATTCTGTTCGAGACTTCGATACCCTAGCTTACAGACCTCTGTGCCAGGAACTGTTATTTTGTGCTTCATTGTATAAGGAATAAATCAAGTTAATTGTATCTGAAGTGTTTCATCTCGCTCGAACTACCTCCTCGTCCACAACTATATCGAATAGCTCAACTAATGTGCCACACACCACACCGGCCATCTGACCTGTCCCCGACATATATAATATACATATGTACCCCTGTAAAACACCATATAGACAATCAATCCTGAAATTCTTTGGAGAGATGTTTGCGCACCATGCGCTTGAAGGAGAATTTGCTCTGAGCTTTCCTAATGGAGAGAGGGAGATCGTTCCACAAACGAATTGCTTGAATCGCAAAGGAATTGGACATGAAACCAGTACGATATTATACATTTATTTTATGTTGATATTATACATATTGACTTTAGATAAAATGTTCATTATGGTAAAAGTTGTTAGACAAACTGATATTAGACAAAAAAAAATTAGACGAATCAAGGTGTACGGTCCACATACCGCACATTGCCATCTCAGCGAAATAACCAACAATCGCGTAAAGCATTGACATACGCGTCAGTACACGTTCACATTAGACAACAACCACACGTGTCCTCATTAGCATTATCATTCATAATATCGCGCTTTTATAGTTTACTTTGACATTATAATTAAAGTGTGTATTTTCGACTATATTAGTGAGTTATTATTACATCCAGCAAATAACATTTCATAATTGGTGTATGTGACACTAGCAGCCCGTACACAAGGGAATACCTCATTAATCTCCTCATGCATCCTCGTCGGTTTAGAGTACTCTTGACTTGTCCTTTTTCAAAACGTCTCCAATCTGATCAAGAAACGTTCGTCTAGGCCATTCTTTTCCAACATTTCCATTCACATTCGCCTTGTAGATTTGTTTCGTGAATCTTCTTTCATGCATCCTCAGCTCTCTACATGCCCAAGCCAATTAAGCATCCCATTCTCAATTCCAGTGACTACATCGTCGTTCACACCGTCATGCAACGTTTTGGTTTTCTCTCCACATTTCAAATTAATTTTTAGTCGACACCACGGGGGACCGAAGAGCTGGCAGCTTCCTCGCTCAACGTATTAGCGTTGATTCAAAGCCAAAGAGACCCGGTTTTTCAAGTCTTTTTTATTATGTAGTTTAAACCGGTGTAGGCTAAACCGGTGTTTAGCCTATATCGTAGTTAATTAAGTTATTAGGTTAAGACCTCTTTTACGACGGACGGTAATGAGGTACAAAACCACACAATAGTACTGTTTTCTTTAATGAAATCGTACATAACGCCAACCGAAGGGCTATATAAAAACGCTTTTAGGTGAAACACTACACTGAAAAAATATTGGCAACTTATCGCGACGCAATTGTCGGGCGACCAGCTCGGCTGTATCTAGAAGTCATGCTTCATATTGCTCTATTTTTACAAAATCGCAAATCAGAGTCCATTCAATGTGGAAATTCTTGAGCAAAAGACGGCTAAGATGGTCATATCATATACATAGGTACCCCCGGATTTTCAGCCTGGTGTCAAATCATTTCCACCGCAAACATCCTTAGGTATGGTCATAAAAGTAGACATATTCAGACCAAAATAAAATTATAAAAGTTAAATTTTGTCTCACAATCATTGTGTTTCTTCTAGCGCAAAAAGATTAGAGTAAAAAAGAAGGCTGATAAATACCAAGTGCGGATAGGTCGAACCCCGCCTCCTCGCCTCCCGCCTCTTCAGTCCCTTTCAGACCATACACGTCACTTCCAAAACATCTACACATTAAAAAACACTTATTTAAACGCGAAGTACCATTTTTTCATAACAATATGTGGAAATCGTGTAAGTTTAAATCGATAAACTGCTCTATTACTTATACTTCGTATCAAAATGACTTGTTTCCACCCCTCGCCTTTAAACACCTATTTTGACTCAGTCGCCAATCGGTGACACAGCCGGACTTAGCACGAAGAGCGATAAATTGACACAGAAATTGAATTTGGAACTCGCGACGACCCAGGAGACGCGTCTGAAAGGCGAATTTAAAATAGAGCCCGCGCCGGGACCGTATCGCTTTCTTTTCAATTAACATTCTTGGGATTTCCGTGTAAACAAGCACTCTAAAACTGGGACGTTAAACGTACGAGTAGAAAGCACGTAAAAAATAGCCTGGACACAGATATTTAAAAGATTTGGATTCGTGTGAGTATGCAGTTGATGTTGTTTACGACGTAAAGTCCAGAACGGACTCAGAAGTTCCATACGCAATGTCATTGCCATGCCGTTCTTCCCGATCTCATAGTATACAATATTTGAATGAGCGAGACGACACGATACAAAGTTTCAATTTCGAACATCGAAGTAACCTTCCGGGATCGAGAAATATTATATAATATTTTTGAACAAATATTATGAAAGGGAATTGTATTTCAAGGTGTTTTAACGTGAGTAGAGTAACACTACACTCGAGAAGAACTTCTGAAAGGAGGAATAGATACATCGTGATCTTCACTATAAGAAGATATATATTCAAATGTAAACAGTGCCATAAATAAAAAAAGATGATATCATGACGCCGTCCTGTTTGCACGGGATTTATTTTTGTAAAACCTTCATGTAGGGTTTTGAGTGAAAAAACTTCATGAACTGGATACCAAATACACATTATCTTGACAAGTAATAATCTAGCTTGCACGGGCTCATGTTTCGTCATCAATTTAGGCTTTAATTAATTTGCTCGGTACATATTCAACTACCAAATGGAGTTCAATTATTCTGGGTGTATCCATTGTATCATGATTGCTCACCAAGCAAACGTTGAATGTAGCTTACATTTCTATATATTTAATTAATACTAGCTACGCCCTGCCGAATTACCCACGGTTAGTAATAATAAGTAGCCGATGTGTTAATCCACACTTAAAAGAAAAATAGCTCAACTATTTTAACTTCTTGAGAAATAGCCAAATTGAGCTTATTACGAGTAGTAACCAAAATTATGCTAATTTTACAAAACTTATTTTGGTTTCTAGTGTAGCCCTCAATTTGTCAGTGCTCCGATTTATGTATTAGCAGCGAACATTTGGGCTACTTTTACCAAACCTTTTTTTTTCAATGCAGGGTGTCCGTTCCACCCCGTACCAAATTTTATCAAAATTGGTCCAACCGTTTGAGCGTGAAGAAGTAAAACACATAAAGACAACTCAAAAACTTTCGCCTTTAAAATATTAGCGAGTTCAGTGTGATACCTAATAAGTAATTACTAATAGGAGTTCAATGCGGATTTACCCTCAGCAGCCAAGATAAAGTGGGGTAAGACTGTACAGTCCAATAACTAGATTAACTGTTAGTCTTACCCCATTAGACAATAAACTATGTTAGTCTTACACCACCTTACCTCATATACAAAAATATTTCTTGCTATATACCGATGCTATATACCAGACCATGTTAATGTTAACGTTAACAGGCGGAATGAT
Source organism: Apotomis capreana (assembly GCA_947623375.1). Taxonomy (NCBI): domain Eukaryota; kingdom Metazoa; phylum Arthropoda; class Insecta; order Lepidoptera; family Tortricidae; genus Apotomis; species Apotomis capreana. The sequence continues at coordinate 27,864,312 of OX392503.1, forward strand.
TATTTAAGCAACCTTTTTACATAAATTTGAATGTATTTGAGGGTTTTTCAATAAATAGAAAATATAATGTTCTCATACAGAATTTTGTGACAAGTACGTTCGAACCTCATACAAAAAAAATGTTGTATGAAGTTCAACATAGGTACTTAAACGATTCTGAGCAAAATTTGCCCGAAACAAATTCTGAAAACGAAATGTAGACTTTTTAAATAAAACATTTATTAAAAAAATTGAAAAGAACCGCATAGCCCAGTAATTAAATACTTAATACTCTTAATAGGTACGTTTTGTTCCTCGGTTGATATAATTTTTATACTCGTTTCTAAAAATCACTCACACTCGCATTTTGTCAAAATGTGACGGATACTTTGTCACTTATTTATCACGTGATAAATCTCGCAGGTTTGTCCTGTCAGGCAACATCAAAGCAATAGCAATAGATGAAAGTGATTTTTGTCACTAATTTATCACTTGTATCATATGGCCGCTAGCCTGCTCCAATGAACTAACCCACGTACATACACATTATTAATACAGGCGTGAATTAACTAATTATCATAATTATCTAACACGCTCTAAAATTGTATACCGTCCATACTAATTCTCAATACCCACAAAGCAATTATTAGCCTGACATGTGTACCCGATAAACCGAACCGATACTAACTGACACGATTCGTACGAAATATCTCAAAATTGAATTCCAAACAAGCTTTTCATTGAAATCTCTATCTTATTCAGTTTGGATTATAAGTAATATTGCATTAAATTCATATACTTAGATACGAGTGTGTTAAAGTAACGAACGGATACAATGATTTGACGCGAATTTGAATTTCGAATGAAACATTTTGTCCAGGCCCCCGCGGCGGGGCAGCCATGTTACTTATAACCATAAAATTTGGATTACTCGTACTGAACATTGCTTGAATGATGAAATGACTGGTTTATTCTGTAAGTAGAGCTAAAGGCTCCTTATTCGCTCATAAATGCTTTTTGTTTTAGACATTTTTCTCTATGTTCAAACATGTTTCTTAACAATTATCAATGACCTAGTACTACTTAGAGCAAGGCTATTGCGATTTATTGGTATGTATTTGAAACCTATAGATTGAATTTTTCATTGAGTTTCAGAAACTACTCGAAATTGACAAAATTCACGCTTTTTCAACTTATTTTCGACTGCATGCAATGAAAGCATGAAATAGCTCAGTATGTTACTTTCTAAAACTTAGGGAAAAGTATTTATTCACTTTAAAAAGTTAGTTTAAATTATGAATATATTTTTCATAATGTGAAAAACGTAAAATTTAAAAGGAATAAGGTCTCTTAACCGTAACATTACGATTACTCGTACTGAAAATTGCTCGAATGTTGAAATGACTGGTTTATTCTTTTAGTATTCAAAGATCTTAAGGGCACTTTTAAAAGTTAAAAAAATCTACTGACTATTTCACAAGGGGAGACCGCTATTCAGAAGAAACCCGAAAAACTCAAAACTATTTTTTTTTTCACAAATCATACATGAAACGAATAGATTCATCTTGTATTTAATTAATTGGTATACGTAACGGAGATGTAAAGATTTTATTAAAAAAACTTATCTGCAAAGCCCTCTACTAGAACAAGATTTTTTTGGACACAATTATATCAATCAGGGTACCTCTGCATAGCGTAACGCATAGATTTACTTTCAGGAATTTGAGTACCTGATTAAAATGAATAATTTATAATTAGCTAAACGTATCAGCGTGGCTAAGCATTCCTGGCGAGGCACCCAGCAGCTCCCAGCTTGACCTTTACGTTTGCACGCAAATACTATTACGTAAAAAAAATAGGAATTCTTGTATAAACATGAAGTAATGAAATAGGTTTGGCTGAATGTTTTATCTGCTTGGGTTTTAACTTAGTAAACAAAGAACCCATGCGTCCTTTACCTTCCTTTAGGAATAATCTTATTAAAACTTTTACATGCACGTGTAATGGTCAGGAACGGCCCGACATATTCTGATATGATGGCTATTAGGGCGGAGCGACGATCAAAAAATCAGTGACAAAGTTACCGCGCGGCTGTATGGTTAGCAGTGCCTGATGAAGAGCTCCATAATAATAATATATAATATAGCCTTTATTTCCATGACTTAAAAGACATAAAAATACAAAGATTTTTTTCCTAAATAACACACAGGAGCTCAACAGAAACGTAAACAACACAACACCGCGCCCCCGCCCTCTGGTCGTACGCCTCGCCAGGCGCACATTGCGTGACGAGCTGTTGCGGAGCGTACGCGTGCGTCGAGGTCTCAACACCGCTGACATCGGGCTACCAGAACACACCCCCTGCCGAGTCTATATAAACGAAAGGCTAACGAAAGCCAATCGTAAGCTGCTATGGAAGGCTCGGCAGGCAGGCAGTGCCGCATGTTGGAAATTTGTGTGGACAAAGGACGGACGTATTTACGCAAAAAGAACAGAAGGTGAAAACAGCAAAGCAGTCCGAATTACGCATGAAAAGGAAGTTAGGCGTGTTTTCGGCGTGGACCCTACGGCGACTAATAACAGTTAGAGAAAATCTTCTATTCGTGCTTTATAAGTTTCCTGTTAAAGAACATTATAATCTATTTATCGTATCTATAAGGTCAAATTTATTTTGCGCGTGCCGTGAGTATTTTATGTTATATGTATGTGTAATTTGTGTATTCTTTAAAAAATACTGCAACTGTTACATCTTGTTTAAAACGCATATTTTTGTACCACAACCATCTGGCTATATATTCCAAACTTCTTTCAAATCTTTTTGTAAATTAATAAATATGCTACAAAATTGTATGTTACAGCTTAGTGCTACTTATAATCTAAATGCTATCGCCGCTATTGTTGTATCGTGTGTTGAATCGCATATGTATATTATAACACAGTGCTATGACTCGTAAAAAAGTTCAACGTTTAATTCTTGCACTATTAAATGTCCGTTCATTGAACACGGGAAGAGACGAACTTGTTGCTTCTGTTGACAAATACAAACCAGATATTTTTGGTCTTAATGAAACGTGGCTGCGAATATCAGAGGAGAAAGTCATACCTACACCCCCCGGTTATACTTTAAAGAGTAAACCGCGTTTAAGTGGGCAAAAGGGTGGCGGCGTGGGGTTCTTCGTACGAAGAGGTATTTCCGTCCGGGTGAAGCCCCATCCGTCAAATATTTAGGAACAGATGTGGCTGGAGTTACAGGTGCAGGGAGTGGGTCGTTTCGCTGTCGGCACGGCATATAGACCGGAATCTGTCTCAGTTGACGACGCAGTCGACGCGCTCAGCGACTCGCTGGACGTGTTTGCTTACTGTGACGGTGTCTTCCTTCTTACGGATTTCAATGTTAACTTAATGCTGTCAAACTGCTATTCTGCAAAGAAACTTTTGGATTTCATGGCTCAAAGAAATTTAAAACAAATGGTTTGCGAAGCCACCAGAATTACAGACACTACCAAGTCCTTGCTTGATTCAGTTATAACAGACTGTCCCGATCTTTTCGATAGCATAACTGTCAAACATAATCCTAAAATTAGCGATCACGGGATGATTATAGCGGAATTAAAAATCACCAAACCCAAAGAAATGCCACAATATATTTACAAACGGTCCCTGTGTGGAATCGACCAACAAAACTTTGAGGCGGATCTCAAACAGTTGCCATGGTCGGATATTATAAAACTAGAGGATGTGAATGAAAAGGTAAAACTATTTAATGAGCTAATTACGTCACTATTCGACAAGCATGCACCTGTACATAGAGTATGCATCAATTCTCAATCTTACCCTTGGATCACCGATACCATTAAAACAATGATGAGATTACGAGATTCTGCCTTAAACAGAGCCCGCAAATCAAAGATTCAGGCTCATCGGGATTACTACAAGACACTGCGAAATTACACTAGCGCTGCAATCGAACGTGAAAAAACTGCCTATTTTGCTTTTTACGTAAATAAAAATAAACGTCATCCAAATAAAATGTGGAAACACCTTAAAAGCTCTGCTAGCCTAGGCGGTTACGATAAGCCCATTATCCCGGACCACTTATGCAATCCGGACGAAATTAATAACTTTTTTTTAAATTTACCTGGTAGTTCAAAGACGGATCCAGACACAAAAAGTTTTTATGATAATGAGACATTAAATGAATGCGTTTTCGAGATAAAATGCTGCACGGTAGAAGAAGTGAACAGAATTATTATGGCAATAGACACAAACGCAACCGGCCATGACAGCATATCTATTGAAATGATCCGGCTTACTCTTGACGTTACCCTTCCTGTAATAACGCACAATAATAAACGCCTCAATCCAGTCGGGGATCTGCCCAAGTGAGTGGAAAATTGCAAAAGTAAGACCTATACCAGAAATTAATCAAACTGAAGAATACAAAGACCTACGCCCAATCAGTATCCTTCCGATACTTTCCAAAATTATAGAAAAAGTAGTCTGCGAACAACTGACCAAGTACCTGGAAGTAAATGAATTATTGCCTTCAGTCCAGTCTGGTTTTCGCGGTAGACATGGCACCGCAACAGCCTTGGCAAAAGTTACTAGTGACATTATTACGGCGTCAGACAATGGTATGGGTACTATATTGGTTCTGTTAGATTTTTCTCGCGCCTTCGACTGTCTCAACACGACGTTGCTATTGTCGAAAATGGCTTACTACGGAGTGTCCGCACCGTCACGAAAATGGTTTAAATCGTTCCTGAACAATCGACAGCAATATGTAGAACTAACAAGTCCACAGGGTACACTAGCTAGTTCCGAACTGCAACATATCAGTCGAGGTACTCCACAAGGTTCTATTTTAAGCCCATTACTATTTATTCTCTACACAGCAGATCTGGTGAATAAGCTAAAGTATTGCAAGGTTCACTTGTACGCGGATGACACGCAGCTGTACTATTCGTTTAACCCACATGAAATTCAACTTGCAGCTATTAAAATTAACGAGGATCTTGAAATCATAGCGGACTGGTCTGGAAGAAATAATTTAGTACTGAACCCATCTAAATCACAGTTTATAGTTATGGGTAACAAATGGCAGCGTAGTAGCATCATCGAGAACAATCCAATGGTATGTATAGGAACAGAATCTATATGTAGGGTTGAGAATGCAAGGAACTTGGGTAAGCTAATGGATGGAGAAATGAGATACGTCGATCATATAAATACTAAAATACGAAATGCCTTCTACAAAATCAAAACTCTGTACCATATTCGGAAATACCTATCCGAGGATATTAGAGAAATTCTAGTAGAATCGTTAGTGCTTTCGCTCTTTAATTATGGTGACATCGTTTATGGTCCGAGACTCTTAGATAAAACTAAAAGATCCATACAACGAGTGCAAAATGCTTGTATACGTTTCTGTTACGACACTCCAAGACGAGCGCACATCACCCCCTATCTAAACAGCAGAGGAATCCTAAACATGAAGAACAGAAGACACCTACACATAGCATTCACAATTCGCAAGGTTATGGAATTCGGGAAACCAGGGTACCTCTACAAAGAGCTAAAGTGGGTCAAGGATGGACGCACAAAGCCACTCAGGAGCAGTAGGGAAACAGATTTAGTGATACCGCGACACAAAACCGCGCTGTTTAAAGGTTGTTTTAAATTTGCCGCCGCGAAAATATGGAACGACTTACCCCCTCCACTACGAGAACCGATGCCTTTGGCAAAATACAAAAAATTACTCCGAAAGCATTTACTTGAAATACAAAGACAAAATTGACTAGTTACCATGATATTCACATACTTAATCCCTTTTTTTACCCGTATATCATAACAAAGCATAATTATCACACCAATTGATGCAACCAAATCACTCTCAAAAATACACAACCATCCACAGTACATAACCACACACACACACACACACACACACTCACACACACACACACTCACACACACACACACACACATTCTTATACATAGGGCAAACACATACTAATCGTCACATAATTAATCTACGCAAATATTGTTATATTGTTATATAAATGGCGCACTACACTTAAATATCCGTAATTCTCCATCTTCATATAGATACATATTATTTATTTTTTCAATAGGCATAGTGCTTCTGTTGATTAAATAAATAAATATATCAGTTACGACCTCGAGCATAAAGGGGCCATGCTGAAAATCAGCGCTGGTCGTCCAACGGCCAGCATATGCTGAGCTTGGTACCCTTGGCCAACATTATTGTTTTTTTTGTAGATAATATTGTATACGCATAGACCTATAGTACTTTTTTTTCTTTTTTTTCTCCGCTTCTGTATGTATACTTATATTGTTAATATTGTGTTTTAATGTTGTGTCAATAAAGCTAATTTGAATTTGAATTTGAATTTGATAAATTTAAGACATGGCCCCTTCTCGGGTATAGACCTCCTCCAACTGTCTCCAGCCTTTTCTATTTTTTGCTTCTTGTACCCATTCTTTTCCGGCAATTCTCTGGATATCGTCGACCCAGCGGTCTTTTGGCTTTCCTGGCTTTCTTTTCCCGCATGGACCGCTCCACTTTGTTATGCGTTTTGTCCATCTATTATCGGCAGTCCTAGCGATATGTCCAGCCCATTTCCATTTCAACCTTTGTGTGTGCTGCACGGCGTCTATTATTTTAGTCTTTCTCCTTATATTCACGCTTTTTTGTTTATCCCTGAGCTTGATCCCTAAGACGCTTCTCTCCATTGCACGCTGGCAGGAACGTATTTTGTTTTTAATTTTATGGGTGTAGATCCAAGTTTGAGCACCATAGGAAAGGCATGGAAGCAAGCAAGAGTCTATGACTTTTTTCTTCAACTTTTGTGAAAGTTTTGATTTTAAAATTTCTTTGAAGCTCCAATATTTTCTCCAGGTGATACTAATTCTGCGCTCTACTTCATCTTCGTGCCTTGTTTTCTTGAAGGAGATTTGCTTGCCTAGGTAAATATAGTCATCTACGTACTCTATGCGAGCCCCGTTTACCGTTACAGAGTGTCGGTAGCCATTTGTAGAGACTTTCGTTTTCGAGGTATTCAGTTGTAATCCTATAGTTTGGCTAGCCCTGTTTATTTCTTCCAGCATCATCTCTAGCTGTTCGGATGTATTTGCAAAGAGTACGATGTCATCCGCAAAGCGGAGGTTGCCTAGGAACTCTGTACCAATTAGTATTCCTTTCTTGCTCCAATCTAGGTCCTTAAGGATATCTTGGAGGACCGCTATGAATATTTTGGGTGACAGCGGATCCCCTTGTTTCACTCCTCTTCGAATATAGATTGTAGGCCCAAGTCTGTCCAATTTTACTCTACTTATACTTTTCTCGTATATATCTTTGATAATATTAATATATATGGTTGGGACGTCTTGATGTACCAGAGCTTGCCAGATGCTATCGTGGGAAATAGAGTCGAACGCCTTCGCGTAGTCGATATATGCGAGGTAGAGCGGTTGATTAAATTCCAAGTGTTTTTCCACTACTTGGTCTAGTGTGTAGATATGGTCCATAGTTGAATATCCAGGGCGGAAACCGGCTTGCTCCACTGGTTGGCTTGCCTCTATGGTTTTCGCTATCTTTTTTTCTAAACACATGGCGAACAATTTATACATGGTTGGCAACAGGCTAATAGGTCTATAGTTATTAATGTCTGAAGGATCTCCCTTTTTGTATAACAAAATAATTCGAGATTCTCCCCAATTTTTAGGTATTTCTTGTGTTTCCAAAATCTTGTTAAAAAGAGTTGTGATAGAACCTATTAGTATATCTTTTCCAATTTTTAGTGCCTCATTGGGAATGTTGTCGGGACCCGGGCTTTTTTCGTTCTTTAGTTTTTCAATTTTTTTCATAATTTCACTGCCCTCAAAAGGTTCTATGGTCGTGTTTGGTTGTATTTGGTATTTTTTGTATTAGTTTCCATTGGTGTTCTCGCCCTGGTAGAGATTTCGATAAAAGTCTGAGGCAACGTTTATAAGGTTTTTTCGTGTTTGTACCTTTCCAGCCGTAGTCTCGTTATTCAGTGTAGGTATCCATTTTTTCTCAGTATTTAATTGTTTGTAAGCTTTTTTCTGACTTCCGGTGGTATTTAAGTATTTTTCAATAATTTTCATTCTATAGTTTTCGTAGTCCTTTTTCAACATTTTATTTGTAGTTTTGTATAGAGCTGAAAGTTCCTTTTTCTCTTCCTTATTTTTAGATGGTTTCGATTGCAGTGCTATACGTTTCTCTAGTTGGTGTTTTGTTTCGTCTGATAGTATGTCCTTGCACGGTTTTGTTGAAGTAGTGCAACTTAGGCTTTGTTTAATGGCCGTCTCTATCTTTAGATAGAACGACTCTACAACTTCTGTATTTTCCCACGTTATTAGTTTCGATTTCTCTTCTAAAGCCTTGAGGTAGGTATGTCGATTTAGGTCGGTTGATAAATCAGCTTTCGATTCCCTAAAAGTTGCTCTTCTTTTCCTTAGGTTTTGCAGTTGTAGTGTACCTCTTAATAGTCTATGGTCACTTGGAAAAGTAATATTTTTTAAGATTTCCATGTTCGTGAAAAGCTTGGGTTTGGTAGACAGAATGTAATCTATTTGGTTTCTATACTGTTTATCTGGTGTAGTCCAAGTCCAGAGGTTCTTTACGTTTTTCTTAAATATTGTGTTAATAATGGTAAGTTTGTTAGTCAATGCGTACTATAGCAGTTTGTCTCCTCTTTGGTTCCTTTCTCCATAGCAATATGGTCCCATAATTGCATTTTCTGACGATTTTCTTTGCCCTATTTTCGCATTGAAGTCTCCCATTAAAATAATTTTTCCACTTGCAAGTTTTTGGGCTTGTTCGATTTGATTATAAAAAACATTCATTTCCTCTTCCGGAGCATCGGAGGTCGGGGCATAAACTTGGATCATGGAGATTTTTACTGCGTCTATTTTCATGTTTAGGAGGCAGACTCTATCTGAAACGCCTATGTAATTTTCTATATTGTTTTTATACTTCTTTTTTATTAAAAAACCCACCCCATAGTGTCCTTGTAGCGTTCCTGTGTAACAGAAGATATGATCTTCGTCCTCGATAATTTCGTGTCCTTTCCTTCTGATTTCCGATAATCCTATTATGTCGTATTTAATATTCAACAGTGAGTATTTCAGTAGTATCATTCGTTGTGGTGACATTAGCGATTTTACATTATATGTACAGATATACATATTTTGACGAGTTGGAGGGTTGCAGTCGTTCTCTCCCGCGGTGACAGGCCGTATTGGGAGAGGAGTAGGGCCAGCTGTTAGTTGCTATTGCGATGTCGTTGGAGTTCTTGGATCGTGAGCTTGTGCGGATGTGTTTTCGGAGGTTAATTGCAGAATAGGTTGTCTTAAAATGTAGTTATCCATGCAGTTCGTTTTATTGATTTTCGTGAGTTTTTCTTTTCCAATTTCAAATTCGGGTCTCGAAGCTTCTGGTGATTCTTACAGAGCCCTTTTCTTTTTTTCGTAGGTATGCTTCTCAGTGTGCTGTTTTCGTTCTTTTAGAATTACGATTTTATCGTACTTTATAATCGCCGCTCTGCCTTGTTCTCTTTCTCTGTTGACTTCTGCTTGGAGTTCCTTACGCTTGCTTAGAATGTCGGGTGGGAAGTATTCTTTAATATAGTACGGAGTTGATTCTAACTTCTTTTTATTTTTTTGGATTTTAATTTTTAGCCCAAGTGTCGTTACCGTTATAATTATGGGTCTTACTTTATCTCCCTTTTTTCCGAGCCTTCTCGCGCTTTCGATGTTGCTGCCGTCGCATTTTATATTTAAATTGCTATTTATTAGGTCGAGAACTTTTTTCTCCAGATCCCAATAGCTCTTTTCATTTTCAGCTACTCCAAATATAAGTAAATTTCTTTGGTTTAAAGTTCTCTCCATGTTATTTATTTTTGTAGTCTGCGCGTCCAGCTTTTGTTCCAACAGTGCATTTTTAGTTACCAAGTTTACAAATTTTTCGTTAATGTTTTTATTGATTGCGTCTTTAATGTCTTCCTTCATGTTGTGCATATCGACTTTTTGTTGTCTTATTTCCTGTTGCATTTCTCTTAACATATTTTTTATTTCGTCCATTTTACTCAACTATATGTAACTTTATTATGAGTTCTGAGATTGAGTATTTTTATTTTTACGCCCTCTTGTGGCCAGTAGTAGTACTATGTGAATTATCGATACGAAGGATGTTGTAGTCAGGTGGCTTGATCGTAAGTTTTGCCACTCGATGATAGATGGCGCTGTGTTTCGAGGGTATACGAATGGCGTGATGATATGCAAATTTAACGGTTAACCTAAAATAGTTTAGTCTTTATTTCACTTTGTTTCCTCCCTTTGTCACGAAAATAGGATAAAATGTTCTCCAATTTTTTAGTTTCTTGAATTCCTTAATCACAATCACTATGAAAAGTCACTAGGTCTTTATAATATCGCAACTGTCACAAGGCACAATTACGCGGTTTTCACAAGTTTTTCACTTTTATTCTATAAAAATTCATATTGTCCAGGTAATTTATAACACTCTTCAACGTTCTGCATGAGGTTCTTATAGTTTCCGCTCTTAAAAGTAATTATTTTTCGCAAAAAAATCACGGAGCCGATGTAAACATTGGCACTGTGGCGCCCTCACTTGAAGAGCTCCATACGAGTTCGAAACATATCCGGCCGTTCCTGACACATTCACGTGAGTGCCTTTAGGAAGTCTGTACTTTTCTCTTTTCCGAATACCTTTATATGAAATGAAAATTAATTTTATGACTACCTTGTAACTCTTCTATAACCCTGGGATTTCAGCTAATCCAGTGCCTAATAAATAATGAATTTGCATACTAACTGCCAATAAATTAACTGCATCTCTCATAATATTAGCAGGATCATAATTAGCATTACAAATGCGAACGAGAGCTATTGACCCGCCGCGCATAATTCGCTAAGTCATCCACAAACCTGTGTTCGAGTGGGGATTAAACTAATTAGTTAAATACCTAATCATGTGTAATACGAGGGGATAATATTGATATTACACAGTTAGTATTAACGCACGGCTTCATGCCCAATACCGTAGATTTAATATACAATCCACTATCTTGTTCCAGGTGCTGCTATTTGTGTGCCAATTCGTCTTTATAAACTTTCATTTTGAGGAGCATCGAGCATTTGGGGTGACAGCGTATACACTGACACAGTCCTTATGGCAAAAAAGCTGGTAGACATGTCGCAAAAGCCAAATAAAGGATAATTGTCGCCCATTGTTTGTAAAGTACAAAATAATGACAGTAATTTCACTTTACATCTACTTGACAGATTGCAGCGTCGGGCGGTCCGCATCATAGGTGACGAGAATAGTACCAGATTCCTCGAACCCCTACAATTACGTAGGGACATTGGGTCGCTGAGCGTTTTCTATCGCCTATACCATGGCGAGTGTTCTGAAGAGTTATTTTCTCTTATCCCACCCTCCCTTTTCCGTCATAGAACCACACGTGCCAGCTTGCGATGCCATCGCCTCGCCGTGGAGAATATTCCCACACGTACCAAGAAGTTTAGTAGTACTTCATCTGCCGAACTATTAAAGTATGGAACTCCTTGCCGGCTCATGTGTTTCCTCCTTCTTATAACTTGGGACCCTTCAAACGAAGCGTGAAGAAGCATCTCTCGGGCCAGCATGGCAGTGTCACCTGACTTGGCGCCGTTACTTTCTCGTCAGTTGCCATTGCGACTTGGGCTCCCCTTTTTGCTTACCATCAGGCGAAGTGGAGCCACTATGTTGTGCCGTTATAAAAAAAAAAAACTTATCAGGCACGTACATTCACAAGAATAGGTCGAAATACTACTTTTTATACTCGCAGACTTTAATCTGTCAATTATAAGTTCACAGACAAAATCACAATAACGCACTTTTTAATCCTGTAACAAAATTCTATACTCTATGGTACCCGCTACATAACTTTAATATTCATAAGACATCTCTCTACACAACTCTAATAATTTCAAAAAGAGAACATATTAAGCTTATTTGATGCTCACTGATTGGTTGAAATTACTTGTCAAATAAATTCACCAATCACGAGGAACCTGCCATGGCCATCGCGATCATGTTTTTTTATTAATAGGTCCGTTTTATTTTAACGAAAAAGGTTACATCAAAGATAAAAAATCATATTGGAGAATTACGATTAAAGTAAAAAAAATGTTTTTCGGAGTTTTGCTCGTATAAAAAGTATTGTATGCAATAGTTACACAATTAGGTCTTAAAGTCTCGTACCTTACATAGGCCACTCGGCAAGCCTCGTGACCTAAACGCGGTACTCGACTTTAAGAACCTCCATTGTGCAACGATTGCATAAAATACTATTAAAGGTAACAGAAGGACGCATGTATTAAGAAAATATCGGCCAAGTCCGAGTGGGACTCGCGTACGAAGGGTTCCGTACCATTATCTGTAAGTTTGTTGTATGGGAGCCCCCCTTAAATATTAATTTTAGTATTTTTTGTTATAGCGGCAATAGAAATACATCATCTGTGAAAATTTCAACTGTCACTGTTCTTGAGATACAGCCTGGTGACAGATGGACGGACGGACGGACGGACGGACGGACAGCGAGGTCTCAGTAATAGGGTCCCGTTTTTACCCTTTGGGTACGGAACCCTAAAAACACCAATATAACCGCCGGAGTGTAATAAAATAACTATCATTACTTTCAAAGAAAGCCTGGAGTATAGTGCAATAAAAATATATAATTTTCTAAATAACGACGTAAAGTAATGTAATAATTTAAATCAATTTTCGAATAAATTTAAAAATTATTTGCTCATGAGACCGTTTTATAATTTTTCGACAGGTATTATAAATAAATTATTAGTATGTTATAAAATTTAATTAATTAATGTAATTGTGCAATTACATTATCAGTTTCATTATTAATACTAATGAATGCTGTTACGAACAGCTTCATAGATTAGACCTGGGACTGTGTATCTCTATGGTCTGCCTGAGCTTCACTTTCTTCCAAAGATTCGGGTCGCCCAAGGTGTCGAGGTCAGCTTGGCCTTTATTTTCTGGTGTAAAAGGAACTGTGAACAGTTCCCGAATCACTTGCCGCATTCAATAACTGGGTACGGCTAGCAAAATAAGCCTTCAATAAATGATTGCGCTATCCAACGTATATTCCATAGATGAAAACAAGATACGATTCGATAGATAGCAAAGAAGGCACTGTAATTAGTATGGTTTATTGTCGTTTTATCGGGACTATTCTCTTTTTTGTTTACAGTTATTATGCATCATGGTAGTGATAGTGACATAATAATTTAATAATGTGACGACCCCATCGCCCGCTGGTTTTACCAGCGCCGTCAGTCACGCAGGGCAGCTTTTAGATTTTTTTTTCTTCCTCCTTTCCATCTTGTTGAAGCCCTCCTTGTCACATTTTGACTCCCGAGGAGTCGGTTTCAGCAGATCCGTGAGAACGGATTATCGGTTCTGCACCCCTTTTGATGACCGCTGCTTAGATCTTGAAACAGCATAATGGATGTGTCATTGCTCTGATTCTTTATAATCTTCAGATGAAACCCTCTTTTTGTTTGAATTCGTTTGAAAATACCTTTTGTTTGAGTATGTGAAGAAAAGCCATGAGATCGTAGTGAAATCCGCGGAGGTGACTATGTGAATAAAAATGAGCCCATCGACACTGTATGAGATAAAGAAAGAAAGAAAATACATTCATTGCCGAAAAATAACATAACACAGGTATTAATGTGTATTAAAATAATACAAAAATATCTAAGGAATAATAAATAAGGATTAAATAATAGAACAATGGCAAAAGGACAAGTTCAGTAATGTGCTGGGAGCCTAGTCGCTATAGTGCGACGCAGTTCCAGTGCTGATTTTCAGCTTGCCCCGATATGCCTTTCATGGATAAGTGTTTAAGAGGCCTTATACCTTTAAACATTTATTTTTTTTATATTATGACAAATATATTGATAATTTCAACCAACTTTTTGAAGTGAAATAATACTTTTCCCCGAGTTCTAGGTAGTAACATAGCTATTTCATGCTTTTATTGCGTGCAGTCTAAAATAAGTTAAAAAAACTATTTTTCCGCGTGAATTTTGTCAATTTCGAGTAGTTTTTGAAACAAAAATTATCAATGAAAAATTCAAACTGTAGGTTTCAAATATATACCAATAAATCCCAATAGTCCTGTTCTAGGTAGTAACATAAATAATATGTTAAGAAACATGTTTGATCATAGAGAAAAATGTTTAAAGCAATCAGCATTTTAAAAGGAATAAGGCCTCTTAAACACATTACGGGCCCGTAAATATAGGAGCAGCATCTAATATCTTTAACTAAAACGTACTCGCGGCATATTCAATTAGTTATGACGTAAAATACGCTTCATTAATTCCTTTTAGTATGCAAAAAAGTGGCCAAAGATTTAAATTGGTTTAATGGAAAACTGCCTCAACTTTTTGTGCAGATGGTACTGGCTCTCACGGGCACGGCTCGGCGAATTGTGTACTTTGATAAATGGAGTCACAAGTCTAAACACTTGAACCTTTCACCGAAAAGGACGCCGCTATTCATGGGTAAGTGCGTCTCTTTCACGTGAATATGGCCGGTATTGAAGTATCCCTCGACTTAGTATCGGTTTTGATTATAAACTTAAAGAAGGAACATCTATTTTGGTGTACCTAGGTACTACATAGCTTAGAAGTCCCATGGATACTAAATAAAAGCATTGAATGTATGAGGCCTTCATAAGTGCCTATATTTATAGGAATTTCCATTAATCTACATTAAATCGTTGGAAAATTTTATTAGAACCTCTAAGCTCACGAATAGCGGGACCGAGGCTAGCGATAGGAAGGACAGCAAGAAGTTTAAGGAAATTCCAGTTCCTGTCTCTACAAATAGCGGTCAACCAGCTGTCCATTCAAAAGCGGGACCTTCAGAAGTTATCGCAAAGTCAGTCCCTATAACAAGTACTAAAAGTCCGGCAGTGGACGTAGGGCAGGCCAACAGAAACAGTTCAACCATAAGTAACCTGGGTCATAGCAGGTCGATGAAAGCAGCGCCTGTCGAAAGGAGAGAGCCGGTTCCTGTTCCCGTTCCAGTATCCCTGGAAGCACCTCCAGCTAACGAAGTAACTCGAGAGAACCAGCGGGAAGTGAAGTCTGCTGTAAGCTCGAATAAAAGAGGGTATGCAAGTGTGCTTAGAGGTAAGGCCAACAGTAGTGTAAGTGGGCTCGAGGCGTCCGAAAAAGTGCAATATCTACATCTGTACTATCTCAAGAAAGGTACTACTTGTCTGCAAGTGCAAGAACATTTGAAAACGATGTTTAACGGCGAAGTAGAATTTACGGTGGAGGAGTTAAAAGCTCGTGGCAATTACGCATCATTTAAAATCGGCCTTCCATCGAAGCATACGTCATCGGTATTGGTGCCTGAAGGAGTTTGCGTTAATGCCTGGAAGCAGAATTTTCGCAACTTTCGTGAAGAACAGCGGTCGAGGACGGGAGCCGAAATCAACTGAAAACGCAACAAAACAAGGATGTTATAACGAAGATATACAAAGCGATCTTGTAAAGCCCTACAAACAAATGGAAATAGTTTACCAGAATGTACGGGGCCTTAGAACTAAACTTAAAGTATTTAAAATTAACGTAGAAGCTTCATGTGCAGATTTATTGGCGGTGACAGAAACAGGTTGCAATGAATCTATTCAGGATGCAGAAATTATACCTCCAACTTATCGAATGGTTCGCTGCGACCGCGCCGATGGGCGCAAGCAGGGCGGCGTGTTTCTCGTGGCCACACATAAGTTCGAGTTACGACTGGTGACTTTACCTGGTGACGTCGACGTAGATTTTTGTGAATTTGAACTAGTTTCCGCTACAGTGCATTCCAAAAATAGGATGTTGTTTTTGTGTTGCGTCGTGTATATACCTCCAAATAGTAGTGATAAAGAATACGCGATATTGTTTACAATAATAGAGCGACTCGTAGTAAAATACAAGGATATTATTGTAATGGGAGATTTTAACTTACATTCGGCAAATATTAATGTTAAAAATTATTTTGAATATTTTGTCGCATACTGTGGATTCACTCAGAGTAATAAGGTTCCGAATTGCAATGACAGGCAGTTGGACCTGGTTTTAAGTACGTTGGGCGAAAGTGAGTCGGTGCGGGTGAGCGGCGCCGACGAGCCGCTGGTGCCGGTGGACGCGCACCACCCGCCGCTCGCGCTGTGCGTGCGGCTCGAGTGCGGCGCGCGCGCCGACCCCGGCGCCCCTCCTGCTGCCGCTCAGAGCGAACCAGGCAAGCACAATTGGAATTTCGGTAAGGCTGATTTTATGCGTATGTATTATTTAATGTTAGAGGCAGATTGGAGCGAATTATATTCGACAACGGACCCCGACGACAGTGTACAATTGTTTTACAATATTGTGTATGACATATTGGAGCAATGTGTGCCTAAGAAAAGGCCAAGAAAGGGCGATGCTAGGTGTAGCTACCCGGAATGGTATACTGCACATATAATTCACAAAATAGAATTAAAAGGAAAGCTTCACGCGCGCTATAAAGAAAGCAGGCTGCAATGTGATTACGAAAGGTTTTCGAATTGTAGAGCTGAAGTAAAACGTTTGCTCAAGACGGCATTTGAATATTATCAGTGCAAGGTGCAGAAGGAGCTTACCGAAGATCCTAAACAGTTTTGGAGATACATACGGTCAAATAGCGGGAGTACGAAGCGGAGTAAAGTGAAAAAGGATGGCAATATACTTCCAGACGCTCAATGTGCTCAAGAGCTGGCCATATTTTTTCAATCGGTTTACGATTCCCGGGTACCAAATTTAAACGTGGATGCTGCAATGGTAGCGAGCGGAGCGGGGAGCGCGCGTGTGCATATTGAACGTTTACAACTGCAGCAAATAGAGAAGGCACTAGGGCGTCTCAAACCGAAACGCTCGGCAGGTCCTGACGGTATACCCGCCTACGTCGTTAAGGACTGCCGAATGGTACTCGCTGAGCCACTTCTCCATATATTTAACTTGTGCATTGAAGCTGCATATTTCCCTCGGCAATGGAAGTTGACAAGAGTAGTGCCAGTGCCGAAGAGCCGCCAAGGTAATGATGTGAGTGACTTTAGGCCAATAGCCATTCTATCGACGGCAGCGAAGGTTTTTGAGTCTGTATTGCAAAGCTGTATATTTCGACAGATGAGCGCTCAACTAACAGATGCACAACATGGTTTCCGGCCGGGTCGCAGCACTACAAGCAACTTGCTTAATTTTGTCACGTACGTGATGCCGAATGTCGATGCGGGGATGCAGGTAGATACCGCCTATTTCGATTTCAAAAAGGCCTTCGATATGGTTGATAACGACATCTTACTGGAGAAATTGGCGGCGGTCGGCTGCACCCCGCGGACACTTCGCTTGTTTGCGAGTTATATGAAGGATAGGCAACAGTTTGTTGATTATCTAGGTAATAAATCAGACCCCTATTATACTAGATCGGGGGTAAGTCAGGGAAGCAATTTAGGTCCATTGCAATTTATCATTATGATAAACGATCTCCCAGAAGTAGTCAGGGATGCCAATTGTTTGCTTTTCGCCGACGATCTGAAATTGTTCCTTGCAATCAATGATAAAACTGACGCAGAACGATTCCAGGGAGACATAGACCGAGTGGTTGATTGGAGCCAAAGGAACAAACTTTCTTTTAATGTGTCTAAATGTGTAGTAATAACATTCGGCCGAGCAAAGTCACCCAGCCACTACAGTTACGAAGTCAATGGTGTCCCATTAAAAAAGCAAACAGAAGTTCGCGACCTGGGAGTGACTGTAGACCCGGAGTTAACTTTTCGTAATCACATTGTGAATATTTGCAAGAAGGCTTTCAGAAAGTTGGGATTCATTCTAAGAACAGCAGAGCATTTTAAAAATATCGAAGCAATATGTACACTCTACAATGCTTTGGTAAGAAGTTGTCTAGAATGTAATTCCACGATTTGGGCACCGCATGAAGCTAAATATAACCTCATGTTGGAGAAAATCCAAAACAAATTTACCAGGTACCTATATCTAAAAAAGTATGGAGTCTACCCCTATTACCCTTTGATGTACCCGACATTATTCGTCTTAGGGATGGTCGGGTACAACAAATTGAGCGTTAGACGTGGCTTGGCGCTTGCTACTTACATCTTTGAAGTAATAAGAGGTAGACGGAGCGATCAAGGTATCCTGAGGCACATTAACTTCTGTGCTCCCGACAAGCACGCAGAGCGCCGGCGCCGGCCGCTGCTGGCGGTGCCGCGCGCGCGCACCAAGCTGCTGGCGCGGGCGCCGCTAACGCGAGCCCTTACTACGCTCAACCGGGTATCTCTAGAGATCGATCTATTTCATTGCACTCTGAGTGAATTCAAAAGTGTTGCCTTAAATGTTATTTGTTATGAATCGTAATTTTTTCTTTTTTAATTGTTTACCTTCTCTATCGCTTTAGGATTAAATCCTGTGATGATAGTGTTAAGTGATATTGTATATAAATAAATAAATAAATAAATAAATAAATAAATTTAAACCGGCTTTTAGAAAATAGGAGCTTTTCGATCCATTGATAGAATTATGTGATATATTATACGATCGTGTTAGGTTTCTGTTTATTTCGCTGGCAACATTAATAAAACGCGCCAATTTATTTTTGTTCTGGTAACATTTTGAAATACGCGCCAAGGCTATAGTGACAGAATGAGTTTATACAAGACCAAAACACTGGGCTGATAGGGGCACTTCTGTCGTTGCGACTGGGGAAGTGTGTTCTGATAACCTTACCTTGTACTGAACGTGGAGAAAAATAAAATTATCAGTTGCGCTGTATAAGTGTTTTATTTAAATAAGTGGAGTTTACAACAATTGCTTCTTTTGTATTCAAAACTTACATTATGATAAGTGACTGTGTGTTATGGTTAAACAACCGCTTCTATACATGCATTTTAATGTGATACTTTGAAAATGATTCATTATTTACACCGACACGATTATTGTAAGATTGTTATGAAATAAACTTATCTTATCTATAACTACTCGTGGAAGCAAATTATTTTAGGTATATAATATCCCCTCTCCTCCCGCCCTAAGTCAGACTGATTCGGTTCAGTCTATTCACGACGCTGTCCATGCGCCCAGTGCGCCCGCGTCACCCAAACCCAAATTACCCCTGTGGCGCGGAGATAATCCCAATTAGCGGGTTATACTCCCACACAAAGTCCGACTACTGGCAGTGAGGGCTAACCAGCCGTGATACAGTTCAAGTCCTGTCTATAAAAAAGATAATGCATTCACTGTCTTAATTCCAGCTACCAATTATTTAAATATATTATACGTACACGATAGTTTATCGTAATCAGTGCCACGGTATCAGCTGTTCACCTCAACGATGAATGCGGGCGGCTCCGCGTATCGTGATAGACGGTCGACAGGCCCGCTAGCATCACTCATCCAGCTCACTCGTTACTGAAAAGAAAGAGACGGGCACTATTCAGGCAGTCTCGAATATTTGAGCGTAGCCAGTATAAGCTATCATTGAAGATGTATTACGATATCTCCTATCTGACGACGCCGTTGGGCGTTGGCTCGGTTTGTAGACCTGCCTACTGAGCCGGCGGTCCCGTGTTCGAATCCCCGCCAGGGCAATTTGTGTGATGAACTCAAACTCGTGCTTGGGTCATGGATGTTCTATGTATTTAAGTATATGTTTATCTATATAAGTGTGTATTGTACAATTCACATAGACTGGGCCGGGCCGGGTCGGCTGCCGCCGCGTCGCAACGGGCGGTCTGGCAGCCGGCAGCGGCCGTCCGCGTCCAGTGACCAGGTCGGGCGGGTTCGGCTGCCACCACGTTCCAGCGGACGCTGGAGCGCCCGGCGGCAGCCGACTGCGTCCGTCCGAGCGATTAAATTCTAGGGCGACGGACGTGCGAGCGGAGCCGATGGCGTGCGGCGGTAACCGAACGGAGCCGATGGCGCGCGGCGGTAACTGAACGTAGCCGATGGCGCGCGGCGGTGACCGAACGGAGCCGCTTACGCGCGACGACAGCCGAGCACCTCCGTCCGCGTCCGCAAGCGCCCGATCGGCCGGCAGCGGCGCCAATAACATTCGAATATGGGATCTGACTGTCGCAAAGAAGCTCTACATTCGTTTGGCAACTATTTAGATGCGCTTGAGCGCGCGCTGACTCCGCCCGGTCGGTGGGAATCGTACATAATCGTCATGTAGTACCCATAACACAAGGCTGCTTGAGCTTAATTTGGGACTAGCTCGATTTGTGTGAGGTCTAATATTTTTATTTTTTTTATTTTATTAATCTCCAACTGAGGAAAATAGCTTTCGGATAAACTTAACGTGGTAAGCCATTAGGTCCTCATCACACTTGCGAGTTGCGAGCGTGTTTTTAACCCCCGACGAAAAAAGAGAGGCGTTACGAGTTTAACATGTGTATATGTGTGTCTTTCTGTGTCTTTGTAGCTCCCAAACGGATAGACACATTTGAGTGCGGTTTTAAATTGAAAGACTTACATCCCTCGAGATGATTCTAAGCTATGTTAAGTAGAAATGGGACCAGTAGTTTAGTTATTGGAACAAGTGACAAGATATCAGCCAATATTGAAGCTAAGAATTCAAAATTTTGTAGTTATGTTCGTTTTATTAGAATTTTCTATATCACTCATTGAATGTGGGTCTCATGATAACTAGTTACATGTATTGGGGGTATTATAAAATTTTAATTTAGGTTTATAATTATATACAATAATAATAACTACCAGGTGCGCCAAACTCGCTGAGTGATCGACTTCATACAAAACTCGCTCGCAACTCGCAAAATGTGTGATAAGGTCCTTAGTCGTTGCATTCGAGTTAAGCCGAAACCGTCTAAATTACATTTCGTCAACTTGAAATTTAGATTTATATTTTCATGCATAGAATTTTAAAAATGTAATTTATATTGCTTTTCCGTGAAAGGTTGCAGCTTCAAAACACGCCTGTATTTGCCGTTAGCCAGTTAGTAAACTGGACCGTATGTGTATTTACATGCAAATTGTATACAAATCTGTGTTTTTGGAATAAAATGGCACGATGGAACAAAACACCGTCAGAAGTGTATTTACTAGACAATTTTGGTTAGAATAACACAAAACTTTTTTTGCTTACTTAAATCAATAGAACGTACCTACTTAAATAAATACGACATGATTACGGCCGTGCAGCCAGCTTGCAGTTGGTGTGCGGTTGACAGGAGTGCACGGCAACTGTAAGCGGACTGCACAGTCGGTTTGCAATTTTGATTAAGTTACACCAACTGCAGAAAAACTATCCGTCTGTACCGTGCCTTACTTTATTTTAAACCATTTTTATTAAATAAGTCTTGACGATAGTTTCAATAACATTATGAAATAAATATTTATTAAGTTTATTTTCTAAATTAATTAGGGACCGCCAAAAAATATTGTTGCAGTTTCTATTAAATCTAAAATCGACGACATGGTTCCTGAGAACAGATCTCCCTATGTCTTATAGTTTTCGTTTTCTCCCTACTGACCCATTTGGATTAACGCTTTATATTATCTCTGTAGATATTCCTAGATATATTCAGTCCAAATAATATCTACATTGCTTCATTTCACAGCGAAGCTCAGGAAATTCAAATACTGGATGCCACATTGAACAAAAGCCCCTTCAAATGCGCCTAGTGAGTGTATTGTTCATGTATGTGTGTGTGTATGTGTAACTAATTCAGTTAATTAATAACTGTTAATTAGTCAGCTCAGTACCCGGAGATAATGCGCATTAGTAATGTCAGAGAGCAGTGCTTTAGCCACTCCTATAGCCAAAACTCATCCTAATTATAACTTCAATTCTGTTACGACAGGGTTCATTTTAGTGTGCTGGATCTGGGTCTAAAGTGAACGCTTTAATTAGAGAAGTTACGGCAGTTGTTTGTTACTTGGAGACTTCAAAAGACTGGAATATCCTGCCGCAGATGTCACTACGCTTTGGATTCGTTTTGACCGCGATCACTTGACGAAAATAAATTAAAATGCATACAAATGTTTAGGAACAGATTAACTACATGGCGATGTTTGATTCTGTGCTACAAGTACCTATGGTATGATGTAACAATAAAATTGATTTGTTTCTTCTTTTACAGCATCTTTCTTTATAACACTTTATAATCTCGCGATTTTTACACATAATTAAAACTTATTGAACCATGAAAACATGTCGAAACGTCAGGCAATGAAGCTAAATCAAAAATATCTTGATAGATCCAGTTCAATAAGTTTTAATTATCTTGCTTTATGTAGTTTTTAAACTCGTACTTCGAGGGTTGCATAATATAACACGATAGGTCGGAAAAAGAATCTTAGAAATAATAACTCTATGCACACTACATTATATCATAGTTCTTATTTCAAAGATCAATTCATCAGAGACATAATAGTGGGTGAGAGATATCAGACGGCCGTCCGTAGGGAGGCCGAATAGTAATAGGCAGCCGACAAGCCCTTCACGACTAGGCATGCATAGTGTTTTTCTACCCTTAATTTGACAATGTTCGCCAGGATGTACACACTCTTCGACCATCGTTTTCTATTTTTTTTCGAACGAGAATTGTTTGTTCTATTCAACCTTAACGAGGCTTGAACTAGCGACCTTCGTTTTTTTTTGTCAAATTAAGGGTTAAACAATGGGCTATGCAATAGAACAATAAAAACACCACAAAAAAAATATATAATTCATCTATTTAGCCTGTTCATGAACATATACGCCATGTTGAAAACAAATTACTTCCCGGCTTACGCCTTCAATTTTGCATGAAATTCCTTTACAGTTCTCTCCAGTTGTTCCGCCCGTAACGTGATACTTCAAAGCCTCTTATGACGCACGTTATGACAACATTTCATTGCATGTTTGAGAAAAGTTATTTATGCATTACAATATATCATTTACACAAAGGTCCCATTCAGTAAATGTATGTAGAATACTTACGTAGCTGATTTACCTCAACTGCTACGGGCTTCTACGTCGTAGCGCCTTAGCTCGTTCGTAGCAACCCCCAGCCTTAAGTTTAAATTCGTAGAGGGCAGAGAGTACGGTGGTATTAGTGTGACGCTATCTAAGAAAGAGAGGTTATATCTAATATCATTGGTCTTTCTCAGTACAACGGATGGGGAAAGTGATATATATGTTGGGTATTTTCTACGATCTACCTAATAGGACAAAAAAACTGTCCCAAAATATTCATATTTTTTTTGTTTTTCTATTCCGTTACCGCTGTAGTAGGTTATATGGAAATGGTAACGGAATGGAACGAAAAAAACATTTGGACACTTTTTTGTTCTAATTAGATCGAAATAGCTCGTGATTCTGAGTAGAAAATACCCAAAATATCGAAAATTAAAAAAGTGGGGTGTACAACTTTAGAAAAAATGGCCCATCTACCATCATCAATACATTATCGAATGCAACAATATAGCCGACATAAGGTAGATATTTAATATATTTCCACAATGAAATAGTTGAACGGAGCTCCAGTTAGGTATATGAATATGAACTTTTTGAATGAAAACAAACACTTCAACGAACGGATCCGGTGTGATTCCCGATTCAAAGCCCATTTAACTTTTTACATCAAAGTTACACCATCAAACTATTTCTATCGACGATACATTCCGCCCTTGTAACCGGATAGGAAACTGCCCCCGGCTCCATTTAACTTTCCACTGTATCCTGAACCCTTGAAACTACCAAGTTTCGTACATTCCGGAGGTCAACTGACGCTGGAGTATAGAGGTTATTTACGCCGAGGTGTACGTCACGCCAGCGGACCCGGGTCTTGACTGAGATTTAGGAAGCAGCCGCTTAGTATTCAGGCCGTAAATTAAAACCGCGGGATAGCAGTCTACGTTTATAGCGACGTGATATATTCCTGATATCCGGGTTGCACTTGATCAATTGATTCTGCTAGCCTTTCCTATGGATTTATGAAAGCACTATGCCAAAGTTATGAGTATCCGGACATAAAAAAGGTAATATTTTTCTACTCGGATCGGATTTACAGGTGTTGTTAAATAGTTGGAGGTCAGCTAGTGTGGCGCACGTATTGCAATAGTTCAAATCACATGCCCAATAGAATCGAGGTATTTGATGGAATAGAATCAATTTCTTTTATATGGATGTAACCTTTATTAATGTCAGGGTGAAGGTTAAATGTCTAAAAATAGAGCAAACACTATAAATAGAGAATACATTAATGTTATATTAGATCTTATCAAGTGAACCTTTATAACATATCTACCATAGTGTCGTTTGTTGAGGATAAGCTCAAGCCAAAATTTCGTAGAGCTGGTGGACCGTAATCTTGCCCGGATTTAAAAAAAATATCCCTTACGTGACAAATTATGCTGCTATGAACTATACATTTTCTAATATTTAAATAAGGATTTTTTTTTAATAGAAGAGGTTTTTTTGAATAATAATAAGTAAATAATTTAATAATACATAATGTTTCATCTGCATACACGATGAGTTATTCAAACATAGGCATATTGTGATGAATGAAGAAGAATATTTTTTTATTTTTGTGAATCTTACGTAGTTAACAATTTTAAAGTTATGTTATAGAAATATCTATTTAATTACCATACACATTAAACATCCGAAAATCAAAACTGGCCTCATTCTATTACTTGATATTGTGATGTTACAGGTATATTTCGTTATGGGATTCCTTCTAGATTTTTTCAGATAAAAGTGGTCCACAGATGTGGCCTAACTAGCAAGCCAACTTATAGTAGTAAATGTAACAAAGTGCCTTTCAATATAGTAACCATATTCGAATCCACAAGAAATTGAGATGCTTCTGCCCGAATTCTTCTTACTTTAGATTATATTTCATTCGAACACAAATTAATAAAAATAATATGTCTTATAATTCTGAAGTCAGATAACTCATATGTTCACCCTCAATAAACCGTGTATACACACAGTTATAGGCCATTTTGACACATTGACGTAGGCATTAGGCCGTTCCGAGCCAATTGATTGAAACCGCGGCCATTACGTTGTTTGATTTACATTCGCCTTGTACACGCCACGCGATAAATCATTCACCGAAAGCGGTGCGTTAGATCTCACATGCGATAGCGGTCACGCAGCCGGAAGAAACGGAGTGCCGCTCCATGGGACCCATACTAGCGGATCACCGGGTCCTACTGAGCTGACGCACTTAGAACGCATTGTAATAAGACGTGTAAAGACACGGTCCTGGTTTGGCTACTCGTCATCATAATAGACTATATGATACGAATACATCGAGAGCACGACTGCTCTGACAAGAGTGAGACGGATGGAAAGAGAAATAATTTTATTACTCGTACAGAAGTAACACTAGCACATCTAGTACAAATACGCTTCGCGACACTTGCGACATAGTATCGCCCGTCACTCTCACAATACAGCGAAGAAAGAGATGGGTAATATTTCTCACGCGAGAAAGAGTCGCGTGTCACAGTTGTGCTAAAGGTACTGCACGTCTAGCATAACAAATACTACCTGTCACTTTCCTTTCAATACGGTGCCAGCAAGACGGGTGATGCTGAGTCGTGCGACAAGTGAAGTACGTCAAGATATGCTAGCCAAGTAGCACACATCTGCCATGCTACGGTAAAAGGTCGTATCTTACTATGACAAACGTATAAAGATACGAGCTTTTATAAAAAAATAAATAAAATAAAATAAAAATCATTTATTTCAGATGCGAGATCCATATCGTGTTAGTAACAAATCAAACAAAAAAATTATAAAAAGCTAGGACTTACAAAACTACTCAGTTGTTAGTGTTTATTATATCTAAAATTGAAATTAATTATTTTAACCGCCCCGTACAGATGCCCACCCAGTAAATCAATATAGTTCAATCAAGACGTCCAGCCAGCATGCTCAGGATGCCGTTACTGCTATTCCTCACGCGTCTTAGCATCGAGGCGACTCTTTTTCGACGAATAGCGTGAAAGCCGTCAGTCTGTGCCTCCGCAAACATGCCGGATGCACTACAGTGACGAGGGAGCTTAAACAGCATCCTGAATATGTTGTTGTACTGGACACGCAACGTATTATATGTGCGCTTCGTATGTTTCACCCATAGACTGCACGAGTAGAAGGATGTACAAAAAGCCCTAAATAGTGTCAGCTTAACATCCTTTGTACACCGTGCAAATCTACGAATGAGCATGTTGCCCCGCACTGCCAAGGACCTTCTTTCCCGTTCTATATCAAGGTCATCGTCAAGGTTATCCGTGACTATATGACCCAAATATTTGAACTTCTTAACCACTTTGAGAGCCACGCCGCTCAACATTACCTCAGGTACGCTTTGTGGATTATATTTACGGGCCTTAAACACGACCATCTCGCTCTTACTGGCATTGTACCTAAGACCATGTCGATCGGCATAACTCTCACATATCGCAATCAGACGCCTAATGGAGTTGATTGAGGGGCCCAGCAGCACCATATCATCAGCGTAGCTTATGTTATTGACACATACTCCGTCAATATGGCATCCGGCATGAATGCTGCTAAAGCTCCTCAATCAACCCATTTACATACTCGTACAAATTAAAAAGGATAGGAGACGTTTACCGTAACACGGCAGTCATGCTGTATAAGCTTTTATACAGTCCTAAGACAAATATGTCGTATAAGGACTGTAAAAGTTAATACAGCCTGTGTGCTACGTGGGTAGCCTCGCTGATGAGCGTTTAAAAAAAAGGCCGAGTCCCTGTTTCTTCCAGAGCTTAACGTTTTTGGGTTCACCCTACTCAGAATCGATAGCGTTTTCAATATGAAGGATAAAAAAAAGTGTTCCAAAATTTCTACGGGAATTTAAGTTTCCCCTACGTATTTAACGCACGTGCAAATAAAAAAAAGTTCATCAAGTTTTTGGAAGAAACGCCATTCGGGTATTTTTTTTTAAACGCGCTGATACCTGAATGAGCGTAAATACGAGCTTCGTAGATTGTGGCAGAAGTGAAACTATTATTTTTCAAGTGAATCGCATTTTAATCAGAGCGATTGTCCCTTCCGCATCGCAGCATCAAACTAATTGGGCCGCGCCTCGAGTGTTCTTTACGTGTCTGAGACACCGAGTGGGAGTGGACTTACATCAGAGTGGGCTGGGATTTAAATAAACTGACTTTTGACTCAAGAAGTAACGCGAAGAGAAGTGAAGTAGGGTGTATGTTGAATCTAATGCTGTGGCGATTAGTATATCCTAACAGGGGGCTTTACAACCCACGTCATGTTGCGGATTTTAGTGGTACTAATTTGACTAACTGGCAACGACAAAATTTTGGTAACTGACGCTGAAAGACAGTAAATATCACTGCAAAACAAAGAGGAAACAGGACTAAATATTCCGCAAACAAGTAATTTTTGCATAATAAAGCCAAAACTAATGATGAAAATCGATTTTTTCAATAGGATGCAATGTTTTAAATTTAGTTAATGATAAATCCTTGACAAATCGCTATTGACATTCTAGAAATGAAAATATATGACGTATGCACATTATTGCCATATGAAAGCTGTTTGTAGCGCCACTATCCCTGGGCCGAACCAACACTTGTTTAGGCTATATGTATGTTAAATCTAATGCTGTGACGGTGAATAGGGGACTTTAGATCCAATTAAATACATTCTTGTCACTTACTTAAGGAACATTTTGTAATATTTGATGTCACATAACTACGCTCCACGACTATTTGTATGATCACAAATAAGAAAAAATATTGAGTCATTGATACCGGGCGGGATATTGCTCCTATTACCTGCCACACCCGGTATAAAGCATGACTACGTAAGTTTCTTCAACTGAACCCAAACGTGCTCTAATATCCGCATACTTTCCCAATTATGGAGGAACTATGTGGAAGAGAAAACGACAGGAAGGGACCACAAGTTCTGCCCACACATCCTGAGCTGGGATTCGAACCCGGACCCACTCGGCCATTGTTCCCACATGATAAATTAACGCGAAGTTCAGTGAATCGTCGCATTTAATTATAACCGCGAAAACCAATTATAAATGGACTATTTAATATGATGTGGGGCCGAATACCAAGCGTTGCGTAGCGGGTAATTTCAATTAAAACTTGATGTTTCATATAATTTCCCATTGTAGGCGATACATTTCAAATGACGGTACATTCGTCGGGAAATGGAGATTTTAAACAATTGAATGTCCGACATATGTTTTCATGTTCAAATAATTAATTGAGGACATGCATTTCATTACATAAATAAATATGTAAAATTGATTTAATTTGAGTGTGATGACTATATTTACACTCTCTATTATAAATAAATAAAATAAAATAAAAATCATTTATTTCAGACCAATTTACGATCCATATTTTGTTAGACAATTTTAAAACCTTATCAGTAAGTTAGTGTTTTATTCTAAAATAAATAACTCCTAAAACAAAAATAAACAGCAGTAAAATTAAGTAGGTACATCGTGGTTGTGGGAACGTAAATAGCGAAATGTGCGCTTTACTTGCTCCTGCCTATAGCCACTTCGACCCAGTATTTCATGAGTGGGCAGTCTAGGCGTTCTGCTAATATCCCTAGCATGCTGTTGCTGCTGCCGCGCACCCGAGCTATCAACGAAGCAATTCTTTTCCGCCTGATGGCATAAAAGTCGTCTGTATGCGCATCGGCGAACATGCCTGATGCACTGCAGTGCCTCGGCAGCCTCAGCAGCATTCTAAGGATATTATTGTATTGGACACGCAAAGTGTTGTATGCCCTTTTTGTAAACTTCACCCACAGGCTGCACGTGTAGAACGATTGACAGTATGCTTTAAAAAGTGTCAGCTTAACTTGTTCATTACATCGTGCAAACCTGCGGGCGAGCATGTTACCGCGCACCGCCATCGCTCTTCTCTCCCTCTCCAGGTCAGGGTCGTCACTCAGGTCTTCTGTGACAATGTGCCCTAGATACTTAAACCTGTCTACCACTTTTAGGAGAACTCCGCACAGCATGACCTCAGGTATAGTAGTCGGGTTGTATTTTTTCGCCTTGAAAACGACCAACTCACTTTTCGTTGCATTGTACCTGAGACCATGCCGCTCAGAGTAACCCTTACAAATGTCAATTAGCCGCCTTATTGAGTCAACCGAGGGCCCCAGCAGCACCATGTCGTCCGCGTAACTTATGTTATTAAAACAGACACCGCCTATATGACATCCTACCCGGGTACTGCTGAGCTCCTCGATCAACTCGTTAACATATAAGTTAAACAGAGTGGGTGACGTCAGCCCCCCCTGCCTAACCCCACATTGAAGCCTATACTCTTCCGACTCTACCCCAGCCCATCTCACTCGATTCACCTGATTGTTGTACCAAAACTTTAAGAGCGCTACATACTCCTTAGGCAAGCTTGTCTTAGATAGTTTGTCCCACAAAACGTCATATACAACCAGGTCAAACGCTTTTGACAAGTCCAAAAAACACCCATAGACGGGTGTGTTTCTATCCTTGTAATACCTAACCGCCTGCTTAAGGCACAAAATTGCACTCTCAGTTGACAGACCTGGCCTAAATCCAAATTGAGCATCGTGGAGTTTGATATGCTGACAAAGTTGTGCGTTAAGCAGGCCGTCCAGGACTTTCGCTAGGACAGTCGCTAGCGAGATAGGTCTGTAGTTGGCTGGGTCCGACAAATCACCCGTTTTATTTATATTAGTATAGAAGAATTTCTAAACTGGGATAAATAATAGGTATTACTTGTACGTACATAAAATAATAAATTGTAATGTATTTTATTGAAATAATGAATTATATTTAATGTATTTTAATTTAACGACATCTAAATTTTCTTACAAATAAAGATGATTATGATTATTATGATTATGATTATTTTATTTGACATGTTAATATGTGTTTTTGCAGGCTGCAGGTTGCAGATTGCTGGTTAGATGTGTTATGAGTGCTTTACATATTTTTGTCCATCTTCTGTAAAATATCATTTCATTTCATTTCATGTTCAGAATATAGTTAGTACTTTTGGGATCATGCGAGTGCAATTCGTAATCGCAATATTTAAAGACCAGCCTCTTTAAATTTTGGTTGTGATATTACAACTGTTAAAATAATATTGCATATTTTTTTTTGGTTTTACACTGTATATGTACAGGTAGTTTTTATTCAGGCATTCAGTATGCTGAATGCCTGAGTAAAAACTACCCATTTTATAAATATTTGCACAAATGTAACTTTGAAAGAGAAAAAATTTGGTTTTCTCAGTCAACCTTTTACAACGGTATCTGTTAAGGTACTGAAACGTTAGGGAGGCTCAAATGAATAATATACGCGAAATAATCCGTTTAAATTGTTTTATTTAAATGTGTGACAGTCGCGGAAACCGAAGAGAATAATATATAGATTCTAACGTTCAAATTAAACAACATTTTATTAAACAACTTTTATGAATAACTTTGTATGAAATAATAATTATGTAAAATAAAATTTACTCAAAGAAGCAATGTACTGGGAAACATTTGAGAAATATTAGCTTGACAGCTGTGTCAATGCCACGGGGATGTCAATATTGGGCGAGCGTACATTGCAAACATTATTTAACTCGTTTGAAATTATGAACAAACGAAACCTATTTGTTTTTTAAGTTTCTAAACAATTATGTTTAGTTTGAAGAGTAGAATATATGTTTTAATTAACTGCTCCAGTTACTGGTCACACCCTGTATAATGTGAGCCAACTGGCCACAAACATGCGCAATTTTAGCCCAAAGGTGGAAAGCAAACCTGGGCACTCTGGTGTGCTCTGGCGCGTAGGCAACTAGCGCAGTTGGCGGCGCATAGTGAGCCCCTCGTGGTATTACTCTGGAATAGCAACATTTTATATTTTACTAGCTGCGCCGCATTGTGTTACCCACTCATCTTACGGGAACACTTCATTTTTCGGGATAAAAAGTGGCCTATGTGTTAATCCAGGGTGTCAGCTACCTTCATACCAACATCTTTCAAAATTAGTCCAGCCGTTTAAGCGTGAAGTAACAAACATACATATAAACATACATACATATATACACACAAACTTTCCTCTTTATAATACTAGCGTGATTTTAGGGGGAAAGTGCTATGAAAGGGACATGGGTTATGAATTCAATTTACCGCAGCAGAAACCAAGTAGTAGATTTTAATTTTCTGCATTTTGGCAACACTGACCCATAGACGATATCAATGCCAATGTTGTCTGCCGCGGTAAATTGAATTTGTCCCATTCATAACCTGTCTCTTTCATAGCACTTTCCCCCTAGGTACATAGGTGACTGTTGGTTCAGTTTAAGTGGACGGGACTAGATAGGCGCTCGCTCTAAACGATTGATATCTCCCGCTAGTGGCGCGGGACTCTTAATGGACACATCCCCAGCGGGACAAGCGACGCGACGCTGTCTACATAGGGGTACGAGGTAGAGAGACTAGCCAAGTAACAAGAGTTTATAAAAAAAAGTTTACTTCTCAACAAGTAGGTAATTTTAGCGTCGCGAAACGTGTCTAAAATTGTTGTTTAAATCCATATTCGTAGTTGTTAATGTAAGCTTTTGCGCATCCAGGGTGAGATTACAACTTTATTTAAAACTTTTTTTGCATTTGAAGTGAAAATCAGAGTGGCGAAAAGCCATTATGACGACACACATCTGAATATATTTGTTCCCGCACACTTCGATAATTCGTTGAAATAATCATTTCGTGTCGTAATTTCAGCCCTTTTCAAACAATTTACTATTTTTGAGATACCTACGTTTTTATTGCTCAGTGTGCTTTTTAACAAACGTCAAATTTTGGAAAAAATAATCAAACGAGCCCAAAAGTTGTAGTTGGGGTTCTGTCGTTTTATTACTGAGTTTCCTTGACCTTCCAGATCTATTATTAGATCAGCTCCATATTATAGCATTATTGCATTGTCATTCGATTTACATAATAGATTCACATGACTTCAAAATTTAAACTCAATCGAAACCAGGAAGAGACCACATTTCAGAGAACTTGCAAGATTTGCATATTACCGTGACAACTAAATAAAAACTGTAAGTAACTAATAACTATCTAAGGAGAACTTGCAAATCTAAATTTGCCTAGTTTAATATGGCTAGTTTACATACAGAACGGTACAAATTATCTTATATTTGCTGATAAACCGTCCTTCTTTATGATACTTGTATATGCAAGTTACTGTTAAGCTGAGTATATCTTAAAAAAGAAACATTTTTCTGGGATAAAAGAAACCAGCTTCTTAACCGAACTTGGCTCCCATTTTTACACTTATGTTTTTGATGGAATCCGGAATCCGAGCTACGCTCACGGCAGTGATGGACGACTTGGGAATGTATTCCAAATAGATCGCCCGTGTTGGCCCGAAGAGCTGACTAGCCGTGGGTTCGAGGGCGGATCTTTTTTTTTTTTAATTTACAAACTGACCGATTGACCTCAGTATCACCTGATGGTAAGTGACTACGGGTCGAGGAAGTAGCTCGCCGGTTCAGTAATAGCCTATTCACTCTTGCCTTGAAGAGACCTAAATTATAATGTTCAGGAAATACACACGATGGGCGCAAGTTTCATTCCTTAGGGGTTCGCATTAGAAATGATGAAACAAATCGCGTCGTGCGGATACTAATTCGGGTAAACTGACAACATAAGGGTGAAATCGCTCCACTCGCCTGATCTCCGATGGTGAAACGGGGATAGGATCGTGCCATTCCTTCGGTTTGAACAGAGATATCACTTTACACTTCATGATCATTCCGTGACCTATATTCCAATTATTTGGGATCATAATGGCATACGTACTTCCATTTTTTCCTTCTTTTTCATTTTTGTATTCCTATCCGTAACATCTGTCACACAATATATCCATATTTTCATTAGTCTCTCTCTTCTCCTACAAGTCTCCACATTTATCATTATCATCATATCTGCTAATAGAGTGTCTACTGCTAGATAAAGGCCTCCCCCAAAGTTCTCCACTACGATGGGTCTTGCGCCACTCTCATCCAATTTCTACCCGCGAACCTAACCAAGTCCAGGTCTACCTTGTTGGGGGCCTTACCACGCTACGTCTTCCGATCCGCGGTCGCCATTCAAGAACCTTTCTTTCCCAACGGCCATCGGTTCTACGAGCGTGCCCAGCCCATTGCCACTTAAGTTTGGCGACTGTTTGAGCTATATCTTCAACCTTGGTTTTCTTGCGTATCTCACTCATAATTTCGGATTCTTTAATCTAACAATTGTTACTTTTATTTTGTACTAACTGCGCCGCACGGTATTACCCGATCATCCCACGGGAACACTACATCTTTTCGGGATAAACAGTAGCCTAAGCGTCAATCCAGGGTGTCAACTAAATTCATACCAAAATTCACAAAATTGGTCCAGAAGTAACAACATATAAATAAACATGTATGTATGTATGGTCCAGCCGTTTGAGCGTGAAGAACTAACAAACATACTCACAAACTTTCGCGTTTATAATATTACTAGCTTTTGCCCGCGACTAGTCCCGCGTGGAACTTGGAAGTATGGAAGCAACCTCGAACAACACGATAGATATCCACCTAATCACCTTAATAAAAGGTATTATTAAAAGCGCCTAAGCAAATGTAAGAGCAATTGTGCTTTCGGTTTAATCATTAAATTTCCTTCAGGGTCATCAAGGTCATCATGAATTACTTACTCACTTTTCACTCTTTTTAGGGATAATTTCCAGGATGAAACTATCATATGTCCTTCCTCGGATCTTAAACTATCTCCATGCCAAATTTCATCAAAATTGATTCAGCGGTTTAAGCGTGTAGAGGTAACAGACAGACAGACAGACAAACTTTCGCATTTATAATATTAGTATGGAAGTATGGAAATGGATAATTGGTGTGATAAGAGTAACAATTTGAAAACGTAATTAATTCACGTATACCTACATAATCTTCGCGTTCGGTATGATACGCCAACACAAAGTAGTACGCCCTCTATTTACGCGTTATGTTGCGAATACCTACTACCGGAATGTACTCCTGATGAACTGGAGGCCGCAGGTAAACACGGTGAAGAATTTAATAAATTTCAGTCGGCTATTGAGTAAATCCGTATTGAGGAAATCCGTAGACGAACTAAAGTGACCGATATAGCTCACCGGATTAGCAAGTTGAAGTGGCAATGGGCAGGCCTCATAGCACGCAGAGCAGATGGCCGATGAGGCCGAAAAGTGCTCGAGTGGAGACCTTGGACCAGCAAGCGCAGCGTGGGACGTCCACCTACAAGATGGACAGATGACCTTATAAAGGTCGCCGAAAGGCGCTGGATGCAGGTCGCTTCCAACCGGTATATATGGAAGTCCAAAGGAGAGGCCTATGTTCAGCAGTGGACGTCCTATGGCTGAGATGATGATGATGATGATGATGATGATGATTGAGTAAAGGCTCAATACAATGTGGTTAGATATATTATATGTCTAAGATAACTTTATCGATGTGCTCTATATTAACCTGTATAAAAGACATCTGGCTACTATCTAGTTTAAAAAAATGTTGTTTTCAACTCGCTTTTATTGTCGAGTGACGTTTCGATAAACTATTGCCCATCAAGACAGCTCCAAAATAGGTACCAAATTATCGGATGGTCACGTGAACTACACGCATGAAATCTTGCGTGTATACATAGTTATGTAGATCGATACGAATTACAAGTAGGTCAAAATTTACTTCCAAGGTTTGATTACATTGTTTGTAACAAACTAATTAACTAAACAATCTTTAGTTACAAGTAAACCTAATAAAAGCTTATTAAAAATCTATTTCCGACCATATTACCGCCATTGAAAATTAACGTCAAACGTCAATCACATCAAATTCTACGAAAGCAATAATTTGAAAACGGATTTCGTGTTGCATTCGGTATTTTCGGTTCCAACACATTTCTGTCTGTTTACCGTCGCGAATACTAGCGGAATGTAATCCTAATGAATTGGAGGCCGCAGGTAAACATAGGGGGAGGGAGGGAGAGGGAGGGATTCAAATGTGTACCGATAGATAACGTCCGGGAACTATTTAATGCTCTTGCCGCTCATTAGTTGCCGTCTAGTTTGGTTCTGTGATGAGTTTAGTGGGATTTCATTCGATTTGGGTGAAGATTTCATCAAGTTGGTTACGGGACAAAAATGTTATAATTTGCCTTCTACAGGCTGACAACCACGAAATATCGAAAAAACAAAAATTCTGAATTAGGAGATTTTTTTCGAGATTTCGTGGTTGTCCTATAGTGAAAGTTGCTCAGTGTCACCTTCCTCATCACCTACTGGCACTACCATTCACGACTTAAAAGTCACCCTGTATATGTAGCAGTTGTGTGGCGTCAAACAGTAACTCGGGGCACGCCGGAGTAGATTTCACTATTTATTATATTCAATTAAATTACGTTTTAATTTTATTCACCAGAAACCAATTGACATGAAATAAGAGGTGCCAATAGCTACAGCTTACTTTTTTCAGTAGCAACAGAGAATGGTGCTCAATCATCCTGAAGTGGGCAAGCCGGTGGGAATCGGGTTCTGGACGCCACGCACCGATATGTAGCAAGAAAGACTCATTACACCATCGCACTCCACAGAGAGTTCGGTTCCGTCTTCCGCCTTTGTTAGGGTAATTTCGGCGCGCGCTCGTAGACAATCGTAGAGGCATATGGACACACCGGTCAGTCTGACACACCCGACGAAAAAAGAGGGGTGTTATATAAGCTTAACATATGTATCTGTGTATGTGTGTATTTATGTGTCGGTCTGTGGCATTGTAACGCCCAACCAAACGGATGGACCAATGAGTGTGTTTTTTTTATCCAAAGACTTGTCCGTCGGGATGATTCTTAGCTATGTTTGTTTAAAATAGGACCAGTAGTTTCCAAGATATTCAGCTTTAATTGGAATAACTGTTTTTTTTTTTACCAGTTTAATACTGCAAAGAATTCCAAATTTTGTTGTTTGTTCAGTTTTAATAGTATTTTCTATAATCATTCGTTGAATGTGGTTGTTTTAAATTTTCAATGTAGGTCACATATAAAATTAAACTTGCAAACTATTGCAATGGGCAATTGGAACGTAATCGGTTCTTCATGATATTTTTTTCAAAAAGCATTAGTTAACGGGTAAGGAGAGATAATTTTCCACGGA
Organism: Apotomis capreana; assembly: GCA_947623375.1. Taxonomy (NCBI): domain Eukaryota; kingdom Metazoa; phylum Arthropoda; class Insecta; order Lepidoptera; family Tortricidae; genus Apotomis; species Apotomis capreana. The sequence goes on from OX392503.1 coordinate 27,900,656, forward strand.
CTGATAAATTATATAAACTGAAAACTTTTAAGAAACAATTATATAAGAAAGAAATACAAAGGCTTCTATAGCGTAGTTAAACCGTTCTGAAACGGAGGAAATCGAGGTTGAATGTCAGGGATAGGACGAAATATTAATATTCATTTTGTTGCGTGTTTTGTGTGCTTGAGTGGTCAAATCGAATACGTGATGTTTGAGATCTATTCTCGGAGACTCAGGTCAGTTTACTCGAGTGTTATAGACACATATCGGATGGCCGGCATTATACGGGTGTCCAGATTTTAATGGACAACCTTCTAACCCCTAGTAGGGCATTAGACAGGTCCGGAAAATGGAATTTTAGCTTTAGTAAAATGGTTTTCGAAATAATCGGACTTTTTTTAGTAATTGGGACTAGAGATGTGCCGTTCTCGAGAATACTTCCCGGTTTGTATGGGGAAAGAACGTTCTCAAGAGCATTTTCCATAGAAACCGGGTAACGTTCTCGAGTATGGCACATCTCTATTTGGGACCTTGTTTCACTTTCCCATAAAGTTCGATTTTCTCGAAAACCACGGGACAGTTTCTAAAGCTATAAGCCGATTTTCTTGAGCAGCCTCAGGTGCTCTAATAGCGGTTAGAAAATGGTCTATAAATACAGGACACCCTGTATACTGAAGCCTATTCTGCGGGTGCGAAAGAATTGGAGGAAACGAAATGTACTCACGTTCAGTGATCAATCTAAAAGTCATTCCAACCCTAAGTTCGAATAGACAATCATGGCGATATTATAATACAGACGAAACGACTGATCGGTTCTCCTGATGATGAATCACAAACAGTGGCAGATGACTTAGTAAGGAAAGCGGCGAGTCGATGGATGCAGCTGCACTGGATCGCACTTTGTGGCCAGCTATAATTCAGCAGTGGACGTCTGTGGCTGAAAGATAGATAGAATGACCCCTCTATAAAACACTCATCTTCAATAAAAAATAAAATAGTAGAGATAAATCGCAGTCTGGTTTTATTCGTAGCAACTAAGAAGTACAGACCTGGGAAAATAGTAATACAAAACCTGACCATTTCCTCAATTTACACACATAAAGAATAAAACGACCAGGATTTCTACAATTGAAATTATACAGCACACGTGCCTCGTATATTCCATTTGCTTCATTGTGAAATATGAAATGAGATTTCTCTCAGCACCTCGAACGCATTTCCTTTGGTTAAAAGCATCGACAAAGGCAACCTGGCGACGACTCAGAAGCAGAAAGCTGTATGTTGTTTGGAAAACTACGCTGGTTACGCTCTTTTTCTGTGTGCTGCTCTGTCGTGCTGTTAAAAGATCGTACATTCATATGGATTTCACGCGGAAACCCTAGAATCCCGGCGCGTTCTGATACCGATACCGGGACTTTTAAATTATTTCAGCTTTGATGTAGCGTATAGGCATTAGAAATACTGCATGTTATGTTTCATGACGATACATAGAGGGTTCTTTGTGTACCGTCCCATTGTCACCAAGTCAGGATCCGATGATGGGATCCAAACCGAAACACTCAATTTTTTTTAAATCTTTAATAATTAACGCAATTTATCATCAGGAGAGCCGATCAGTCACGGCGGCGGCCAACCGAACACATGGTGATGAATCGCGTACCGATTCGAAACATGTCAAACGATATTCGACTTCTACACTTGAGTAAATCCGTTTATGTTATTATAATATGTCTAAGACTCATGGTAGTTTTCTATATGAAAAAGGAATTTCATCAGAAATGATGATGCCATCCCCATCGTTACAAATCACTTACAAGTTCACCTTCTATTATACCTATGTTGACAATTTCATATACATAATTCTTTAGCTATCTTAAGCGTTACATATTACCAATCTTAAAAATGTTCACATTATTTCTCAATATATTTTTTTGTCTTTCTACTTCGTTCCGTACACATTCCCCCGTGATGTGTATAACATCGTCTTTAGCTCCACACTCTGTACATGAATTACAGAATTAGGTGTCTTACTCTTGCCCACCAAATATGCAAAACTATTTAGTGGAATGTGTCTGGCTCGAAGTCTTCTGAACTGACTACGAATACTACATGTAACGTTCTTTGACGGTACGCAGAGGGATCTTTGTTGGAAAGAGTATACTCCTGAGGTGATCCCATCGTCACCAAGTCAGGATATGGTGATGGGATCCCAGCGAAACAAAGTTCAATCATCGTCTCGTGATACTGAGCTTATAGTGGAAGTTCCAACTCAACGGTTAAGAGTTAGGGGGATAATTGAAAAGAGATACATACAAACAAGAGCTCTCCTCTCCAATATCCGCTCTATAGAATGTATTATATTTTAATCCCTAAAAAGAAAAAAAGAGAAGATGGTTTTTCACCATCACCGGCTTGGGATCCTGTTATACATATTATCAAGAATCAAGCAACACACAAGACTGGAAACCCTCGAACAATGTAAAAACATAAGTGGTGTCAAAAGTAGGTAGTTTATGTAGTGTATTTTCATTAAAAGTATAACTTAGTAATAAGGCAATCTGGTCCGAAACGTCAGGAAAGCTCAAGTAATGAATATACACGATAAACTTAATCAGTTTCTATTGTTTTATTTAAATGTCTGCCAGTCGCGGAAACCGAACAAGATATTAACTAGTGATACTAGAACTTGGCACAAATCAGAAATCGTTTGTTCTATCCTTTAGGACACGGTCTGGCAAGTAGCAACCCTACCTCGTTGTTTGGTAGTAACAAATGTATACCTTCGGGTGTTGTTTGTCACCACCAACAATAGTCTCCTTAAACCAAAGCAGGCTGTTTGCATAAATTGGTCGGTTAATTTTGTCGCCATGGAGACCTTATCAAAGCAAATGAAGCTATTGTGGCGAAAACACGTATATGAAACTTAATGTGAATTCTGAGAAGCGATCCCCAGATCAAGACATTAACTAATTAATAGTCAGAACTGAAGATTCTCATGTAACTCAATTCCAACGAGCGTTTACTCTGAAAGGAGCTTAGTTAGGTATTAGTTAATTAATAGAACCTAAGACCTTGGTTGTTCTCACCCGCTACCCGTAGCGAGTAGGGCTTGCGATTCCGGAATTGGCCATTATTCCGGAATTTTCGAGACTTTCCGGAATTGCAGACGACGGGCCGCTGCCCGCTGCGGGTAGCGGGTGAGAACGACCAAGGCCTAAGAGGCTAGAAGTATTTAAATTAAGCTCAACTCTCTTTAACCTAAAGTCAAGGCACCCACAGAATAAGGGACTTGATATCTCAGCCATGTAACGAATACATGTGATTTTTAACAATACATTATTATTAGCTTCACTATTGAGTGCTATTTTCGGATGTACATGATCCGGAGGCAACTAAATTATATTATACCGGATTTAGTCTACAGGTATAATTCACTATAATTATACCTAATGATGCCAAAGCTGACCGGATCCATCCCCGGATCCCTATTGCAATCCGTAAATTCTACTCACGAGTTCCTCTCTAATCTCGCTTGTACCTACGTTCTTCCATCCTTATATAACGTTCCATATTTCAGCCCACCGCGCTATTGATCACGGCCGGCAATGTCCAGCTTTATAATATTAAATTATAACGGAGCGCTGGCCGGTTCCGCCCGATAGCACTTTTATTCCTATTATTTCACAGCGATGGCGAAGGAAGTGTGGTTTTGTTTCGTTGTCGATCCCGCTTCCGACTAAGGTACTATGTGCATGGCCCATTTATGAATGAATTCATTCATAAATGCCCAGGTAGCAAACAAGATGCATAAGAGCTTATGCATGAATGAATGAAAATATTTATTTCAGGCAACTGTGGCCCATAGATACATAGTTAAGGAACCATCACCCCTCGCCTCCCATTCTCCCTCGAACCAGCTCAGCGTGTCATCGTAATTGAAAAGGCTCCCTGGTGGACGACTTTTCTACATACCTTTAAACTAACATACATATCAAATATAAAATAATAAAAACATAAGTAACTAAACTAGGTCATATTTTTCAACAGCGACGTGTTACGCGTGTTCGAAGTGTTAGGTAGCCGTCCACGGAAACGCCGGAACATGACACCCTTCGGCCAGTACTCTTCCTTTGTGAAGTTCGCTAGTTGGTCCGTCGGAACTCTCAGCACGAAGGAATTAAAACCTACGTCGTGGCGAGACTCCAATTTTACAACCTTCGGGATGACACCGGACTTCACACTTACATATTCTGCGATATCTTCAGCCTTCGTAGTGAAATGTAGCCGGGACACATAAAGCAGCGTCGCAGGTAGAGCGGGACGTAGCAAATGTTTCGGTGGTACCGCACTGATTTCGACAGGCTGGTTTCTTCTTCATATACAGCAGCCGTTATAACCCTAAGTTAAGCTGTATAAGTTCTTATTATGCTTATGTTCTCACGGTCAATCTCCTACTAGGTGGACGGATCTCATAAAGTCCACGACAAAATGCTCCATAGTGGAGTGTGCACGGAGTGCCACAAACAGAGAGAGATCCAGGACAAATATTTAAACTGTCGTATATTTATTCCTGGGCTATGGGTGTTTTACATCTGTAAATACTATTTATTTTATTCTATGTGCTGTCACTAGAGCGAGCAAAGTAACGCACTTTTTTGATAATTGTTCTAACTTGTAACTTGTAACTGTAACGTTAGGCTTCCGTTTCTTTATTTAATTAAACTTAATGCACATTATAAAAATAAACAAATGGCGGACTAATTGCCATAAGGCTTACACATTATGTAAGTACTATTAGCTGCAGATTTCAATTGCATGGCCTATTTATGAATTCATTCATAAATAGGCCATAAAATTTTGCATCCCATAATACATGTACAATGTCTATTTATATAGTGATCTACTGATCTAGTAACTAAGAATAAACAAGCTTTGTTCAATTTTGAACTAGGTCGATTGTCTAAGGATGTCACCAGCTAATATTTTTTTTAATATTATCGATGGAGGTATTAAAACGTAGATAAATGGACCCTTCGTGTTCAGAACTTTGTACTACGAGGGTTGTTTGATAAATACACGTTTTAAAAAGTTATTCTTGTTACTGGCTGAAATTATGTACAATATGTACCTATACGAACTTTTTAGGCATCCTTTATGGACTAGAAAATTAAAAAAAAAATACAGCGTTCTTTTGTTTTTTTTCTTTTAACGGCTTTTTACGACGGAGTTCGCGTTGTTATTGCAATAATGGAGAAAGAGCAGTATCGTTCTGTAATTCGTTTTCTGTTTTTGGGAGGAAATTCTTGTGATGAAATAAAAGTACGCATGCAAGCTGTTTACAATGATCATACTCCTTCTATGACAACCATTAGATATTGAGTACAATGAATTTAAACGAGGCAGAACGTCCATCTTTGATGAAGATCGCCCAGGACGTCCTGTTGAGGTAACCACAGGTGATATGGTGAAAAAAATCGAGAATATTGTATTAAGCGATCGCCGAATAAAACTTAGAGAAATTGTCGACATTGTAAATGTTTCGATTGAACGCGTGCAGCACATTTTAGAACACAAATTAGGCATGAAGAAGGTTTCGGCGAGGTGGGTGCCGCGTTTGCTCACCGAGGAATAAAAGCTCACCCGGAAGCAAATTTCAAGGCACTGTTTAGATAAGTACGAAATAGTCCGGGTGAGTTCCTTCGGCGTTTTGTGACTGTTGATGAAACGTGGATACACCACTATACCCCAGAAAGTAAAGAACAGTCTAAACAGTGGATTTTGCCGGGGGAATCAGCTCCAAAGAAGGCGAAGACCGTTCCATCGGCCGGAAAGGTCATGGCGACTGTTTTTTGCGACTCGCAGGGAATCATCCATACTGATTATTTACAAAAAGGAAGAACGATAACCGGGCCATATTACGCAAATTTATTGCAAGAATTTGATACCATTTTGAAAAAAAAGAGACCACATCTAAATAAGAAAAAAGTTCTCTTTCATCATGATAATGCACCAGCTCAAGAATCGCAGACTCCAAATTAAAGCAATTACATTATGAATTGCTGCCTCATCCGCCCTATTCCCCAGACCTGGCTCCCTGTGACTTCTTCCTATTCCCAAATTTAAAAAAATGGCTCGGTGGAAAGAAATTTTCGTCCAATGAAGAGGTCATTGCCGCCACGGAGGCCTATTTTCACGACTTTCCGAAATCTTATTTTTTAGACGGCTTATTAAAGCTAGAACACCGTTGGAACAAGTGTATAGAGTTGGAAGGTGACTATGTAGAAAAATAAATATACACGTATACAAACCTTTGTTGTTTTTTTCTAAACACGGGTATTTATCAAACAACCCTCGTAATTTTGATGTTTATAAACAGGTTTATAAGTAGTAAATGTTTAAATACAAAACTTGACCTCATTATCCTATAATGTTATTCAAATAGTCATTTAAAATAAATTCATTTCGGCGTTCCAAATATTACGCCGAACATTTCATTGCTAAGTAAATTGCGGTACATATTAAGTCGGTTTCATTTATACAAAAACTTCGGCTTAGATCTTTGGAACAACAAAACGTTTTCGTCAAAGAATATATAATCAAAGCAGTAAATTAGTTTCTGACGGCCAACATTACGTTTCGGCTAATTAATGAAGTCAAAAGGGCTACTCCGATTTGGAATTCGATTGTCGTATAGTGCCGCCCCACTCACCCAAATATACTTAGACAGGAGAACGAGAAGGACGGCATGATACGGTGGTCGAATTTCGAACATCGGAATAGCCCTTTGGATTGCCCGTTGATGGGTAAAATTACCGCTTCAAACAAACATTAATATTAATTTTCAAAACAAGTCAACAAGTCCACGGGCGAAATGTGACGTTTCTAATTATAATGACATCTGTCCACAATCTTGTCTCCACAGGGTGAATCCTATGTCAAAAACAGAAATACAGGGTGTTTGGTACATCGTTTGCCAAATTAAAATGGGGGATAGAAAGGCTCATTTGCTCCCTCCTACGGCCCTTAAAAAAATTCTTAGGCCCACGGATGTTTTATGACATTTTTTTCTGTATCCTAGAGAACGACTCATTTAAACTAAAATTACAAAAAAGTTTCAGTGCCTAGTCCTGATTTTTTTATTTTATTGCAAGGTGTAAATGTTGTACTGTTTTATCAAAATCAAAATTACCAACAAGTCGGGTCTAGTTATTTTATTATTGACCCAGAAACGTTTCTCAAGACGTGTAAATTCAATGACACTGAAACTTTGATTACCATTTTAAAAAAACTACAATAAAACCATGCTCTTGAAATTGTTTAAAGAATATCTCTTATTTTTTTTAGTCCTCGGTACAAAACACCAAATAGCCAACACCATGTCACATAATCCACAGGTCCATATTCAGCAGGAAAACATAGTTCGTGTGTTGGAAGCGAGAAACTTAGGGGTACTTATGGATGGAGCCTTAAAATTCGAAAACCACGTTCTAGAATGTATTCGAAATTGTTTTTACCGACTGAAAGTTTTGTACAGGATTCGTGATCACCTAAACATAGACATGCGTATTAAACTTTGCGACTCACTTATTCTGTCAAAGCTGAACTATGCGGATACGGTAATTGGTGAATGCCTGTTATCACGTACAAAAACACAAATACAGAGGCTACAGAATGCTTGTGCCAGATATTGTTTTCCAATCCCTTACCGAGCCCATGTGACGCCATTCTTAAACCACTGGAAATTGCTAAAAATGGAGGCCCGAAGGACACTACATCTAGCTTCTTTATTATTTGGAATCGTTAACAGCAAGCAGCCGTCGTACCTATACGAAAAGTTAACATTTTCCTCAAAGCATGTAAGACAAGCCCCCCGCCTCATCTGCCCGAGACATAGATCGGCTAGATTTCGTGGCAGCTTCCGGTACGCTGCCACGCGGTGCTGGAATAATATTCCGCCACCCATAAGAAATTCCCCGTCATTATACACCTTCAAATACAGGTTAAGGCTCCACTTACAACAGGAGCAAATTTCTTCTATCTAGCCGATTTTGTCTTCAATTTGTAATAAATAATTAAAATATAATTGAAACAGTACATGATAAATACGATATACATATATATTTGACGACGCGTTTGGCTCGGTTGGTAGACACCTGCCTACTGAGTCGGCGGTCCCGGGTTCGAATCCCGGCCGGGGCAAATATTTGTGCAAAATATTTGTACTTGGGTCATGGATGTTATCTATGTATGTATTTATATATTATGTATATCGTCGTCTAGTACCCATAGTACAAGCTTTGCTTAGTTTGGGACTAGGTCGATTTGTGTATGATTGTCCCTTAATATTTATTAATATTTATTTATTTATTTATTTATATTTGTTTCTTGTTTGACTCCCGCTGACAAAAGTTGTAACGTTGTAAGACTGACACTGCATTTTGTATATTTTGTAAATGGTTTGTTTAGTTTAAGTTAAGTATATGTTTTGTTTATGTCCTCATGGACCCACTGAAAATCAGCGTCGTTGCACTATGTGCTCCGATATAATGCTGAGTGGGATCCTTTTTTGAAATGCACTCACCTCTTTCTTTCTTTAGATTTAAGTGAAAATTTGTACACGATGTGGCATGTGTGATTTCAAAATAAACATTCTTTCTTTCTTTCTTTCTTTCTTATCTGTCTTCTTTCTAATGATGTACAATATTGCCATACAAACCTTACGAAACTTCATAAATTTGTCAATTTTGTGCAATAGGCAATCACATATTTTTCTATTTGAGATAATAACACTCGCCGTGGAAGGCGTAAATGGCAACTAATATCGTTAAAGTGCAAATGACAGGCGGGATCTATCTTATGAATATATTTAAATTTTCAGAGCCATAACAGCAAATTATATTTATATTGCAGCAGGCCACATGGTCTTTATGCGGGATACGTTATTTCTTCTACGCCATCTTAGGCCGTAAGTGGGATTTTCGGTCATTAGTGAAGCCTCAGACCCTCACCTTCGGCTCGGGCCACAAGCACTTGTAATTTGGTACATTCCATAGTCACCGCTCTAGATATATAATGTAACAATAACAGTGCGCCAAACCTGACCTGAAGTAAGTTTCGCAGCATACCGTGTATTATTTATTTATTTACTTATTAATTTTACAACAAACATTGCATATAATCTAAAGCCCTGTGAAACTGTTATGACAGTTTGTCTACAGGAAGTCTTTTCAATAACTAAAAGTATAATTTATAAAAATCAGTATCCGTTTATTTTTTTCGAGATGGATGTCCTCGGGTAAGCTGTTAAAATATATAGCAGGCGCTTTTTTAGTGTCTGTAATATTTATTTTATTCTATTTGTAGTATTTGTTGTTATAGCGGCAATAGAAATACATCATCTTAACTGTCTAGCTATCACCGTTCTTGACATACAGCCTGGTGACATACAGACGGACGGACGGACAGCGAAGTCTCAGTAAGAGGGTCCCGTTTTTACCCTTTGGGTACGGAACCCTAAAAATAATGCAGTTTTTATTAAATCTAAAATCGGAGCCATAGCTCCCAAGAACAGATAGCCCTGTCTCTTATAATTTCCAACTTCTCCCTACTGACCCTTTTGGATTGATCACCCAGTATACCTGCCTGTTTGATCCATGTGACATCTTACAGGGTATGCAATATCGGTCGCGATAAATCCCTGCCTTGACATCAACATGCGAAGCAGGTGTGATTGGGGACGCCGGGGGCGTGGCCCACCCTGTATGAGGTGTCACTGAACAAGGGCTGATCGAGACATCGATACCGCTGTAACACCGTTCTAATTTACAATCAATATATATGTTTAGTGACACGATACGCGTGTAAATTTCGGCATAGAGTTAACCAACTTTTGTAGGTAATACAGGTTCCCTACGTGATAATTATATCCTCTAAACTATCCAATTTTGTGTATGTATATTCAACCTGTACCTTACGATGTGTCCCATTCGCCTTTTGCATCACCTACTCAATAAACGATTTTTAGCATAAACTCCACTGCCCTAAGGTTGTCTGGAAAAGATCGCTCTTTAGCGATAAGACCGCCTGTTGTCTACCGTTTTTAATTTGTTTATAGGTGATTTCTTGTGTAAATGTTTTTTGTTGTGCAATAAAGCGTACTTGTTTGTATTGTATTGTATCCTAAAAACCAAAACTTACTGACCATTCTCCTCATGTGGAGTATAATCATTAATTGCTGCGCCCTACTTCAGGGTACATGATGTGATTTCAAATTTGTAACTTTACCACCTGTTTTGTAAAACCATTATGTGCAATAAAGTATTGAGTATTGAGTATGTCTTAACTTTGACATTGGCGAAATACCTCTGGCCAAACAGCTAGAAGTGAAAGCCATTAAAAAAAGACAATGGTCCAAGTTAAAATAAATATCAGACAACCTCACACAAATCGATCTAGTTCCAAACTAAGCTCAAGCAGGTTTGTTTTAGATAAATATATACTTAAAAACATAGAACAACCATGACCAAAGCACAAATATTCGAGTTCATCACACAAATATTCGCCCTGGCCGGGACTCGAACCCGGAACCGCCGGCTCAGTAAAGAGGTGCTCTACAAACTGCGCCAGACGCGTCGTTCTGGAATTAATAATGATACGTGAGTAACTCAAGTGAGTATATTAGAAATATCACCAAACAACGTCATAGTGGGATTCTGTATGTCCAGTCGCCATCAGATATATCGCAGCATATAAGGCGTTCACAAATATATATGAACACGACTCTTCCAGTCAATAAGTTGACTGGGAGTTACAGTACATGTTCATAATTATATTTATGAACGCCTAATATGCTGCGATATTATGATTTTCAGCGACATTTTCCGAAGCCATTGACGATTTCCGATTTGAATTCGGCATTAGCGACACGTCGCGATGCCGCGTGACGGGAAAACTTAGTAGGGTTTTGTTTTCAATTAGATTTAGGATTAGAGCCCATAGATCACAGCTGTTTACCGACGACAAAACAAGGGGATTGCCGCCTTTTTGCGGCAGATTGCGAGGATTAGTTGGCCCTATTTGGAATTATCTCGAATCTTTACACTTAGCTGTGATAAATGTCTGTGGATTACTTTAGATATGTTACCTATTTTATGACTAGGCATCGGACTTGAGAGAGCTATGGATACGATATTAACATTAAAATACAATTCATACTCATACTCATTCGGGTAGATCAGCATTTTCTTGTTGTTATTCTATCCCGTCACCCAGAAGACAATGGTGAATGTTCATAATTTATAATATTGGTATTTTCAAGATATTCTAAATAAGAATGGGCTTATAACTGCTGCAATTACAACATTTTTGTTGAATATTGACGCAGATAATCGTAGTTATAAGGAATAACCCAGGGACATCACCATGGCAACAAGAAACAGAAAAAATTTGATTGACCCATTCATCTATTTTCATCCAAACTGCCTTAATGGTTATTGTGGTTAACATTCTCAAGCATAAAATGACTTAAATTATAAAGATAATACAATTTGTACAATAATAATTACAAACTCCTAGATCTAAGTACCTATATTAAATGTCACCATCTAGAAAATTCTAGTCATAACTGGATATTCGATCAATATTAGAACTCAATTAACACCAGAAAACATGAAAAAGTTGCAAATGTTTACGTATTTTATGATGATGATAAAAACAATGTCTACACCAATCAGGTTTTTGTATATTCTTCTGACTTTGGCTGCAAAGCTGATGGTTCGAAAGCCGGCAAAATTTTTTAAGTCATTTATGTATAATCTTTACTTATAGGAATTCACGTAGGTACTATCTATATTTAGTATGGATGTGTTTGTATTGTGGTCTAGTTATTATAAAACAAGCCTACTTGAGCCGATTGGCGTTATTGGAGTATTTTCATTCATTTAAATTGAGATTTTTATTCCACGGATTCAATTTACTTACATATACGTGCTTAAAATCGTTCGTAATCTGGTTAAAATGCAAACAATGTCATTATAGTAGATTAATTCGTTTAAACCGAACTTCATTCATTATGTATGTAAATTTTATTACTTCCCATGCCCATAAATACGACATCGATCTCTGTTGATATGGTTTTAAGTTCTGTGTAATAAATAATGATATTAATATACCTTTTACCACAAACAATAATTAGTTTGGTTCGTGCGGATTCCATGGCAGTGCCGTCGTAAACATAAATATTTTTTTTCTTAGAATCCGAGAACCGTATTAAAATACAAAACTGATATCACTCTCTCTAATCTATTACTGTCTACAGTTATAAGAATTAAAACTTATGACATACTATTATAAAACTATCGTGTGACATCTCAGCCAAATTAAACCTGTGCTGTGTAGTGGGCCGTAAGGCGCGTAGCAGCACGGATAGCTGTCCCTGTTGAAGAGCTCCATACGAGTTCGAAACATGTCGGGCCGTTCCTGACCATTCTTATAACATACGTTAATTTTCTCAAATATGCAATGCAATGTCATTCAGGGTTCGAAGTATCGCGTTTTGGGCGGTGCAAATCAAGAGAACTGTAAAGGAATTTCATACAAAATTGAAGGTCTAAGCCGGAAAGTATTTTTTTAAACATGCTTTATTACATATATTCATGAACAGGCTAAACAGCTGAACTATATGTATTTTTCGCCGTGAAAAGCGCTTGCCGGTTTCGTATCACTATACCTACTCACCTGGCACGCCCTTCTTTCCCGACGTGTGCAGTACTATTCTTATTCCATTTCCCTGTGAAAGAAAGATAAACTACAAAATCAGTCGCATCATTTTCGCATTTATAAAAAAAAAAATGTAGTATTTAGGAGACGAAACGATCACAGGCACTAACAAACACCTAAATCGCACTTTCTATAAACATTGCATACACTTTACACGCAGGCAATTCATCACTGTTGCTGGAACCACTAAACATGCTCCGGCTCTCGAAGGTACTCTATAACCTACTGTTGACTCTCGTAAATTAAAGTATCTGAAGTATCGCACGATTCTTTTATTGTACATAAATATAAAGTTAGAAATATTACTAAACATTTCGTATGCTAATTATAAAAACGGTTTACACTCACGTAAAAAATTTCAGGTACGGACAGACATGTTTCGAACTCGTATGGAGCTCTTTATCAGGGGCAGCTATCCGTGCTGCTACGCTAGTGTGGACCGTGAGTCGTGAATAAAAATATTTACAATCATGACGGCCGCTGCCGATTCAACTGTTTATTCTTGCTATTTATTTATCTCATTTAATTTAATTTTTTTATGTCATGAAATTAACATAAAATATAAAAGTTTAACACTACTAACGCGGCTACATTTGGTCGTCTCAACATTAGAAGTAACTGATTATGTTTTCCTTTTCACTTCAAATGCTTTAATATACTCAAAATGTCGCATTAATTTACGCTTGTGCGGATTATACTGAACGTGTTATTTTACGTAGCTCCTTTTGCTGTTTAAGTACACAACAACACGAGCATTGCTTATTTACTTTGCATGGGGTTTAGTCGATCTAAAATTATTCCAGATATTAATGTATTCAAATGGGTAACTAGTCTGATCTGTTCAGCGTGTTGGGCGCCTGCCTCTTGGTCGCCTCTACGTTGCCACTGTTTTTCAAGCAATGTGACCAAAGTATTCTAGAACCCTGCGTAAACAAGAGTTTGGAACTTGAGTTGGGCTAAGTTCAATACTTACGGTGGTGCGGCGCGCTGTCCGTTTCGAGTATCAATCTCACACAAATGACCTATTTTCAAATTAATGTCTAATAGGCTTGTGTTCTATTGTTTTATTTGCATGTCGTCAAAACGCGCGCCAGGCAGCTCGCGAGCTATTTATAGAGAATACGCCCCCGCCCCACAAACGATTAGTTCAGCCCCAAACACACCTGACCTTCCCTAGTCTGAATTGACTCGCACTCATTTGTTTACGTTTTGTTTTTGTTTAAGGCGATTAATTAACGGAATGGAAGGGGACTATCATGACCTACGTATATTATTTAAGCGGGCTTTACACGGGCGACCGCACAGTTTTTGCCGAATTAGACGCTTTTCAAACAATTTACTTTCTACTCTGCATCTACTTGAAGCATCTCTGGTAGAGAATGCCATTTGGCATTAAGTACACCATTTGTGCTGACTTGTTTTGTGCCATAAAATTTAAATGAATAAAATAATATAGGTAGGGGTTCATTTGATATGACTACGTAACTTAGATGACAATACTATAATATGGTACCAAGAAGCTTGTCTGATGATGGAGCCGAAGGCCGGTCATAGGAATTTTGATTATAACCCTATTCTTTAGAATCGTCTTGGCGAGTTGAGAGGGTGAAGGATTTTTAATGTACAGTCGGCAATAAATGTCAAAAAGATCCAATTTCTGACAGAAACTTATTTACAAGCAATTTCTACCAGTGATTAGATTACCCGCACGGCTTCAGTCACCCGTGTAAACCGTCCTTTACCTGTCACCCCTCCTTGATTTGTGTTTAGTGACAAGTATTGTGTGTTCACACTCCGATTGTGAATAGACTCGTTTGGAGTTTTTGTTTTAATAATTAATTAACGGAATAGGGTCGGCGGTGTGTTTTTGCTTTCATTTGTTTTGGCAAATAGGGGATTCCACAAAGAGGGGGTGGCATAAAGCACCGGCGGCGAACAAACAGCCATTTAACATGTTGTGTATTGTATTGCTTTTTATAAAAAGCTTTATAAAGCACATTGTTGGCACCCTTCTTGTCCTTTAGAGCTTTGTCATTTCCTCAATCCATTTTTATAACTTTCTAGCTCGTATGCAATTCAGTTTTACAAAAAAATAAATATTTCCTGAAATGACTTGATTTTAACGTACTGCATTTTTGACGTACGATGCTTGGCAAAGGCCTCTTTACCACCATTTATCTCTATTTAAATAATATTTATTAGCAGCGGTTGTGTTCATCTTTGTAAACCGAAAATATTTTACTTATAATTTAAGATGTCTGGTAAAGCAGGCTCAGTTTTAATTTGTGACCCCACTGCAATCAAAAGTAAATCTTCGAGTTTGCCCCACATGTCCCGATCTAGCACCGTTTTCTGCGAAGTTAAAGGTAGACAACAGGGATCTTTTAGCGAAGGAGCGATTTTTTCTAAATAATGAAACAAAAAAAATTATGACGTGGTTGGTGCAGTTTGTAGTGCACCCTGCCTGCTGATTCAGCTGTCCTGGGTTCGAATCCCGGTTAGGGCAAATAATTGTGTGATGAACTCGAATATTTGCTCCTGGGTCATGGATATTATTTATATATGTATTTATATATTATGTATATCGTCGTCTACTACACATAGTACAAGCTTTGCTTAGTTTGGGACTAGGTCGATTTATGTAAGATTGTCCCATAATATTTATTTAATAATAATATTTATTTAGTAGAGGAGTACTTGAAAATTTATTGTGATTTGAGGTGGCGCAAAATCAGAAAAAGGTTTTAAAAAGAAAGATTAATCAATTAGGTTGCTTAAACATTCTATCATCGCATATATATATCTATATACCTTTATCTATGTACAGTTTATCAGAATAAATGTAATAAAGAGTAAAAAGAACAGCATCTGAACTGTTAACAAGTTACAGGCTAATCAAATGTCTACACACCACCCTAACTACGCCCCTGAGTAGCTTATGACTCTTGGAAACCGGAGCTCTAATTACCTTAGTCAGTTTAGACTTGGCAAGTATACCATCCACCGCCACTGCAATCCTGAACTGCAAGCTACGGTTACCTTTCGCGGGTCATGTTGTAGTGGTCAGTTAACATCACGCGTGCGTTAAAAAGCCATCATAACAAGAGCTCTGAGTCATGTATAAAGCCATACCGTTCTTGGAGCATCTTATAGTGGCCATCAAGCGTCGTTCTAACGCAAAACCGCTTTAAAATTGACTGCAAATTGCATGTAGGTTTCTTGGCGTCAGAGCTCAGCGTACTCCGGTGATGTAGACAGCGGTACATTTACATGCTGATTGGATAACAATCAGGCGTGTTTGCAGCTCGTTTGCGAGTTGCTCGTGCGAGTAGCTCGCCGGCGTCTGCAGCGGCAGGGGCTTGATGGACGCGTGTATCGCACAATTTATAAACAAAATAGACTCCGACAAGTAATTATATAATAACTGTAGTATAAATAAATATTAACCACTCGCTTTTCGGTGAAGGAAAACATCGTGAGGAAACCACCTAAGCCCAATAAGGCCTAGTTTCCCCTCTGGGTTGGAAGGTCAGATGGCAGCCGCTTGCGTAAAAACTAGTGCCTACGCCACATCTTGGGATTTAGGTACCGTAATATGGTCCTACTTTGCTCCTAGGGTGGTAACTATGCTCCAACAAAAAAAAAGTTTAGTTCCGTTACAGACGAAAACTCTTGTTAACTTTATGATTTTATCGGGTAACGTAAGATTTCACCTACCAACACCGGTGGGATGGATTGTCAAAAGTTTAAATATTTTGACAGTAGCTGTCAAAACTTCAGAACGCGTGGATGCAACCGATTTTGTTTATGCAGAAAATCTGTTTGAATCTTGAAAATCTCTGAATGAATTTAGGTAAGTGTTTTATTATTTCATTTAGAACTTCATTAAGTATTAGAGAGCATGATATTTTAGTGATTGCTACAAAAGTTTCGAAAATATTAAAAACTTTCGAGGACGGTCTTACTATGCACATGTTTTTGGGGATATTTTGCTCCAGGAGCATAAAGTATGAATTTGAAATTTACCCTTGCGTGATAACGGGAATATCTGGAAAAGGCCCTACGAGATCTATCAGAAATTGGAAATGGCAAAAACCCAAAGACGAAATTACGTACAAATGGGCGGACGTCTTAGAATGCATAAACGTTCCCAAAAAAGTAGAAAGACGAGAGTTTTATTCTATTCCTGAACTAAGGTAACGACGCCTATTACCGGGGGTATCAATATTGGCTACTAACACCGTGGCATTTGCAAATACGCATTTTAAAAATAAACTGATAGTTTTTCTTTAAAAAATATTTTATAGTAACGCAGCTTATTTAGTTGACCAACGGCATGATAACTGATAGTGTGTGTAAACGTAACAAAAAGCTCGCAATTCGTCAGTATCCGCGACGGCAGCGCAGGAGACGGTTGCCCCGTACTAACGCGTGACGCCAAATGTAAGTGAACTCGAGTTTTATTATTAATTTACGTAGTATTTAAAGCACTTAAACGAATGCTATCGTTTTTAAATTAATATTTATAGTTTCCTGCACGAATTCCGAGAACTATATTTATATGTTTTTGCCTGGAAATACAATAAAAACGGAAAATAAAATACATCGGTGATAGACTCCATTTTTTGTGGGGAATCTAATACCGTGGTATACCACGGTATTAGTTAAAATGGTGATTTTGCTTTTTGTGTTTTAATTTTGCTATATGACATGGATAATATATTTGTTTACAATTAGTCTAATCTTGATCTATTTACGCTATTAAAAAACTATTTCCGTTGTAGGGAAAGTATTCAACGAACCATTAATTTTTAACAAAAACTTTAGTACTGATTATATTGTTTCTGTAGACACCATCATTTTGTCAAGTTGCATAAATATTAAGATATTTTACTAGGTTTATTCGCCAGGTATGTAATTTTGGTCTCAGACCAAGGTTGTAATGTATATTTTTGATATGTTATAAAAATACAACTGTATCTTATGGTTTTTATAGGTCGGAATTAGGTTTTACAATACTCTAAATTAAGCCTATTACCGATGGTGCAATCATATAACCCTCGGTAATAGAATGTATGGGAATCCATTACCGATCCATTCAATAGTAGCTAAGGTCGGTGATAGACTTCTAAAAAAACCTATTACCGAGCCACATTTTAGTCTTCAAGTTAAATAATTTACGTTTAGGGTTCCGTAGGTACAGATGTTTTTGATAGAATTCCGATTTTTACTCATCATCACATCAATCAGCTGACATATTTTTGTGTGTCAAAGGAAAAAACTATTTTAATTGGTAAAATTAAAATAGTTTAAAACAGTACACTGATTAAAACTATTTATTTTCAGAAATCATGGAAGAGAAAAAGAAACGAAAGGCTTATACAGATGTACAACTATTAGGAGCTCTTGAGGAAATTTCAGGTGGCATGACTATTTATCAAGCCTCAAAAAAATATAAAATACCTGAGAGTACCCTCAGAGACAAAAGGGATAACAGGTATTAAAATGCCAAATGTGGTGTTCAACCAGTACTAACGGCACAGGAAGAAGGAAAAATTGTGGACTGGATACACTATATGGGTAAGAGCGGTTTTCCTGTTGGCAAACAACAGTTGTTAGAAGTTGTGAAAAAACTTTTAATAAATTTAGATCGACCGAACCCATTCAAAAATGGAGTACCCGGCAATGGCTGGTTTCAAAATTTTATGAAACGCCATCCAACTGTGGCTAAAAGGGTGACCCAAAATCTGCCCACCAGCAGGAACCAAATCACGGAAGAAGCATTAAGGGCATGGTTTGATCGTATCCAAAAGCACCTACAAAATCAAGATTTACTAGACATCATCGAAGACCCTAAACGTGTTTTTAATTGTGACGAGACGGCATTTTTTTTAAGTCCCAAAGAGTCCCAAGTGTTGGTGAAGCGGGGCAGTAAACGCGTATACACACGAGTTGCGAATGACGAAAAAGAATGTCTAACCGTCTTGGTCAACGTCTCAGCTAGTGGTGATATCGCCCCGCCTATGGTATTATTTCCTTACAAAAGGTCAATACCAAATAATATAAAGTTGACAGTGCCAGCATGGTGGGGTCTAGGCAACTCTGAATCTGGATGGATGAACATGGAAACATTCTACGAGTACATCACTAACGTGTTTTATCCTTGGTTATTGCAGCGAGAAATCACGTTACCAATCGCACTTTTTCTTGATGGACACACTTCCCATATATCATTGCCTTTATCCATCTTTTGTAAAGAAAAAGGGATAGTGTTGATTGCGCTTCTACCGAACGCAACTCATATATTACAACCACTCGATGTAGCCGTATTTCGATCAGTAAAAGGTGCTTGGCGAAATATTGTACGTGATTTTAGAGCTCGGAATGACTACATGAAACTGAAACGCACAGATTTTGCTTTAGAAGTTGAAAAATGTTTTGATGTCAGTTTAAAGGCAGAGAGTATTCAAAACGGGTTTCAGTGCTGTGGCTTATATCCCTTTAATCCTGACAATATTGATTACACCAAATTGTTATCGACCTATACAAAATCAGCAGACGATACAAGCGTGGATTCCGCCTCCTCAGAAATGGTAATGATTGATGACAAAATATTTCTAAAACAATTAGAAGCCAGGTTGTCCCCAGTTACGTTATACGCATTTAAAGATAAAGAAGGCGGCCAGTGGACGGGTGACACGATGTACACCAAACTTTATGATTTATGGAAAAAACACAATCCGACTTTAACAACTTCAGACACTACAGACCTGCTCCTTGGGGAATCTACATTTTATAATAATATTGACATTGAAAATATTCCAGAACCGATACTTAGTTTCGTTGTAGGGCATGATGGCACCTTAACACGCGATAAACAAACTGTCACCTCCTTGTCGCCTACAACCCAGAGCACCAGCACCACACTTGTTAATACCACTGAAGTAGGTTTTTTCAACTCCAACTCCAACCTGGAAAAAACCGTAGTAAATAAATCTATCCCTGACGCTGATATTAAAAAACAAGCCCAATCTAAACTGCCTCTGAATAAACATTATACTAGGGCTCAAATGATGCGAACATCAACACCGGAATCAGTTCAATGTTCTAGTCCTCTCTGGTCGGTGTCTGAAGTAGAAAACTCAGATAGTGAAACTACAGCACATCTGCATAAAGCACAGAAAATACCCGGCCAAGATCAAAAACGTTTGTCACCTGTTGCAAGTCCTATGAACAGTATAACACCCCTTCAGCAAACCCCGGCACCATTTCAAGATTACACTACGCCTCTAAAGAATAAACCGAAAAGTTTGTTGCCTATTGCTAGTTCATCTAATACCAAATCACAATTTCAATTAATCCCGACACCATTTAAAGATGTGACTACGCCGTTCAAGAATGCCTTATATTTTCCAAAAAAAACTGACCCTGTAAACAAAAAAAATAACAAAAGAATGACACCCACGGTAGCTACTGCCCAAGAATTCATTAATTATTTAAAAAATAAAGAAAAAGAAAAAGAAGATAAAGAGAACCTGAAGCAAAAAAGGAAACGAGAGTCTATAGAAAAACAACATCAAAAAAAATTTAAGAAGCAGAAACCATTTCAAATAAAATTGAAACAACCTAATAGTAATCTAGTAAAGAAGACGACTATTCAGCCGATGAAAACTAATATGCCGAGTACAAGCAAACACGAAGTACAACACGATTCCAGTAGTGACTCCGAAGATATTTTTACTTTAGCAACAAAAAGGACTCTCTCAGTGAAGTGTGCTTTATTTGACTCAGATTCAGATAGCGACAAATAAGTTTAGCAAATGTAGATTAACTGTAAAAAAAGCTTCCTACTCTATAAAGCCATCATCATAGTTCCTAGAAAGTATTAATTACTATTTTATAAGACAAACTTATCAAATTGAATAATCTGATTGTGCAATGAAAGTTGATATCTACTGTGATTTTCGGCAATAAGGACATTAAGTTAATAAGTAGGTAGTTGTTATTTTTTGTTTTCTAGATCTTTATTTAAAAAAAATAGTATTCAATCTAATGTGTAATTTAGTGGTTTGTGCTGTAATTAGAAGTTTTGTTAACTGTTACTCTTTATATTATGTAAAGTTAATCATGCCAGTATTATTAAGATTACATCATAATATTCCAAACCAAATCTTAACAAAATAAGTAGTTAACCTAGTTAACCTTTGATTTAATAAAAGGAGGCTTTATATGCCATGTAATTCCTAATAATAAGTAAAAGGTACTTATTCTTACAATCTGTTGGTATAATTTGTTAATTTATCTTTTATATATTTTATAACTTGTTTGTTATTAACTAGATTAATTCCATATTTTGTTAAACCAAATCCTAACATAATGTGTAATTAATCAAATTACACTTTGATTCAATAAAAGGTATTTTTTATCTGACATATACATAAAAGTTACCTATACATAAAATCTGTGTGTATAATTTGTTGATTTATCATAAGATAAATCAACAAATTATACATATTTTATAATTTGATTGTTACGTGTAACCAGATTAATTATATATTTTGTTAGACCAAATGTTAACAAAATATGTAATTGAACTATTTAGTGTCTAGTGATTTAATTAGAAGTTTTGTTAATTGTTACTTTTATAATATTATGTAAAGTTTAATCATGCCAGTATTAGTGTTATAAGCTTACATCATAATATTCCAAACCAAATCTTAACAAAATAAGTAGTTAACCTAGTTAACCTTTGATTTAATACAAGGAGGCTTCATCTGCCATGTAATTCCTAATAAAAGGTACTTATTCTTACAATCTGTTGGTATAATTTGTTAATTTATCTTTTATATATTTTATAACTTGTTTGTTATTAACTAGATTAATTACATATTTTGTTGAACCAAATCCTAACATAATGTGTAATTAATCAAATTACACTTTGTTTCAATAAAAGGTAGTTTTTATCTGACATAAATAAAAGGTTACCTATACATAAAATCTGTTTGTATAATTTGTTGATTTATCATATACATATTTTATAATTTGATTGTTACGTGTAACCAGATTAATTATATATTTTGTTAGACCAAATGTTAACAAAATATGTAATTAAACTATTTAGTGTCTTGTGATTGAATTAGAAGTTTTGTTAACTGTTACTTTTATATTATTATGTAAAGTTAATCATGCCAGTATTACTGTTATAAGATTACATCACAATATTCCAAACCAAATCTTAACAAAATAAGTAGTCAACTTACTTAACCTTTGATTTAATAAAAGATGGACGTATCTGCCATGTATATCCTAATAATAAGTAAAAGTTACCTATTCATAAAATCTGTTGATATAATTTGTAGATTTATATTTGTAGTTTATAATTTGCTTAACTATCTAGTAAAATACGAAATATAAATCCTGAAACTACATACACGGAACCAACGTAATTTTTATTTGTCTATCCCTCGGTATTAAGTTCCGAATCGTGGATCCATTTTCTATTACCGATGGTAGAAAATGTGTGTATTTTTATACCATCGGTAATAGAAGCTCAATTCGCGGTAATAGAATCACAGTGTGTCCTTACCACGGTAATAGACGACTTGGGCATTTTGGTTTCAATAATTATTTTGTCAAATATAATAAACCAAACTGAATCCAAAAATGTACGAAACTAAAAGTTCAATAACTAATCTTCAATAAAAAAAATATTCTTGATCGTTAAGGAGCTTTGGAACCCTTAATTTTATGGAGTCATCTGAAAACTTGCTATTTGCCACGGTAATAGGCGCAGTTACCTTAGACCACTTATGGGGTGTTTGTTTGTTTTTTACGAAGTTTTCCTTTTGATTTGTTTAGAAAACCTGATCACTTAGGTTTCTTTATGTTTTGTTTACGTTTGGCAACAGTTACCTGATCTTTTGTTTTGTTTGAAGAGGTAAGCTACCTCATCTCTTTAGTTTAAATGTTGCAGTTAATAGCAATAATTTGCCAAATGTTTATTAGCGTTGATTTTTATGATACCTCTTGTTTAATTATAAGAATTATTACAATTTAAGACTGATTGCAATGCAACTAGAAAGTACTCGATTGATCTCAATAAAAAAAATGAGATTCTGAACCAAATTGTGTTTTTCCGTTTCACCAATAATCATCGAGCAGACTATTGATAGCTAAAATACGTTAATTAATGCTCCACGCTGCAGAAATAAAGCAGATTACAAGGAAAGATTGTCTTGGAGCAAAGTTTCCCGCCTCATACAAATTACTTTGCTCCAAAAAATAAGTAAAAAAAAATCTAAAATGTCAACTAAACTGCAACAAAATTCAACCTAAAATGAAGGCAATGAGTACTTATTTCCGATAAAATCATTACCAGTACCTTAACTTTATATTTATAAAATATGCGATGCAATTCGTAAAAGTGGAGCCAATTTTGGAGCAAAGTAGGACCATATTACGGTAGCCGACCCCGATTGAGAATTAATTCTCTACAAAAATATGGGACAAAGGCTAGGAGGATGATGATGAGTATGAATAAATAAAAATAATATTTTAAATTCATTTATTTCCACCTCACAAAGGACAATCTTGCAAACTAAATTAACAAATTGTTTCCTAACTTTCGTGAACTAGGTTTACAACAATTTTTATTCTAAACCATTGATAAGCTAAGGTGTGTAAAGCCTTTCAAATAAACAATGCAAATATCGACACACACAAAGCATAAGGAAAGATCCGAAAGGTTATCTCGGCGTTAGGGTGGTGGAAAGGTTAACACGCTAGATCGGTAATCCAGAGGTACCGGGTTCGATTCCCGGCCTCTTACACCAGATTACGCATATCAATTTTCTTTGAGCTTTGATTTTTGTATTAATGGTTTAAGTTTTATTTGTATGTAGTTTTTAATCTTTTACTTTGTAATTTACATTTAGAGTCGTACTTCCTAGATACGTCGTAAAAGTAGTCCCTAACCTCTTCCAAGTTTAAGGACAATAGGCTGTAATTGGGTTATGCTCATAGTTGTCCCAAGTTTAATATCAGGCGCATCGCGATACCGCAAATTGGATAACGACGCCAGTCGGATAATGCGACTAACTTGTTTACTGTCGCCAACTTCGGATTGATCCGGCGGATTATTGTTGTTCGACTAATTACAGTTTTGCAGTTGTTGTTATTGTGGCCATTTCAAATGTACCTAGCAAGCGGTCCGGCCCAGGGATAGTGGTGTTACAAACAGCTTTCATATGGCAATAATGTGCATACGTCCTTTGTGACATCAAAGGATGTCAAGAAATATTTTTCATTTTTCTTTTTTTTCAAGACTTATTATTGCTAATTTTATTCCTATAACTACAAAATGGTGTAGAATTTAATATCAGTCACCATTCCTATTATGATTGTTTGAATAAATTAATTTAAAGTAAAGAAAAACGGATGAGCAGGGTTCGAGAAACTGCGAAGTGTCTTCTCGTCCAACATACCTCAGTGCTTGAAGACGAAAGTCTTCAACCAGTGCGTCGTACCTATTACCGGTAATGACCTACGGAGCCGAATAATGGGCCTTTTAAGGAAGCTCAGAGTCACTCAGCGAGCTTTGGAAAAAGCTATGCTCGGGATTTGTCTACGAGATCGAATCAGAAATGAGGAGATTCGTAGACGAACCAAGGTCATCGACATAGCAAACCGGGTAAGCAAGCTGAAGTGGCAATGGGCGGGGCACGTAGCTCGAAGGACCGATGGCCGTTGGGGCAGAAAGGTTGTCGAGTGGAGACCACGTACCGGCAAGCGCAGTGTAGGACGACAACCCGCAAGGTGGTCGGGCGACCTGGTTAGAGTTGCGGGGACTTGCTGGATGCGGATCGCTGCTATCCGGCCCATTTGGATCTATTGAGGAGACCTGTGTCTAGCAGTGGACGTCCTATGGCTGAAATGATGAAAAAAAACTTAAAAAGTCACAAAAACTCATCGGAGTATCGGGTGATATCAGAGCGGGATCCTTTTTCGCTCAAAGAATGTATTGACATCAAAATAAACGTACCAAGTAAGCAAGTAAGCGAGAGTACGGCAAAACTCAGGATCCCTTCCCGAGTAGCTCACATAAATATAAATAATAAAAATGAATAAATATTATGGGACAATCATGAATACACAAATCGACCTAGTCCCAAACTAAGCAAAGCTTGTACTATGGGCACTAGACGACGGTATACATAATATATATATAAATGCATATATAGATAACATCCATGGCCCAAGAACAAATATTCGAGTTCATCACACAAATATTTGCCCTGGCCGGGATTCGAACCCGGGACCGCCGACTCAATAGGCAGGGGTCTACAAACTGCGCCAACCGCGTCGATGTAATTAATATAAGAGCTTATAGGTGCAGTCCTTACACAGCCGAAATAAGTCGTATAAGGGCTATATAAGCTCTTGTTCAGCCTGTGTGCTACGTGGGTTAGACCCCACTACTTTCTTAAAGAGGGATTAGGACTGTATTTCGCATTCAAGATTTCGAATCAAAACAAAAGCAAACACGCTAGGTATATCCTGACTTTGATGTTCTTTGTAACAAGACATGAAACAACAAAGAAATTTATATCTTCTAATTTAAGAACGTCGTTACTTTATGACACTTTATACTCACGCGGTTTGTACACATAATTAACACAAATTAAAACGGGCTAACGCGATATTCCTTATTTACCTTCGTAATCTAACGTTTCGGCGGGGTTGCGGGGTTACATCTGAGACCACAGCGTTTGCACGTTAATTTAGGAGAAAACATATAAATATGTGTATAATTATTGTATAAAGTATTTAAGTAAGTTTATGGAATACATTACGAAATATACTGTACTTTACGAACTGTAAACTGTAGAACAAATCTTCCAGTGTTCCGCTTGAACGGTCCGCGTGCTTATCCCCCACCGACGATATCTTCAATTAATCTGCAATCCCTCAAGACGCAAAAGATCCGCCAAGAATCATGATACATTAGCCTTAAAGAGCGGAAAGAAAGCCCGCGATGGGGGCGTGATAGTGGGAGGGGGGAGATTAAAAACACATTTGCGCTTCTATCAGCGCTGCAGCGCGCTACGCCAAGTCTGAGACCGGAGCGTGGGGACTGTTTGAAATAATGAAATAATGAACTTTACTCTACAAGTAGGCCACAAGGGCACTTTTACATGTCTAGGTCTACCGGCATTTCACAAGAGAGACCACTGTTGAAAGAAACGCCGAAAGGAACTCAACAGTCAGTCATTTTTTCAAACTATTACAGTAATGTGGACTAAACCTAATTTGTACCTACTTATCTTGAGAATTTAGGCGTATACGTAGTCCTCAAAGAAAACATATTAAAAGTGTGCCTATATACCTAATAATATTGTATTTTAAGTAATAAATAAGGAAAAAATAATTATCTAAATCTGCGGTTGGCGCAGTGTGCAGACACCTGCCTACTGAGCCGGCGGTCCCGGGTTCGAATCCCGGCCGGGGCAAATATTTGTGTGATGAACTCGAATATTTGTTCTTGGGTCATGGATTTTATCTAGGTATATAATGTATGTATGTCGTCGTCTAGTACCCATAGTACAAGCTTTGCTTAGCTTGGGACTAGGTCGATTTGTGTATGATCGTCCCATAATATTTATTTATTTAAAACTAGCTGTTGCCCGCGACTTCGTCCGCGTGGAACCATTATCTTGAAAATTTTACATCTTTATTATTTTCAGATCTAAGTAATGTTGAAATTGCTAAACGTGCTTTTTTTGCAATTGTATACGAAATAGTAACGAACCCTTCGTACGCGAGTCCGACTCGCTCTTGGCCTTTTGATGAGTCAGTCAGTCAGGACACTTGCATTTATATATATAGATAGATAGATTAGCGGATTTCCCCATACAAACTTTGCACCCCTTTTTAACCCCCTTAGAGGTGAAATTTTCCAAAACGCTGAAATTTTTTTTTTTGTATTTGATGACGTAAGCTTTCTACTAAGTTTCAAGTCTCTAGTTAAAAAAAAAAAGTTTCTCCCATATAAACCTTGCACCCCTTTTTAACCCCCTTAGAGGTGAAATTTTCCAAAACGCTGAAAGTACTTTTTGTGTTTTTGAATAAGTAATCTTTCTACAAAGTTTCAAGTCTCTAGCACTAAAAAGAAAGTTTCCCCCATACAAACTTTGCACCCCTATTTAACCCCCTTAGAGATTGAGTTTTTCAAAATCGCTTCTTATCTCTTGTACACTTTATAAATGCAACCTAGTGTGCAAATTTCAACTCTCTAGCATTTGTAGTTTCGGCTCTGCGTTGATGAGTCAGTCAGTCAGGACACTTGCCTTTATATATATAGATAAATGGAAATTACAAGAAAGTATGACGGTTTATCACAATTTATGTACGTTTGATATGATTTCTTATAACAACTGTGTATTCTGGTAGTTTTAAGCAGGAAGTATACAAAATTGCTGACTTGCCATATATTTTTTTCTGTATTTTTCGGTTGTGTGCATGAGCGTGCTATTCCCGTGGATTTCTATTTTCACATGCATAGAAATTGAAATTTAGTAATTTTCATATGTCATATTAACGCAACGAAACTTCAAAGTCTCAACTATAAGTTTCCAATGAAGCAAATTATCAAGACCGTGATTCCATTTCTCGCATACTCAAATAAAATACCACAAACGCATTTTTGAAACGTTTGCGTTAAAAACAAACTTACATCAGAGTCAATTTTTGAAACATGTAATGTAATATCATTAATTTTTAATCCCTCACACCACAATTTTTATATGAAACCATTGATACAAAGATCAAAGCTTAAAGAAAAATTGAAATTAAGCTTTTAACTGACACACAAAGCATAAGGAAAAATTCGAAAGGTTATCTTGCATTAAGGTGGTGGAGAGGTTAATCGCTGGACCGGTAATCCATAGGTACCGGGTTCGATTCCCGGTCTCTGCCAGGTTATGCATTTTAATTTCTCTTTGTGCTTTGATCTTTGTATCATTGCTTTACATAGCCTTTGAATAGCTTAAATTATGAATATGTTTATTAGCGAGCGAGCGGTACCCAATCACCGATGTAAACAACTGAACATGTTCCTCGTGCACATTACTTTCAACTTGCACCAGTACAGTTCAACCACAAAATGTTTGTTAGTTGTAAAGGTAACTGCCAGTTAACAAGGTAGAGACAATGAGGGAGCGACTAACGACCACGTGAACTGAACGCAATCCTAGCGCCGGCTAGCCGGTGCATATACAGCCCAAAACTTTCAACTTGGAGCAGAAATACTCGTACAGTTAAACCACAATTTACTGTATTAAGCGGTTTACACTCACGTGAAATTGTCAGGAAAGGCCCGACATATTTAAAACTCGTATGGAGCTCTTTATCACGGACTGGTAGTCTGGTACCCGTACAGCTGCGCGCTAACTTCGCTACTGATGCTTTTTGAACGACGCTCCGCTTTTATGACTAAACTAAAAAAAAGAGCGATTTGGTCTAGTGTTAGAAAAGTTTAATAAAAAATATATACTGCAAACTGCATCCCTCAATACTACCTACCTCAATGCCTACTGCCTATTGATTTAGCTTCAGTGCAATGTGTTCCAACTGCTGGAAGTCAAACGGTTTGACGGAACCGACGCAGGCTGTGACTTGACTAAGCCTTGTCAGTATCCGCTAACGACACACAAACCCGCAGCAAAGGCAACAAACAGTACATTAACTCTTGATAATGTTACCTACAGTCAATAGTTATGCTTCAGTCCACTTCACTACCGTATTTTATAGTACGATCGTAGGTCAAATGATTTGGAAGAACCATCGCCGCCGGCTTTCTGGGCTTGACTTGACACAGCTTTGTTAGTATTCTGTAACGATATTATCTGCGATAGGCGGCAGACAGCACATAAGCTCTCAAAAATGGGTTACCCTCATCTGGCAGAAAATTGTTTTGCCGAACGTTGTTTCGCATGATGCTCATTGCGCAGAAATTTTCTTCAGCTGATACGGGAAATATATTTTTAAATGCTTTAATGTATCCTGGTAAATGTTACCTGCGGCCGATTGGTTAATACTTTTAAGTTATAGTGCAACTTTCAGCTCACGTACGTTGAACGGTTAGATAGCCAACACAGGTTTCTAAGCTTGGCTAATGACACAGCAAACTAGTACATGCAACAGATAGTATATTAACTAATAGGTACATTTTTAAACCTTTTAACCTTCATCTGGATACCTTATTTATCCTTTCTTATTTTATTGTGCACGAATGTTTGGATTTTTTACCGATTCTACGTACTGTTGTGTCTTCGCTGTGCTGGCTTTGTGAGTTCAATCAGAGGAGACGTCACGAGAACGTTTCCAATTACAGATATTATGATAGTTCAGCGACAGACTACCGATGTCTCAGGGACGTGATGGGTTCATTCGGAGGCTTATCTCTGTTGCACTGGATGGGAACTGGATTTGACGTCGTGGCATTTTATAGACGATTGCTTTCAATCTTAATCCGATCTTGTAGCTCGAGTATTGGTACCAATTGTTTATTTTTCAGTAGGTATTTATTTTTGCCCGGTGCATTGCCTCTCATTCACGTTAAGGTTAAGTTTAAAGATGAAGCGAGCAAATCGTCGTTTAGCCACCTAGGTTGTTCACTACTCCGCTACCTAAAGGTTACTTAGATGAGATCGCTATTGAGTGATAAGTCCGTTTATTTTTTACCTCTGCCTATTATTTTAATGTATTTCATGTTGTATTGTCTTTTTCTTGATGTTTGAGGTATGCAATAAAGAGTATTTTTATTTTGTTTTTTTTTTTTCTGAACTGTTAACGGTTTAGTTACATGACAGATATAATTTGTTTTATTTATTTTTAAGCAATACTTTGCTGTCTGTTTTATTTATTTTGATTGACATACTACGTATAGCCTTTTATAGCGTCTATGTAATGTCAAGGACCTCTTGAGTACTTATATTATTTGCCAAGGACTGTAATATCAAGGGAAGCCAACATAAGCGGAATGAAATGTGTACTTCTGTGGTACTTCTATACTTATATCAGCTGTTTTTGTACCAAACAAAACGTAATCGCAGTAAATTTAATTTATTAAAGTCAATGATTATTTCACGCTACGCTAGTTTCCGCGGTAGCATGCCTTCAGAGCTTACCACAAATCAGCTCACATTTCCGAAGGAGTTCAAGCGGAGCGATTCCTCACGATATGGTAAAGAATAATAGAACAATATAATAATATTTAGTACATAGTATTATCTTCGGTTTCCGCGACTGTCACACATTTAAATAAAACAATTTAAACGGATTATATCGCGTATATTAATTATTTGAGCCTCCCTGACGTAAAAGTACCGAAACGTCAGGGAAGCTCAAAAAAATAATATACGCGATATAATCCGTTTAAATTGTTTTATTTAAATATAAATAAATATTATTAAATATATTTAGTAGTTTGTCCCTCTTTAATTATTTTTATTTATAGTGTTTAAGTATACTAGTGGAAACCAAATGTAAGCAATTAAGCAAAAAAATAGTGCGTAGAGTTCCTCCGCGCGGAAGAAGTGAACCTTCGTAATGTGGAAATGAAAATAGGAAGGGGTATAAATTGATTTTTAGTGAACTCATATTGTTTCTTTAAGACAAACTTCTTCACTCTCGCTCTGTCTCTTTCTAATCTAATCCCCCTCCCCAGAAGCGTTGAAGGTAACGCAACAGTGCTTTCCTACCCCCTCCACGGTAGCGTTAAACGTTTAACGCAACCGTTAAACGTTTAACGCTACATTGTTGGAAGTCGCATTAGAAGTTTCACTTCAAAAATGTGGCGCCAGATGCCACCCTAAGGCATCCAAGAAGCAACTGGTTGGAAAGTTAAATGGCTCTCGCATCAGGTTCAGTGGTCCAATAGGTAGAACGCCCGTGTTGGCCCGGAAAGTCGATGGAGATGCAGGTTTGAACCCCGCCTGAACGGGAATCATCCCGAGGGTCGTAAAGCTAGAGTCTGGCCACAAAATATTTTTTCATCTCTCCTGTTCGGAAAACGTCATTTTCATGAGTAGATAGCCGGGTGGAAAATAGCTTTTCCATCCCTAGGGTGGAAAGTAATTTTTTTTTAATTGCCAAGGAGTCAAAGATAGTTGACATCTAGATGCACGTCGTGACCAACTCAATTAGGTACAATCTAGTCGGCCGTGGTGAGTGGCCATTGAAAAAAATGTCTCCAAAAGTTAGATATATGCAAGCTTAATTTATTTACATCTAATTATTAAATATAAATATGTATTATATTCATAATACATACATATAATTCTGTCCCTGATTTATAGATAAAAAACAAAATAGAAACCATTGTATTTTTTTTTATTAATGTTGGCGGTATGTATATTTTAATTTTGTTTTCTATTAAAAATAATAATAATGAAAGTTTGCAATAGAAAAAGCGGGAACACGAGATTAAATATAAATATACCGTGTCTTTTATTAATTATTGGTTAAAAATGTCATGGACATTAATTTAACACACTCATGACATGTGCGTATAGTATTTTATTTTCCTCGCAGTCGAAATGAAAAGTAGAGTGTTTAACTCGGGTGAAATTACCCATTTCACCCTCGAACTATTGGCGCTCTCACTTCGTTCGAGCGCCAGAAATATCTCGGGTGCTATGGGTCACTTTCTACCCTTGGTTAACAATCTACTATTACTTCTTATGTGCTGAGGATTCCGACTGACAAGCTACCGAGCTTTATGAAGAAAGAATTTTGAGCGAAAGGTGTTTTGAACCATTGATGAAAAGATCAAAGCATAAAGAAAAAATAAAAGAAAAGTTACTTGGTGGAAGAGACTGGGAATCGAATCCGGTACCTCTGGATTACCGGTCTACCGCGTTAACCACTTCGCTACCCTAACCTGACGAATTTTCCTTATGCTTTGTGTGTCGATCTTTGCATTGTTTATTTGAAAGATTTTTTACACCTTGGCGACCTCTATGTGAATACGTTAATATCCACATCTTACTGCACCACTTTACAGCAGTGAACGAGCAAGCGAGAGAGGGCACTGTGCTATTTTATAAATTTATGAAAAATGTAATGTTTCATTTTTTTTTATGTTGGTACACCACAATTTTTTTTTTTTAAACAAAGATCAAAGCTTACAGAAAAATTGAAAAAGGAGTTACTTGGTGGAAGACACTGGATCCAACCTGACGAATTATTCCTTATGCTTTGTGTGTCGATCTTTGCATTGTTTATTTGAAAGGTTTTTCAATTTTTCTTTAAGCTTCGATCTTTGCATCAATGGCTTAAATGAAAATTGTGGTGTACCCATATTAAAAAAATTTGACATTACATGTTTCATAAATTTACGAAAGGTGTCTTGTTTCGGTTACGTACGTTCGTAAGTACGTTCTGCTATCCAAAACCACTTGCGTGACGGAGAATGTGACGTAGTTGTATAGTTCTATTTTTATTTAATATGTACGTTACTTTCTAAGGTATATATTTATTAGCCACACAGTTACCGGATAATAAATGATTTCGATTTCAATAAAAAATACCCGGTTATATATTATATTATATAACACTATGTATAGATCGCATTACATTTCCACCTACTCTGTACAGTCCGTGACTACTTAAAAATCCCTGTAAAAATTTAACGTTTTCCCCCATTTTGTTACTGGTTTATTGCTGCTATTTATAGTAGGTTTTCATGATATTATTTACGTTAGGTACATGAATTTGACGCATTTAGAATCTCCGAACCGCAAAGAGATTTACAATCATAAATAGCCTGTTCCACCTGCATTTCTCACACTAGCATAGTCCGAGAGGTGATTGCCGATTATTCTCAATCGCCTAGTACAAACAAAGGACCCGTGCGTAACTAAACGCATATTAAAAACGTGCTAAATAGTTTATCCTTGTTATTCAATCTTGCAATCTCTCTCGCCCTCTCTATCGCGTGACGAATATTACCATCTTCTATTTCATACAGACAGAGTGACACGGGATACTTAATGCTGAAATAGCGCATCTGTCACAATGCTGCAATGGTCGCGCAACACAACATCACCAGCTTTTCTCGTTTTCTATCGAAAGGAAAAAGAAAAACAATATTTGACGCTTTCTACAGTTGTGCTATAAGGTTTTCGGCCGCACCGTCTTCAATTTTAAACATGGCGATATTAAAAAATCAGCTAATTAAACAATACCAAATAGTTTACGATTTCCGGCACCGTGCTACAGTACCCTTGCTATGAGAAAACGTGACTGTACTCACTAGCTTTGTATGGAGAATAGTACACCGCCCGTAATGGTTGGGTACTTTGTAGAACTACAATTCTACATACAAATCGTTCACGACGTCGCTAGCAAGAACCGTCACTAAACTCATGGTAATGGTACTGATGCTGGTTGATATTGATACTAGACAGGGCAGGGCTACCGCCGATCGAACCCTAGTCTATCGGCCGCTGGTCGCCTGCCAGCCCGCGGTTCCGGGTTCGCTCCCGCCGCGAGGAATCCCCTCATTTACATTTAATAGCTAGCGCATGAAATATTCATGGCTGCAGTTCAGAAAAAGAAAGCACTGCAGTGTCGCGATTATGTCGACAGTTTTGCAATTATAATTTGTTTGTAGTGAGCTGAAAAGTATTTAGCAAGTCTCCTCTTTCGTCGTGTTGCGAATCGCGGGTACTGCTCAACTTGGGGTGGCTTGGGTTATTTATTTATGTAATCTTTATTACACAATGAATATATCGTACAAAAGGCGGAATTATTGCCATGAAGCTCTACCAGGTCGAATCAAAAAATTGAAGACAGTTCAACCAACTTACACATACAGGTCAACACGGAACCTTTGCAAGGTGTTCCAATGTGCGAATGTGCCCTAGGTATGTTGGCAGTATAGGGGTGCACAACAATTTAATGTCGTATCGAGGACGTATATAGAAAGAGAAAGGGGCCTTTGCCCAGCAATGGGACAACACAGGCTAAAAATAATAAGCATTTAGGTATGTATAGTATATATCCCTGACTTTACTAACCCTACATCTTGGTTTCAAAAGTATGGCCCGTCCGTTTCATAGATAGGAATTAAGATTAATGATATTATATCACAATATAGAAGACATTCAATTCAAATCAATTCAATCGTTGCAACACACTATACACATATGGAACTTATAACGCATCTTTTTGTCGGAGATTAAAAATCTGACGTAACAAAAACCGCCCAAGCACACGTTAAGACACACTTGTATGCAGTATAAGTGTGATGGCGCACAAATTGTGCAAAGTTGGTTTTGATCGCTCGGCGCGCCGCCAGCGTTTTGTCGTCTCTGCCTGATACACGGGTTCCGTAGCCATCCGGCTTGCAGCAATTACATAATCCTTATGTCTATATTTAATAAATTTGTACTCTTTTTTATTTTGTTGATTTTTTATGGGTACTAATTAAACAAGCTTCTTTTTAATAGCATAATTCGCTTCAGAAAATATAAGTTACCTTCTAAATTACTAAGTGAGCCACAACCAACGCGCGTCTGAATAATAATATCCCAGCCACTAGTTATCTTCTTTGTAAGCCACTGTAATTGTAACTTAGCATGGTGATTATTTTTTAGCATCTAAATTTGAGGCATGCATTCAAATAGCAAACTTCTAAAATATTATTATATGCCACCAAAATAGTAACTCTATTAGCTTCTAATTTTATAACTTAGTATGTTTAAAATGTAAGTCATCCTACATTAATCGATCGTAAAATGTACCTAAAATTGTCATCAAATAGTATATTAAAGCCACTATTATTACATATGAACTATTGAGGAGAGAACAAAACAAAATACTTAAATCTCATTTTAGGTTAGGGTCGCAGTTCAACCTAACACTCCTCCTCGCTTCGCTCGTCGTCGTACCTAACCTAAGCCAAGTCGGACCTGCCTTAGAACTAGATTGTTGTGGGTTACGTACCGTTGTTTTTTTTTTTTTTGAAGTAGGTACTAGCGGCGCCGCGCGGTGTTACCCGCTCATCACACGGGGACACTATTTATTTTTCGAGATAAAAGGGGCATGTATTTAAATCGATATCTGTATATTCCCTTTTTTCGATCACATATTTGAAAGTTTCACCAAAAATACTGACTTGCACACTAATTATGCACACTAAATAATGCGAATTCAATATACTTACTATTTAAAGGTATTTGCAAATCTGTTTTACTGAATATAAAAAAAAAACTAACCTAACCTAACCCGGCCGAGTCGGACCTTAGTGTGCAGTGCGAGGATAATTAGTTTTCGAAAACTTTAATTAATTACACATGCACCTATCGCAATATGAACGAACGAATGACAATAAACAAACATGGCGGGTCGTTCGGTACAAGAATCGAATGGCGCTCTCTGATTGGTGCAAATGGCCGTGGCTGTCATGGCGCGCACTCGCGCCAAATCGTTCCTACAGTGGCTATTTTCATGATAAAAGAATATGAAGTATTATTTTAGATGTTAAGTTATAATATATGATGCTGTCTATTGAAGCTCGAATATATAATTTTTGAGGAGCTTGTATTGAAGCTGTAAAACGAAAATTGATGATGAGTTACAAATTTCGTGGCTGAGTTAGTAAATTAGATGGCAATGTATAAATCAGGAGGACAAGTAATAATAATTGTTGATTATGACTTGATGCTTTCTTTAACATTTTTGGTTGGCGTTGTAAAGAAGATGAATTAGTTTATTAGAGGCTATCTCATATTCCCGATGCTTAGTTATTAAAAGAGAAGTTCGACCAAGTGGCCGAAAAATAAAATTGCGGCCGGATTTATTATTTCTCATTTTTTATTTCTATTATAAAATTTAAATTAAACATTTAGTGAGCAACTTGCGACCCTCGGCTTCGCACGGGTGCAATGCTAATACTAAATATACTATGCATGTATTATACATATAAACCTTCCTCTTGAATCACTCTATCTATTAAAGAGGCATCAAAATCCGTTGCGTAGTTTTCAAGATCTAAGCATACATACACAGGGACAGCCAGACAGGCAGACAGCAGGAAGTGACTTTGTTTTATACTACGTAGTGATCTCTAATAATTGAATCGCAAATCAAATAAAAGATCCCCTTTTGAGTACCGTGGCGCACAGTTTGAGAATCCCTGGTTTAGTTATTGATCCACACAAAGTTTGACAAAAGTCAAACTACAGAATAGGTCACGGGCCTGTGTAAACACTTCAAGATCTGTCTCTCCAATAGGATTCTCCTATATTGTGAATAATAAACAAGATGAATAACGATACCTAGAACTGCGGTACACTCGGTACAGGCAATACTAATATAGTAAACAAAACAATTGACAACATTTCATATTTATAACAGGTGGAAATTAATATAGAGAACGACAGGGCTTTATGTCGTGTACCTTAAAAAAAAATCTTGGAATTTATTCTTCTGTATTTAAGGAAATATAAGAAAATACATCAAATAACTCCAATCTAAGACAATACGGGCTGAATAGAGTTGTTGTCTAAACCAAAGAGCGAAAACATAGAATTTTTTTTTATTTGACGTTGACAGATGACAGATGCATACCGAGATTTATAAAGTTTTTTTTTAATAAGAAAACCGACTAAAGTAACCGTTCCATTAAGTTCTGGTTTTGGTGTTGCCACATTTTAAAATGAGTATGTTTTTATAAATTAATAATAAAATAAATAATCATCTCAGAAAATAAATAAAAACAGAGATTACTTCATCTTTTTAAGCAGAATTCAGAAAAGTAATAAAATGATAGTCTTAAAAATATGAAATGTTGTCAATTGTGGCGACGTAACGTCGTAATGTGCCTACGGAGAGGACAAATGGATTGCCCCTTCGAGGATCAAGCAATAATACGCCAAAGATATGGCTGGGCGGACCGGAAATATTGTACACTCGACCTGGGCGCTAATTCCAGTGCACTATGAGATATCGCCAAATAATCTGGATAATCGTGCGTGGATCGTGCGTGTCCCAGCGAACGAATAAAACATAGAACACGAGCTTCATACAAAGTTACAATCAAAAACCGGCCCAATAGTCGAAATGCGCATGCGCACCGGTCCACCAATCACAGCCAGTCAAATGTTTTCAGTTACGCTTAACAAATAAATGTGATTCGTCAATTTCCGAATGGCCAGCTGTGATTCGACTAAACGCATGACATTTGTCTATGGTAACATGGCGGTGACAGTGAAAACTCATAATTGGTGAATCGTTAATGCAATAAAGAGTCATTTTTGTGTACTTCATTATAAATCTTGAATGTTAAGGTTATTGCTTACATACGATTTTCTAAAAAAAAAAAACATTTTTAAGGAATCTTTGTTTGTTCCTTGTTGTTACTAATACTTTGAATGATTATTATTAATGCGTGCTGTATATATTATTATTTCTCCTTCTTTGTAATAATTTATATTTTACCTGTAGGTAAAGTCGATACAATTAACCTTTCTAGTGGAAAAATATCAAACATAATTAGGTACTTATACATTGTCCTGCCGGACTAACGGAAAACGCATAGCCTTTTAGGAACGGTCTTTGCAAACATTCTTAATCGTGAACGACAAACGTACACACTTTAAAGAAAATGGCGCGCCATGACGTGTTTTATAATTTCAAATTTTGTCGACGCCGCGTCGTTCAAAATTTGTCCGCGCTCCGACCGCGCACGCCACCGCCGCGCGCCGGCCGCTCGCTCGTCGCCGATCGATGTCACCGCTAGTCATCTCCCTCGCACGCGTTGGCTTGCAATCGGGCTTCATACCGCCTACTCTAACACATGAAAATATCCTATGTATCAGGGCTTGAAGTTAGATACGGATCGGCCACTTGCAAATTTCGTGCGCGCGCGCGTAAACAGGGGTGATTTAGCTTCACGTTGTTTAGAAATGTTTAGTTAGTTTAGTGTTTGTTTGAGCGAAAAGTAGGTAATAATATTAGAAACAGTGCTTGTGTTTTGATTTTGTTTGTTGTTGTGATTACTGTGGCTTTAAACAATGGAAGGAGTTGTTCTGTGCGATTGTATTGAGTTAAAGTGTGCAGGTCTTATAATAGGCGAAGGAAAGGTAGGCACTAACTTTCGCTCAGAAAAAGCTCATATTTTCCCCAAAACCCATGCCCGACCTGTGTATTATTGAAATTTTACTTACATTGAACAGTAATGCGGCAATAAAATGGATTTGCCCACTAAAAAATTACCAAAACATATCCCTGGGCTTGCCCTCTCCTGTAAGCCTAGGCACTGATTGCATTACTTTTTTCAAACGTCGTATATAAATTAGTCATATGGCATAACACCATCCCTATACAAAATCTGTTCCGTAAAATAAATTAAATTAATATGTGTAAGGCTTTACTTACGTATGAAAACTGATAAGTAACATC
The DNA here is from genome assembly GCA_947623375.1 of Apotomis capreana. Taxonomy (NCBI): domain Eukaryota; kingdom Metazoa; phylum Arthropoda; class Insecta; order Lepidoptera; family Tortricidae; genus Apotomis; species Apotomis capreana. The sequence goes on from OX392503.1 coordinate 27,938,882, forward strand.
TTTTTTTTTGTGTTTTCCTGAGTGATTAATACACCATTTCACTCAACAGTACAGCATATTTTCTTACTTTAAGACTTAATTTATTTCACGTAATGCAACTGTTCGGCGGCGTCGCCATTTGCAAACTAGACAGCCGTTTGACACAAAATTTACGCCCCGCCTTAACTGACACAAAATCCGTGGGGCCATTTTCCGACGCTAGTTAGGCTTCTATGTTTTATTCGTTCGCTGGCGTGTCCACATTCTAGGGTATGGCTAATGCGCATAAGCATTTTAAACACATATGACGCAGAGGGCGCTCCGGTAGCGTCGAATTATGGAATCATAGATTTGGTGTGATTGATGTTACGATGTGATAGCTCAGTTGGATAGCACTACGCCGGAAATGTAGAGTCGCCGGTTCAGGTCCTGCTTACATATTTGGTCCTGATTGCATAATTTACCTTTGTGTAAATGTTTTATAAATATGGATAATGTTTTAGGTATATCTCTCGTATTGCCTTTAACTGTCATTAAGCGATGTTTGCATTTCGTGCTGCATGAAGTGTCATTTTTCGTTACTAACCGGTCGAGTTGAGTTTGCGCTGCGCCTGACAACTATCTATATGTCGTAGCATATAAATGAAGTGCAAAAAACGCATCCAGGTTGGCGATGTAGCTATAAGGTATATCGACACCTCAGCGATTTCCGAGATATCAGAGAGATATACATGGAATTAGGGCCCAAAGTCGACGCTTGACACTAAGATATATCCGAGATCTCACTACTTCATATCTACATACTTAAACGTTGTGTTTCAGGCATCAAAGGCCCATACCTTACAATCTAACATACATATTAAATATTAAAATACTAAAGAACTAGGTCACGATGTCTTTCGTAAGTCCGTGGTGTTGGGTAGCCGACCGTGGAAGCGCCGGAATAAAACACCTTTCGGCCAAAATTCTTCCTTCATGAAGGTCGCTACCTGGTCAGTAGGAACCCCATTTTAACTATATATTACTATACAATATTATGTTATTTTTATAACTACCTATAAAATTTTGAAGTGGGCTATCTTAGTAACCGGGCCATCTTTGGCGCAAGTACTTTAATAGTAATGAAGCTAACCTAATTATGTTCCTATCTTAAGAATATACGTAAGAAGTCCTCTAAGAAAACATATAAAAACTGTGTCACCCTGTCCTTGAAAATTTCATTCAGCTAGAGTACTTGACCGAGGCCTCAGCGCTAAGGCAGTCTGCCCACCAACGTTGATTCTGGCTATATGCCAGGCAAACACGCCTTTCTACTAGTAGAATGCGTTTAAAATTTCCTCTTATAAAGGAAACTAGACAATATACTTTACCTACGATGATGTTATACTTATAGATATATTGGTTAACTATTTTAAGCCCGAATTTTGTTTCCGATCTGTAACGGTTTTCCAAAACCGTTATTATTTTTAGAATAATTATAAAATATTGTTTTTAAGAACCTATTAGGTTAGGTAAGGTCTAACCTAATGGGTTCTTTGAAACAATGTTTATACATTTAAAGTCCTGAAAATATTTCAAGAAAAAATACTATAAATACTTTCGGACAAATGAAAATTTAGCGAAACGTTATGGGGCTACTAAACGGGCCATATTTTACTGCAATTTGTGGCCGGCAACTATGGCCGTCCCTCTCTGACACCCTACGTTAGAGCAAGATGCAAATAATGGCCGGCCACAAATTGCAGCATAACATAGCCCATTTAGAAGCCCCTTTACAGGTGGGAAACAATGTTTCGGAATTGTGATTAATATTTGTTACATTCAGGAATTCCATCGATTCTTCGAACTCAGATCCACTACCAGATCTCAGTGCTGACAATAATGGGACCGGAATCGAATTTGTAGATAACAAAGGAAAGTAAAACGACTAGGGCCTGGCCACATGTTCACGGCACGACGTCGGTAACATGAAACGGCGCGGTGCCGTAGAAAAGCACGTTGCCACGCCGTGCATATATACGTTGCCGCGCCGTGCAGATATACGGCGCCGCGCCACGTTGAGCGGAAACACGGTACGGTGCCGCGTCGTACCACGGCACCGTGTTGTAAAGGCGCTACGTTGTCAGAAATTTCGCGATCAGTGTTCAACGAGACATGGATCCCATCACATGTATTCTACTCTTATTGTAAATAAAAAGAAAAATTCTGGGTGAACCCATATCTTTCCATTATGTATCATGATGGGAGTATTTCAAGATGAAATACGAGGCGTTGAAAATATGTGACCAAAAATTTTTCAGTATTTTTCATCGGCCATTGAATGTTCGGTATAATTTTGCGACAGATGTTATTAAGGCTTGTTGTGTTTTGCACAACTTTGTCTTAAATCGAGATGAAGTTAAAATATCTGAAAAACTATTGATTGACAATGATTTTATAGAGTTACAACATTCAACAAATATTAACTCTTTAACAAACCCAGTTAACATTAGAAATGAATTCTCTAAATATTTTTCTAGTGATGTCGGAGTACTTAGTTGGCAAATAACAAAAATATAAGAAACTAGTCTTTCCTACCGACCACGTGGTGTAGTCGCAAGGCAGCCAATAGAATAATAATGTTAATGTTATCAGTGTAGCCTAGTGTTTTGTTTTTGGTTATTATAGTAATATCTGATTTATTATACCTTTATAGTTCTAGTTAATATTTCTTAACGATAAATAAATAAATGTTAGTTTACTTGAGTGAAATAAATGTAGATATTTAGTTGAGTGAAATAAATATATGTATATGTGCTTACCGAGTTTTGTTTTTTCTGTGTTGGTTTGGTCGTCAAACGAAGGAAAAAAGATTTGCCAGACCTCCTTCCATGCACTTGTTTTAATAAATTTTTCTTTATATTCATTTTAGGTATTTGTCTTATCCCAGAGCACTGGACGTTCTTCTACTAACGATATTAACAAATTGGTATCGATATTTTCTACCATCTTGCATAAAAGCACAATACGAACTGACAATAAATAAAACATCGGAAACGGTGCCGGCAAAGGAATTCGCGACGTTGCGTTGCCTTGTCATGCATTTACGCGACGCGGCACCGCACCGTCAAGACGACACGGCAACGTGTATCTGCCCGGCGCGGCAACGTATATACGAGTATTATGCACGGCGTGGCAACGTGCTTTTCTACGGCACCGCGCCGTTACATGTTACCGACGTCGTGCCGTGAACATGTCGATACCTCCTACGTATACTGATACAAGTGCAAAATCACGATTTTACAGGACGGCTGTTCAAAGGTATGAAGTGCCATAACTAACTCATACGTTGAAATAATGTAATGAAAATTTCAAATACTTTTAATGAATATATTTTCCTTAAATCTACATATTTACTATTTCAAATTAATTGTACTTCTAGTAAAAAAAGGTAGTTATACCAGTATACGTGAAATTTACTAGTTCTAAGTTTTTGGTATACTGATACAACTACCACTTGATCCAGTATACGTCGCGACGTAAACTATGATTAGATGAATATGGATAATTATATTATTATTATGCCTATTATGGACATGTATCATTTATCTATATAATTAAATTGAAAATGCCAGAACGGGATAACGCACTAGGGAGGAAGCGAGATGGCGCCTTACAAAACTCGACGTTCTTTTAGATCACGTTTCTCCAATACGATGCACGTTACCGCAGAAAAAACTATTCAAATCTATTGTCTAAATATGAGAATGGAATAAGAGCGTAAAAAATACCGTTTTCACTACGTATTACCTTCACAATCGGCTAAAGAAATCTTCATAAAATTCTTCATTTCGCGACCGTCGACCTTTTCCGGCGATACTCGGTTCTTCTCGCTCTTATGGCTCAGGTTCAAGTAGCCTAAAGTTTCTTTTCGCTATATGACTTAAGTTTAAGTAGCCAAAAATTTTGGTGTCATGTTGGTACGCCGTTATATCGAAGTTTTTTACTCGAAATGTAATGACTACGCACTTTGCTTGACGTATGTTGTTTTCTCTGTCAAACTAAATGTCATCGGCATTGTCATTGTCAGCGAATTTTCTGTGCAATAAGCAAAAAGTGTTATGAAAATGCCGAGAATTGAAAGTATTAAGTGATTATGTTATTAATTTGTATTTTGATTGATCGACCATCACGGTTTTATTCAGATTGACCACCACGGTTTCGGGAGATGGAGGAATGGCGATTGGCATGTTTAATTTTTGTTAAATTTGAATTTAACAGATTATGTATTATTATAAACACAAGAAAAATATCCTTGCAAGGCAATGTACTCATTGTTCTGCAGCTCGGTGCGTAGAATGCGATGCGATAATGTTGGGTTAGTAAGACCTCAGGGGTTGCGGTATAGGAAAGGTGGGGCCAGTTTTGGGACTTAGAAACATTTCGGTGTCGTGAAATTTATGTCAATATAACACCTCATTTTTATTAAAGTATCCTTTAAAACATCCTATAATAAGCATGTTTTGTTATGTAAACTTTTTCTCTCAGATCAATATTTACCGAGATATTGGGGTTTTTAAGGTAAAAATGCTGTCTGAAAATATGGTACATGGGTTGAAAACAGAAAACTGTAGGTTAGGTTTGTTTTGTGACCATGTATAGCGGAGCGAGCATAGCGACCGGAGCGTCAAAATGCTTGCTTACATGACCCTCATAAATAGTCTACTATTATTACGTACCTACATCAAAATATGTTTATGCATTTGAACCCCAATATCTCGGTAAATATCGATCTGAGAGCAAAAGTTGAAAGTACAAAATATGCTTATTTTAGCGTAATCTACTAGATTCAATCTAATTTAAGCCCAAACCAACAAAATAAAAATAAAAAAATAAAAATTACTGAAGCGGCACTGCCTATTAATGGTTATTATTTTTACTTTTGTTTATTAAGCTTTGCTAGGCTTAGATTTGCTTTGAGTAACATTTGTACATGTATGTATTACTCTCCAGTCCATGTAAGTATACAAATATAAAATGTGTTGAATCCCTTTTGCTTATAATTAATTTTATTTCGGAAATACAAATATGAGGACTAAACGCAGTTTCCTTTTAAAAAGCTTTTATTTAACTTGCAATGACAGTTTCCTTTTTTCATTAAGTATATATAATAAAAAAAAAAAACAAATTACATGTTCAAATGTTACAAATAGGAAGTACATATTTCATTTACGCGAGCGAAGCCGCGGGCACGTCTAGTTAGATATATAAACAAACTCATAGCTCGTGTTTGGATGGATTTGATCGGTTAGTTTCATCTGATTTGTCACTTGTACCAGTATACTCCTGAATCAATTCGTTATGTACCAGTATACTGTTAAGGTTATTTTGTATGTTACGTCCAATATAGTAATTTCAGAGGTTGGTATTTGGGATATTTAAGCAAATTACGTTTAAAAGACAATAAATAAAGCAAATTTACACTAAAATTACGTTTATTTAAAAGGTAATTAAAGTCACAGCCCGCATTTAGGGAATGGTGTTTTTGTCTTTGTTACAGCGGTATCATCAACAATATTACTGTTTCAACATTTATATATAGTAGATTCCGGTTCCTATTTTGTCCATTACAATTGTTAGACCAAAACCTGAATTCATCTACATCATCTTGAAGTATTCATTTAATTAAGTCAAATAATTTGTCATTTAGTCATGTCAACAGTACCTAACAAGTAGCATTCCCAAACCAAATGCTGTGAATTATACAGTTTAAGTTTTTATTGTAATGAAACATGCTTATATTACCGTGAGGAGATGACAAGGTTCTTGAAGGTCGAATACAGCAGTCGCATTTTTTTTGTTAAGTGAGTTTTTTTTTCCTATTTATTTCAAGTCTCTTTCCTCCATGGGCCAATGTGTTTGGATGTTTGTTTTTCAGTAGGTGTTTTCAAATTCTCGTATATGTGACAAGCGTCAACTTAATATTTTGACTGAAATTATCACGGTATTGTCGAACAGACTAAGCTTGCGCTTCGTATTTGGTAGAATTAAACGACTCCTTGTACTTGTAGGCCGCATCGACTGTCCGTCGCGCATAGTGGGACATCTTACGTCCGCAACGATGACGAGCAAGCATACTGAGATAACTGCCACTTGTACTTGATTAGGTGTACTGCGTACAGTGGTACAAGTGACTTATCTCAGTATACGATGTTCTAAATAAAAAAACGGTGTTAGTTGTATCAGTATACGTCACTTTATTTCGAAAACTAGCAGTAATTTTGTCATGAAAATTTTATACCATGTAGATATAAGTATTTTGATCCTAAATATGCAAAAAAACGAAAATCGTAAAAATGTCAGTTGCATCAGTATACGTAGGAGGTATCGATGTGGCCATGCCCTAAACTGTCGACTTGAGAACCTTTTCTTTGTTAAAGTCGGTTTAATATTTGTAAAGAAAGCTTCAGGCTGCGTCTATAGGTAAATGAAATGAAAATTCTGTGAGACATTAGTGGCGGTTCTCTGCACTTTCGCCGAATTGTTTTTCTTCGAATTTTTCATTTCGCCGAAGTGTTATTTAGTAGAAAGCATTTTTCTCTAAGACTGTAAACCATCTGGAATTGTTATAAAACAATTACCTAGCCTAACCTAATCAATACAATAATATCTCCAAGAATTCTGAATTTTTAGGGTTCCGTACCTCAAAAGGAAAAAACGGAACCCTTATAGGATCACTTTGTTGTCCGTCTGTCCGTCCGTCCGTCCGTCTGTCAAGACCCTTTTTCTCAGGAACGCGTGGACGTATGAAGCTGAAATTTATATCAATTACTCAGGTCTACTGTCCCTTGAAGCTGTGAAAAAATCAAACTTCTAAGCCAACGCAATCAAAAGATACAGCCGTTTATGCCGCAAATTTTCGACACTTGCAAGGGAATCAAAACCTACAGGGTGCTTCCCGTGAACTCAGAATCTTGAAATTTGGTACGAAGCAACGTCTTATAGCATAGATAAAGGAATAATTACGAAATACATAATTTTTTTTTTTAATACCTAACTTTGCACCTAATTTATATGGGGCGCTATACATACCAGGTGCAAACTTAACTTAACCACTTAGGGATGGAAAGTGTTTGTACGGAACCCTCGGTGCGCGAGTCCGACTCGCACTTGGCCGGTTTTTTTTATGAGTTTAGAGGAAAATATATCAGCGAAGTTAAAATTCGATAGAATGCAACCTTTGACGAAACCATTTGTGGCTGAAACACTTACAACAAATACGCCTAGAAACCTAGCAAGCTTTTGAAAGTGAGTCCAGATTTCGTTAGGCACCGGCTAAGGCTGGTTTTAGTGTCACGACTCACGCGGACCGTCGCGCGGATAGCTCCGCGCGGAGCAATATGTATGGCGCGTCCGCGCGGACACGTCGGCATTACTCTAAAACGCTCCCTTAAGCTTAATACATCGTACGTGATCCGCGCGGACGGTCCGCGTGCGGTCCGCGTGACACTAAAACCAGCCTTAGTATCCTTCGTTGGAGCATCGATCACAACGGAAATGTCATGGCCACATACAACCAAAAGCAGCTTCATCATTCGCAGACCACTTGTAAGACTCGTTCTAGCCGTACTTATTTCGAAGACGCGGTTGGCACAGTTTAGTTTAGCCTACTAAGCCGGCGGTCCTGTGTTCGAATCCCGGCCGGGGCAGATATTCATTTATTCAACATTACAAGCCATGTTTATTATAGAGGATGTTAATTGTAAATATAAATATTTGTGTGATGAACTCGAATATTTGTTTCTGGGTCATGGATGTTATCTATATATGTATTTATTATGTATATCGTCGTCTAATACCCATATTACAAGCTTTGCTTAGCTTGGGACTAGGTCGATTTGTGTAAAATTGTCCCTTGATAATATTTATTTATTCATTCAGAGGTTTGCCGCCTATCACACCGTGCACTGTTTAGTACACGGTGTGATAGGCGGCGAGCGCTCAAGCCGCGATACGGCCCGGCTTTACTGCCATTTATCGGCGATCGTCGAATCTCATACTGCCACTTTATTAAGCTATCGGAGATTAATCGGCGATTGGGGATTGTGCATCACTTTAACACCTCATTTGAGCGGGATGAAGAGTTTGATTGAGTTTTGTTTAAACCATTAATACAAATATCCTGCATTAATACCTGGTGGAAGACAACGAATCGAACCCGGTACCTCTGGATTACCGGTCCAACGCGTTAACCACTTCGCTACCCTAGCTCCAGGTAAACCTGATGAATTTTTCCTTATGCTTTGTGTGTCGATCTTTGCATTGTTTATTTGAAAGGTTTTCTTTGTATTAATTTAAATAAACTTTGGTTTAAATAAAATGGTGGTGTACCCACATTAAAAAACCGGCCAAGAGCATGTCGGGCCACGCTCAGTGTAGAGTTCCGCAGTTGCCCATCCTTCACAATAGACGGGTTTTAAACAGCGGTTTAAGTTTTAACCCGAGATTTAATTTACGACAAAGATTTCAAGCTCTATAAAAAGGTCATAAGCGCTAAAGTAACTGTAATCACTTATTAACTTCTGGAAGTTATCAAATTATACGCGCCAGATTGAGCGGAATGTTTTAATGCTGTATGGCACTTAACTAATATGTGTAACGTTCGAAGTATAAGGACACCGCGCGGCACTTACGAGTACGTCATTTTAAAGAAATTTATGAAATTTTGCGATAACTCGAAAACTGCCTGACCGATTTTGTTCAATATAGTTTTCATTGAAAGTATTTATAAGGCTTCATTGTCATGATTCCTTACATAATTTTTTGAACCGTGGTTGAAAAGTTAGAGGGGGGGGACACTATTTTTTTATGAATTGAATGATTTTATTTTATATTTTCGGAGCGAATAAATACAAAACAGGTGACTTTATAAAAAAAAAATGTTTGGAGACCCCTATTATTTTTAAAGGACCTATTCAACGACACCCCACACACTAGTGTTGGAACGAAAAAAAAAATTCACCCCCACTTTAGGTGTACAGGAGGTACCCGAAAAAAAGTTTTATTAGTTTTTATTGTACCGTTTTGTCGGCGTGATACAATGTACACATACTCATACCAAATTTCAGCTTTCTAGTACTAATGATCACGGAGCTAAGCCGCGGACGGACAGACAGACAGACAGACAAACGGACATGGCGAAACTATAAGGGTTCCTAGTTAACTACGGAACCCTAAAATATGAGACATTACATGTTTCATAAATTTATGAGTTTTGTTTGTTATTCGTACAAAATACACCAATATGATACATTTTTAGGGTTCCGAACCCAAAGTGTAAAAAACGGGACCGTATTACTAAAACTCTGCTGTCCGTCTGTCTGTCTGTCCGTATGTCATTAGGCTGTATCTCATGAACCGTGACAACTAGACAGTTGAAATTTTCACAGATGATTTATTTCTGTTTCCGCTATGGCATCAAGTACTATTCATGATAAAGTAATAATAATAAAGGGGCCCTCCCATACAAAAATAGGGGTTTTTCCATGATGTTTCGTTCGACGGGTATTTCCTCATGAACAGTAATAGGTAGACAGTTGAAATATAAACAGAATGTATATTAATGTTACCGCTACAGCAAAAACTAATAAAAACAAAAAAAATGGTAAAAATAAAAGGGAGGCCCGATACAAAGAACGTGTTTTTTGCTCGATATTGGTAAGGAACCCTTCATGCGTGAGTCTACCTATGCTATCACGGTTCATGAGATACAGCCTGGCGACAGACGGACGGACGGACAGCGGAGGCTTAGTAATAGGGTCCCGTTTTTATCCTTTGGGTACGGAACCCTAAAAAGAAAGTCACTCAAATGGGTATAAGTCAATGTCAGTTGAATAAGGCTCTACTGCAGCCTTGTTCTAGAATCATTTTGACGTGTAGGCATATTTGTATCATCGTAAAACTGCGTATGCGTCACTTTTGTTCTGAGGAATCTCTAATAGAAATAATCTATTTCAATTGAGACCCAGAATCGGGCCACTGATGACTCATTACGCTTGCACTAAATTGGTAACATTACAGATAAAATTCCTAGACCATTTTTGGAACACACTTGTGCCTATATTACAAAATACAAAAGGTGTTAGTAATCATTTGATATATTCACTAATGTAGATATAGCATGGTTTTACTCGTATAGACACTCACATTTGATCGTTACATATACATAGTTTTGAAGTCGGATTTTTAATTAGCCGGAGCAAACCGACGCAATTTTTACGAGCGCAATTTGATTAAGTTTAATGTGGATTCAACATATCACTTTTTATCAATAAAACTCAATCTAATATAAGCAATTACATATTTTCTCATTCATTGTTTAATAAATAATTTCTGAATAACGAAAATACAAATTACGAAATCTATCAAATCACTTTGGCTAATCAAAAATTAAACTTTAATGGATATTAAAATTTGGAGGAAAATAAACACTACACTAAATTAAGAATCCGTTCACAGAATTAAATTAAACTACATACTTGACTTTTATTATAGTCCGGAGACACGCCCGCCCGTCATTTGTTTGCGGGAATGTTAAACACGCTTACGTACTCGCGTGTCCTGGCGTGACCGGCACACATCGGCCCTAGCATGCACCAAACCTGTATACAACAATAGCAACCCTATTTTGAAAGCCACAGGGCGGAGGCGGCGGCGCTATACCTACTCGTAATGGCGGCCAGTGGCGCACGGCACGCACCCCGCTAATTGAGCTCATCTGGGGGCACGGTAGTGCCCCCGCCAAGACGAACAAAAAAGAAAGGGGCACTACCTACCTTTTCTCGAACCGTTTCGTCTCATATTCAAACCCTCATAGTTTCGTCCCAGTTAACACTAGAGCGTCCAAATTCTCAGGTTAAGATGCAGTTAGCAAACATTTAAAATTTACAAAATTTAATTGATCTAGCTTTTATACTTTAGGTTTTATAGGTACCTAAAATACGCCGATTTTGCCACTCACTCACTGACGTATCAAAACCTCTGGGGTACTTACCGATGACCTAGAAAGCTGAAATTTGGTATGTAAGCTAGTATTAGTACACAAACAACAAAATAATTCTAAAACTTGGAACTTTTACCCCCCAACCCCTTAAACTAGGGGATGGAAGTTTGTATGAAACTTCCGCAAATTTTGATACTAGAGGTCTGAAAATTGAAACCTATAGGGACTCATTGTTATAAATCAAATACATATTGTAGGAGTTTTAAAAAATCACCCCCCACCCTTTAAATAAGGGGATGGAAGTTTGTATGGGTTTCCCATAATAGGGGATAAAAGTGTATATATATATGGGGCTAAACTTAAGTATTTCTTAAATACACAATTGTCTACTTCAGTTGACGCTCAAGAAACCCTACAGCCCAAAAAAATTAAAAAAACTAAAGCACCTTACAAAAAGAAATGAGATCCCACCAAAAACATTTCATGTAAAATTGACGGCCAAGACTCACATTATCATAACGCTTTCGCTGTAAAAAAGTTATCAGATCCCAGGAAAAGCCAAGCCCCTAAGCCCCGACTTTACTAACCCCACCACCTTGGTTTAAAAAGTATGGCATCAACTGGCTTCAAGCCCCTAAACCCGGAGTTTACTAACCCTACACCTTTGTTTCAAAAGTATGGCTTGGCCGTTTCATAGACTACCGTAAATAAGTCTAGCGGACTGTCCGGCCTATATCGTAAGGAATTAAGTTTATAAGTATATATTATCAAAGACATAAACTTAGTTTCTTGATACCATATGGGCCAGACGGTCCGTTGGACTTATTTACGGTACTCTATGAAACGGCCAAGCCATACTTTTGAAACAAAGGTGTAGGGTTAGTAAACTCCGGGTTTAGGGGCTTGAAGCCAGTTGATGCCATACTTTTTAAACCAAGGTGGTGGGGTTAGTAAAGTCGGGGCTTAGGGGCTTGGCTTTTCCTGGGATCTGATAACTTTTTTACAGCGAAAGCGTTATGATAATGTGAGTCTTGGCCGTCAATTTTACATGAAATGTTTTTGGTGGGATTGGGTTTATTGCTCGCCGAACCCGCGACACCGCCGAGCTAGCATGGTGACATCCAAAATCACAAAAATTTTGCAAACCTGGTATCTAGTAAGCAGATTGACACTGAGACACCTAAGTTTTTTTACTTAGCCTGTTTTGGTTGTCAACACACGATTTATCTGCAGGGGTTACCATATCTGAAACACTATTTTTATTTCCCATCTGTTACGTTTCGCCAAATTTATCCGAGTAATTTTTTATCCAAAACTGTTAATTTTAAAAGCTTTTATTTAACTTGCAATGTATGTATGTATGTATGTATCTAAGTATGTTTGTTCGGGTGAAATCTTGCAACTCAATTTTGAAGCAGATATCGTCAACCGATTGAGCTGAAATTTTGCATACTTACTTAACTTTGATGACAATACAATAATATGTTACCATGGGGCTGATCTGATGATGGAGCCGGAAGGTGGCCATAGGAACTCGATAATAGAAAAAGCAATCCTACCGAGCTTGGGCTCTTTAGAATCTTCTCAGTGAGCATTTGATGGATATCCTAAGAAAAGTACAGTCGGCTATAAAAGCTTGCCACTAAAATGTCATTTTTGACAGAAACTTATTTCAAATTAATTATAAAACAAACCTAACCTAACCTAATGGATTCTTAAAAACGATGATTATAAAATCCTGAAAATATTACGGATTTCAAGAAACAAATACTTTCGGAAAAATGAAAATTTGTTGTTGTATCAGAGTTCAGGTAGGATACCATCTGCAGGGCTAGGATAGTTCTTAATTATTTTAATCATGTGTACTAACAAACTATGGACCCATGTTGTCTGGAAATAAAGATATATAATATATATGTATATATTTTTTTTATTATTCTGCCGCGACTTCGCTTGTTGCGCAACTCAGCGTCACTTGTCTTGCTCACATGGTATGGAAAGGACAGTGACAGGTAGTATTTGCCGCGCGTCAAAGAGTCACGTGTTACAGTTATGCTATATGTGCTGTTAGTCATAGCTTCAGGCCGCGCTTATCGGGCATGCTTTCGGCGGCAAGCGGGGAGCCGTAGAGCGAGAGATCCGAGTGCGGCGGCCATACGAGATAACGAGACACGAACCGCGCACCGCTGCCACTCGCCGCTAAGACTGAAGTCGTGGCCGAGATAGCTCATACAGAGTGCGATCCTAAGGAGATCGCATCGCGACTTCTCACGAACTTCACGAGTACATCCGGCAATTTATTCAGGATCGGCATACGCTGCTCTTTCCTATCGGAGACGCCCAGCGCGACAGCGGCAGCGGTGCGTGGTGCGTGTGTCTCGCTCACTCACAAGCTTCCTCGCCGGGCCGAGCAAATTCGTAGTGGCATCTATATATGGTCGTCACTCAAATTCCTCAAAAAGTTTACTGCCCTAGCGGTCATTCGCTCTCTGGGTCACACGGCCCGCTCATTGCCTCCTTAACAGTTTGAATTCCTTCGTGCTGAGATGTTCGACGGACCAACTAGGGAGCTTCACAAAGGAAGAGTACTGGCCGAAGGGTGTCATGTTCCGGCGTTACCGTGGACGGCTACCTGACACCTCGAACACGCGTAACGCATCGCTGTTGCAAAATGTGACCTAGTTTAGTTATTGTATGTTAGTTTTAAGGTGTGTGTATGTGTATCTATGGGCAACAGTTGCCCGAAATAAATGTTTTCATTAACCGTACATAGCGAGTAGCACCTTACGAATAAACCTCACGTTTCCTCCGCTACAAGCGAACCACGAACGTGCTAGCGCCACACAGCTGCTCAACGCCAAACTTCCCGCAACTTCGCAGATAAAGCGAACTAATAGAGATTTAGCTATTGAGCTTGACGTATTCTGAGGATCGAGTTGCGACTTAGTATGATGTATTGCTGGTTATTAATGCACGGTATCATTTCCGAGGGATTTCGTGCACGTCTCGTAATAATTAATTTTGATTACTGTTGGCAAGAGACATCGGGTGTGACATTATTGTTCCGTTCTGGAAATAGGCTAAGACAATTTTCTGGTAAAGTGGCTGCGGGGAAGCGTAAACAAACGAGGGGTCAAAGGTCAGGGTTGGAAGGGCTCGGTGGCCATCGGCGCGCATCGATTACGCTATGAGTTGCTAAAACCGTTTCAGCTGGTACAGCCTTTACAATAAGCCCTAAAATCTAGCTCTTTTCGACTGTATTTCATGAGTACTAAGGTCCGTGATAGAACAGTCACTTGGTTTAAGTACTGTACCTATTGATTTGAATTTTGCGCATGTCCTTATATTTGGCTAATAACTCTGTTGGAGCATTTGTTATGGAAGCCAATCCAGATGGACAGCTGTCGCGGTGTCAATTATTCATCACGGGAAGGGTCAGGCGACGCTGACGTGTTTTGTTTGGACATGAGATAGCCGAGTCCGACGAGATATCTGTCAATGTAATGGGTATTATATTGCCAACAAAATGGACGAAAAGCTATCACAATCGGATATAATGCGGCCGCTTCAGATCCAATTGAGGCTCGTTGTCCGTTCAAAAATGCTGATAGTTTAAGACATTTTTCTCTTTGATCAAACATGTTTCTTAACTTATTATCAATGTTACTAGTTAGAACACGGCTATTGCAATTAATTGTCATTTATTTGAAATCTACAGTTTGAATTTTTCAGTCATCATTTTTGTTTCAAATACTATGTAGTACCTACTCGAAATTGACAAAATTCATGCAGACTACGTATTTTCGACGGCACGCAATGAAAGCCTGAAATAGCTATGTCTCTACCTAGATCTCTGAAAAAAGTATTAGTTACTTTGAACAGTCTGTTGTAATGATCAATACATTTGTCATAATAAAATAATTTGCTGGCCAGCGGGCCTACGATGAGCGTTTATCACGTGATAAATAAAGGATAAAGCATGTGTCACTCTCACTTTAGTACGTTTGTCAAAACGTGACGGATGCTTTATCCTTTATTTACCACGACGTGATAGAAGCAACCATCTTAGTTCCGCAGGACAGTCTCGTCACTGGCGCCACACGCTTCAATTAAATTCCCATCGGGCGATCCAATTATGAATGATTAAAAATACCTCGGGAATTATGAGTGATGCTGCGCTCTGGCATCCGCATCAGCCTTCAGGGTACTTTGACAGTCGTGTTTATTATTGAGGAGGGTGTACAGGTTCCCTTGTATGACAGTAAAGCAATAATTTAACAGTGAGAAAGTCAAGCTCGCTTCACCGCTGTCCAAAGAGTGAGAGAGTGCATCCCTGGTCCTGTCCGCCAGTGTCCATTTATTTTATCAAATAATACACTACAGAGTAGGCTTTTTTTCGGAGATGTTTTATGTAAGATTAGCATACATAATATATTAAGTATATATTATGAACTTATAACCAGGACGGCCGCAGGAAAACCGAAACCATTGCCAAACTTAAGAGGCCTTATTCCTTTTTTTTTTCAAATTATGACAAATACCTATATTGATAAATTCAACTATCTTTTTAAAGTGAATAATACTTTTCCGTGAGTATAGTAACATAACCCATATCATGCTTTCATGGTGTGCAGTCAAAAAAAAAAACAGTTTTCTGCGTGAATTTTGTCAATTTCGTGTAGTTTTCAAATACTATATACCTAAGGAGCCTTAAACCATTCACGGACAGAATCCAACTCTTTTCGTTTAAATTAGGCAATATTGCCTTAATAAATGAATAACTTAAAAACCGTGCATCTTATAATAGCAAACCCATCGCGAAATAACGGTTGACAACGAAACACAAAATTTCCCTGGCACTAGATTAAATCCGAAGCCGGTAAAGGAATTAGCGAAAGGTAAATAGAATTAGTAATATCCTCCCGGACCTAGATAGGGCTAATCTGCCCGGACAGTTGACGAATGGTCCCGCGGAGCCTCATCGGTCGAGATTCATACTATTTATCTAAATAGTAGTTCTCTGATGTTTACTAGGGGCTATCCCTAGAGGTTTGAGATAGAGTTCATAGCGGTACGTAAAGCTATAAGTACCTATACGTATAGTTTAGGAAATTTTCTTGTTTTTTTATATTATTTAGAAAACACGACAACCGTTATTACCACGAAAAAGGGTAAACGGGACACTATTACTAAGACTCCGCTATCCGTCTGTCACCAGGCTGTATCTCATGAACCGTGATAGTTAGACAGTTGAAATTTTAACAGATGATGTATTTCTGTTGCCGCTATAACAACATATACCTACTAAAAACAGAATAAAGTAAATATTTAAGGGGGCTCTCATCAACGTGATCGGTTGCGTTTACTTTGCATCTTATTTGTATCCAGCTCCATATATACAAGGTGCAATCTTAACCCGGCCAGTTAAGATGGGATAAGTCTTTGTACGGAACCCTCTGTGTGTTTTTTTTCTCAATTATCCCTTGGTAACAGAAGCTAAAAACATTCCAAAATGTTGAGAGATCCATAAACTGTTTTACTTAAACCGTTGTTGACTAAGATGAAAAAAATTTTTTTTTTCATTTTCAACCCTCAAGTACGACCACCCCCACCATTGAACAATCAGTTTAAGGCGACTCCGTACGTGGAATGGTGATTGTGTCACTTGCTCTCGCGATCCATCTAGTTACGGAAAATTGTTATAATAATATAATAATAATAATAATAATAATAATCATTTATTTCGGAATTTCATCCATATCGTGTTAGTAACATAAATAATAAACCTTATAACTAATGTTAGTAACATAAAAATATCAAAACAAACCTTAACTAACTTAACCTAGGTGACAAATGCAAGGCATTCCATCCTTGCAAGAAAGGGCCTTCTACTCTGTCCGCGACTATTGCTAGGAGGCTGTTGGCGCTGCCGCGCACGCGCCGCAGTAGCGACGCTGCGCGCTTGCGCATAATGGCGTGGAAGCCATCAGTGCGCGCTTCGGCGAACATGCCTGAGGCACTGCAGTGGCGCGGCAGCCCCAACAACATCCGGAACGCGTTATTATACTGTACGCGTAGGGCGCTGTAAGCTTTTTGAGTATAATTGATCCATAGGCTGCAGGTGTAAAATGACTGACAGTAAGCCTTAAAGAGGCTAACCTTTACGTCATTCGTACACCTTGCAAACCTACGGATCAACATATTACTTCTAACTGCCAGCGCCCTACGCTCCCTTTCCAGATCCACATTATCGCTTAGCGTTGCGGTGACCCAGTGCCCCAGGTATTTAAATTCTCTAACTAGCTTGAGAGGAGTGCCATTAAGTTTAATCGGCGGGACTTCATCCTCCAATTTTATGCCATTACCCTTAAAAACTAGCAACTCACTCTTAGAGGCATTGTACTTGAGGCCATGGGCCTCCGCATACCGCTCACATGTGCTAACTAGCGTCCTCAGGGCACTGATTGAGGGGCTCAGCAACACCATGTCGTCTGCATAACTGATGTTGTTGACAAACTTCCCATCGACTGAGCAGCCGACCATAGTGCTACTGAGCTTCTCAATCAATCGATTGACATAAAGGCTGAAGAGCCTAGGTGACGTGAGCCCCCCTTGCCTCACCCCGCACTCCAGCCCATATGCATCGGACAGCGTATCTGCCCACCTCACAGCATTAGTCTGGTGGTCGTACCAGTACCTGAACAGTTCGACCAATTCTCCGGGCAGTGACGTATCTTCGTACAGTTTTTGCCATAGTTTACTATAGGACACCAGATCGAAGGCCTTGGACAGATCAAGAAAACACGCAAAGACCGGCGTTTTCCTGTCTGTGTAGTATTGAACTGTGTGCTTAAGACAAAGAACTGCGGTTTCGGTAGACAAGCCAGGTCGAAAGCCAAATTGTGCATCGTTAATTGTTACGTGTTTTTCTAGTTGTTTGTCAAGCACACCGTCCAACACTTTTGCTACAGTAGTAGCCAACGAAATGGGCCTATAGTTTTTTATGTCAGAGGTGTCTCCTGTACGATTCTTTATTATAGGCACCACCACGGTTTTCATCATCTCTTCAGGTAAATAGGTATGACTGACACAGAAGGTGAAGAGCATGGCAAGTACTCTAGGTAAGTGTACTCCAGCATGCTGCAAGTGTTCAATGCTAAGGAAGTCATGTCCCGGCGACTTCCCTCGCGTCATGCCCTTCACCACCGATGCCACTTCCTTAGCCGTGAATCTCACCAAAGGGCCCGCAGGTAAACACCTGGCGGGAGGTGATTCACTGCACGCCCCCAGGGGAGACTCAACTTTAAACTGCTGTCTAAACAGATTAGCAATCCGATCAGGCTCGCTAACGCCCTCCACGCTCACCGGCAGGCTCGCCCTAGGATTCAGTTTGTTTGTCTGTTTCCAAAAATTTTTAAAGTTTTTATTGGAATGATGTGTAGCTAATATGTCCATTTTAATTTGCTCAGCATTATCCTGACACCATTTCAATTTTTGTTTAAATATTTTCCGTGTTTCAACCATATTGACAAACGCGTCACCTGCTTTTGGTTTTCCACACATAACCCAATTCTGAAACCCAAGCCGAGCCTCCACATGAGCCTGTCGTACATGCTTGTTCCAACCGACCACATGTCTCTTTTTACTTACTAATTTGTCACCACAATTACAAATAGCTGCTTCACTTAAAGTATTAATAATAGTTGCGTACATCTTGTCAATAACTAATTTATGTTCACACTTAGTACAATGTCTATCACTACACTCTATAAATTCTATTGGAAAATCTATATTTTTAAGTTTATCATTGCAATAATTCTCATAAAATGTCAATTGTTGTGGATTTCTCTCGCCCCAGATAACCTTATTACAAATTTTATTATTGAATAAATTTTTATTTCTAATCATATTTAAATTACAAACTATTTCTAATGGATGATGGTCTGACCAATAGACATTATAATGTATTTTTACATCCCGTATTGTCCGCCGAGCCGCTTGAGACACTACACAATGGTCCAGCCAGCTTTTAGAGCCATTAATGTCACTTACATAAGTGTACGCATCCGAACTTGTTCCCAAAAAGTCAATGTCCGCGCACTGCCACTTATGATCCGAACAAAAGTCTTGTAACTCTTTACCGAACCTCCTGCCCGGATGAGCGTTAAAATCCCCTAAGACGAAAACGGATTCTATTTGGAGCTCCTCCACTATAGCCGCAATCTCACCTAGGCATTCTGTAAACTCGGTAAGAGTCTCAGCTGAGTCAGTAGGCATGTACACGGAGAACACTAGTAGAGAGCGATCCGATAACACTATCTTAACGCAAACGAGCCGCACACTGTTACACTGCACGATTGAGACCGATGTAAACAAACATTTTCGGAACAACAGCGCGACGCCTCCGTACGATCGCCCGCGTAAAATCCCCGCTCCTGTGTCAACAGCCGATTTCCCCGTAAAATCAAAATCAGCGTGTATGGTACCTAGGAACGGGATATCCTCCGGTAGCAACCATGTTTCCTGTAGCGCTATAAGATCAGCTGTGCGACACAGGTTTCTGACGCACTCGACCGAACGCTTGATTGACCTACAGTTAAAGCTGACTAATTTTATATCTTCTCTCATACTAGGGTTATGATCCATTAAAACTATTGTTTTTCAAGTCAGTTATTTTCTCTTGAACGTTGTTTTGGTCATACGTATCTCTATTGAAATAAACAAAACGCCGGAATCGTATTCCTTTCGGCCACAAACTATCATCTAAGAATGACGACAGCTTGGTGTGTGGTACAAAGATTTTATAAGCATCATAGCGTTTTTCTTTCTTGGTGTTGATTTTCTTAAGTTCGATTATTACACCAGTTTTTTCCTTAATGTACTCAATAATATCATCACCGCTTGTCTGTTTGTCAACCTTATTGACAAACAAAGGAATTGTTTTTTCAACCGCTTTGAATTTCCCATCCGGTCTTATCGCCGCTTTTCCTTCGGAAACAGTGAACCGACTTTTTCGTGTTTTCTTTTGAACAAGTTTCCAGCCGTTTCTAGACTCGTTTTCATTCTCAGTACCACCATCGGTGCACACGATACCAGCTTCTGTTTGTAAATTGGACCATACGCCAACATCTGGATTAGCATGTAGCGTGGTCTCGCTCCCGCGCGCCGCAAGAAGCATTTCTTGATTGGATGTTGCTTTCTCTTTCCCCTTACCTGAGCATAGTTGTTGTCGCTTAGGTGTTTGTGACTTATGCGCGGGTGACAAAGATGGCAACGTTTTGTTTACATATGCGTCCGGCATGGGCTCGGGCTTGTCCGCCGTTACATTGCTGCTGTTCGGCGAGCTGGTGCTTATAGTTTTTTCGAATGGGGGTAGACCAATCGGGCCACTGTTTAAATAAAAACTGTCTTTTATTCCACCACCGCCCCGTTTTTGGTTGATATTCATATCGAAGTTATTAATAAGCGATGCCTGTTTTAGATTTAGAACTTCGTTTTTAATATCATTGTTATAGTACCGGATCCCGCGGAGGTTCGATCTGTCTTCGTGCGTTTGAAGTGTATTTTAAGAGAGTGTAGTTCGTTTTTTCACACGACTACGCTATGCGACATAACAAAAAGCACTCATTTTCATATAGAATTAAATTCAACTGTTTTATTTCGTATTTAGGTATCTATTAATTTTAAGTACTTATAAAAAAAATTGTCATTGCTTAGCATTCCCGGGCACATTTGGATACTTAGATATTCTGTCATGGGCCCACACCAGACAGGATTCCCAGAAAATAACACTTTTGGTGTGGGTTTTAGGGCCCTTCTCTATGTAATATTAGAGTACCTTAGGTATTTCGGTTGGTAAAAAAATCTGATAATACAGATATTTGAGTATGATAACGTCTAATGATCTTTATGAATTCAACCCTAAGAGATATGAATATCGTAATGCAGAACAAGTATTGTTCGTTTGAATACCATTGTAATATCCGGTAAAACGCTAATTTACGAATACGAATATTTATTGTAAGTATTCACATTCGTTGCGTCACTAGTACAGTACATGACATATGATTTAAAAATACATTATCAAAAATTACAATAATTTTCTAGTTCAAGAAGGCAAGTGACAATTTTGGCATGAGGGCTTATTTATGTAAATATAGTCAGAATACATATTTGCATCAATAAATTTCCCACTTCATATTTAAATCTAAATGAGCGTAAGTAATTATTGACATATCCGCCGGGCCTAGCTTAGACATACCTAGCCTGGCCATAAGTTCTGTTCCAATTGTTTACCGTTTATAAAATAAAAACCTGATTTTTATTACATATCGTTTAAAAGCCATATATTAATGATCGGATTACAGTTGAATTAATGAAAAAATATATAACTTTATTTAGACTCATCGTAATGAACGGACTTGATTTTTGACTAATGCTCAGAATTTTTCTCTCTAAGTTTGCCAGAGGGCAATGAAACGATCTTGGATCAAATTAATCGATCGCGGAAGGAACGCCAAAACCCAAATAGCTTACGTAACTCAGACAACCGCTAAACTAAAGTAGGGCTGACACGTTTGCCGCATGTCAACCGATCTGCAGATCAAGAAATCTACACCCACCCAATAAAATTCGGAACTTCTAAGTTAACGTAAAAAAAAATACGGCTCTTTATGCCGCAAAAAACGTATCTACGCTGGAAAGGAAAATTATCCAAGAGACACGGAGCTAACTTTACCGGAGATCTAAAAAACTACGAACTTTTTCAAAAAAATAAAAAGTTATTAAATATTCTGTGGACCCACTTTTTAAATGAAGCATTTTATAATGTCGCTTTTGTTATTTTGTCTATTAATGGAATAATTTAAAATTTTGCATCGCTTAAGCATATTGGCTGTCAAAATAGAACTAGGTAAAATTATCTAAACGACACGTTTCCCGAGATATTAGTCAGGTAAAATAGTATAATCTATTACACAACAATCAACACAGTTAACAATATATAAATGTATATGTGCATGCTCATTTTATAGTCAGGTAAATATATAAATGTGCATAAATCAGCATGAAATAAATCAAGAAAAATTATCTAATCGCCTTTGTAGGAAATATTTCAGACATGAAAAGCTATTTATCGTACAATAAAACCTCACGATTAATGTTTTAATTAGAGGAAAATATTTATTTTCAAACATTAAAATTAATGAAGTGACATTTAAAGTTCTCTAAGACAAAAACTTATGGTCCAACTACGCAAATACAAAAAAAACTGCTTTAGAAATGTTAAAGGTTTATTCATCAGATATCACGTGAAATTTCAATTTTATCAATTTTTATGTGTGATCTGCTGAAAGATTTCCAGTATTTCTAGACCAATGTATGGTAGCAAACGATAGCTATGACTAATGAGAACAGCACCAGAGTTCTCAAGACTGCAGTCACTCAGTACTCATTAAGGAATTTCAAATCACGAACTACGTGAAATTTCAAGTTTTACAATTGCAATGACATAATATCCTATCCTAACAAGAATAACAAAACTACCTACAACTCTGTGTGGTATAAGTGACGTCTCGTAAGACATTGTTTGAGTGAGATGGCGTTTGGGTCCATCAAGCGAGTCCAAACTTTCCAAATCCAAAGTAATGCCTTAGCGCCACAGACACAGATTTACACCGCAGATGGGCCTAACGGCCTTTATAAATATATTGAATTACTACTAAATGTGTGATATTTTATAAAACAGAACCGGTAAAGTTGTCTAACTACCAATTTAACGAAAATATTTGTTTTTAGGACATTCTATGCAACAAATACGACTCAATTGTCATTCAAGCAATTCAAGATAAGCGACAGTAGTCGATCAAAGTCATATCAGGTAAAAAAGGATA
Source organism: Apotomis capreana (assembly GCA_947623375.1). Lineage (NCBI taxonomy): Eukaryota > Metazoa > Arthropoda > Insecta > Lepidoptera > Tortricidae > Apotomis > Apotomis capreana. The sequence continues at coordinate 27,961,733 of OX392503.1, forward strand.
AGCGACAATGGTTTCATAGTATCAAAGTTTGGCTCGGTTGGTAGACACCTGCCTACTGAGTCGGCGGTCCCGGGTTCGAATCCCGGCCGGGGCAAATATTTGTGCAAAATATTTGTTCTTGGGTCATGGATGTTATCTATATATGTATTTATATATTATGTATATCGTCGTCTAGTACCCATAGTACAAGCTTTGCTTAGTTTGGGACTAGGTCGATTTGTGTATGATTGTCCCTTAATATTTATTTATTTATTTATTAAAAAAAAAAAAAAAAAAAAAGCAGGTAAAATTGGATAAACGCCAATAGTTAAGATACGACAATCAGGTAATTTAATCTATGTTATTTTTTTTTATAGAATCTTATATCGATTCTGTTTAATAATGTGGAAATACCACATTTTTACTTTTTGGCTAATGCGCATAAGCATTTTAAACACACATGACACAGAGGGCGCTCCAGTAGCGAAGAATTATGGAATCAAAGATTTAGTGTTATTGACGTAACGATATGATAGCTCAGTTGGTAGAGCACTACGCCGGAAACTTAGGGTCGCAGGTTCGAGTCCTGCTTACATTGCAGTCGATCACATTCAATTTTTCTTTCATAATTTATTTTTATGTTAATTTTATCATAAAGACATAGGTAAAATGCCTCAAACGACATTAAAATATATTTTACGATCAGGTAAAAACAGTTAACCAACAAGTGCAAGGTTAGTTGCAATAAAGAAAAATTATCTAAGCTGTTTGATCTGTTTTGACAAATAAGTAAAAAAGCTCTAACGTTCATTATTATGCAAAAAACTTTTTATGTAATCTCTATTTTGCTAAAAAAAAACCTCAAAAATCAAGTCGTTTAGTAGAAAAAAAAGTAGAGATTCTCTAAATCACCGACGGGATAAGCGACACAAAAGTCGTCAGACAGATGTATATGAGACCCAACCCATTCGATGCAGAAAAATCTGCCGATCCCAACAGTGTGTATAACTCAATATCCCCAAAAATGTCGCTTAGATAAGTTGTACTATGTTAAAATATCGGTTCATCCGCTGGGTCATGATATGATTTATTTATTAAAAAACGATATTTTTTATTTCTGCATGATTTTACTCGTATAATCAAGAATCTTGTCGGCATTTTAACTATTTTTGGTAGGTACCTACACATACAAAAGAAACTAAAAAGTATTTTTCGATGCGAGACTTCCAAATGGCCAATTTCACTTTTTTTTTTGGAAAATAGCTTTAACGCATTTTATTTTTAATATTCTACTGTAGTGGGTAAATAGATATTTAGTAATCCGCAATAATTATATCATTGCTTAAATGATTTATTTTACTTCGAGATTTTTCAATGCCTTTAAATATTATAAGGTTGGTTCATCTTCAACTCTCGCTCGGACTATGCGAGTGTATGAAGCTTCTTGGACGCCACTCAACGAGATTATGAACGAAGTAATGTTCCGGGGGCGCACGGTCGGCGGGGGGGAATAACGTTAGGCTCCGCCCAGATCCTCAAGGACGTTGGGATTAGGAGTCGCCTTAACATGCGTACATCTTTAAAAATGTGTAGGACATGGATGCTATCAATATCTGACGCGCTCGAGTATGTCCATGCAACAGTTTTTTTTTACATTTTTGAAAATCTGTAGCCGCTCCCCCACCGATGAAAAGGTATATCTTAAATGACATTTTTTTCTTTTTATCATCTAAGCTTCGCAACCCAATAGGTCTCTATGACGCTCGAGTGAATCCCGAGTTAGCATCGTGGCGTACCCTACTATTATAAGATACTAGCTTTTAGAGTCTGGCTAGCCAAATAATGTTGACAGATATTTCCTTGTGATATCACCAATTGTCTATGATTCAAACAATTTAGTAGGTGGGTCCTCTATAAATAATTTTGATACTTTATGTACTAGTTCTAACATTCCGATTTAGTTGAAATTTAGCACAGTACTTATGTAATTTTTTTGGTGATGGATTAATATGGTATTGTCGAGCTAGGTCTTATTTACACTACTTTTAATTTTTCGCCTTGTCTATGGTTAGGAAGTGTAAACATATTTGTTTGTCGTTGACTGTACTGTACATAGTGGTAGAAATTATGTAAGCTGACTATGAGTGCACGTCAACATATTTAACCCTTAACCACCTACCTCCCGTCTTACAGACTCATTCCAACTTAAAATTGTTAACATTATCTATGTGCGAGTATCCTACAAACGTCTGTGTCCTTGTACCTTCTCCCCTCCTGCCTCAGTGCCACGTCTTCGCACGACAAGGTCGGTCGTGGACGCGTTTAATTTTGGTGAGCATATTACTATCTCCGACCGTCTCTGAGACGGGTGGTAGGCGGATACGTATTTTTTCTTTAGGGTCTCGGAGACGGGTGGTAGGTGGTTACGTGACTATGGATACTTTTTTCTTTACTTAGCCGACCGCTTAGTCAGGTTGGTAGTGATTAGAAGTACGGAAAATCTGTTCTACTTGTGACCCTAAGAAAAAACGGGACCCATTACGGATGTTTCTAAAGTAAAAAATCTATTTGCCTAGAATGTGCAAACAAACTTACATTCACTGCCACGCACAAATCGAATAAATTAGTAGTCTGCAATTTTATAAAAATATAACCTTTATTTTAACAAAACTTATTAATTAAGCATTGTTAATTATTGAACTATTAGAAATAATTACTTAAATCTTTATATAAAGTCAAGATTTTTGTTAATCTCACCTTCCAAAGGATATACATATATGTGTATAGTTCCTAAAGTAGAAATAAGGACTGTTGCCATATGTCTACAGTAAAAAATTGTGTCTTTTTATGTCTCCAGAATGATTTTTAGTTTTATAAATATTTTAATATGTCTATATTGCCATTATTATTTTAGATTTCTCATCCGATCCATAAATTTGAATACATAAGGCCGACATTATGTATCCGTCCTGGGGACGGGAGGTAGGTGTTTGTGTGACTAAAAAAGCAGGTAGGTAGTTAAGGGTTAACTTATTTCCTTAGGCACCTGACGTGTGCATAGAAAATCAAAAATATTTTCTAGTATCAAAACTATAATTCCTACTACACAAAGTGTGACCAGCCGTAGATTTTTTAAATTTCCCGCCAAAACTCCGAGTAATATATCATTAGCCAGACTATATCCGCAAGATGAAAAGTATTCTATGTCCTTCGTCGGGACTCAAACTATCTCCATGCCAAATTTTATCTAAATTGGTTGAGTGGTTTAAGCGTGAAGAGGTAACAGACAGACAAAAGCATTTATGATAATAGTATGGATGTGTAGAACTGCAGCGTTGCCTCGTGTTCGTAACTAGAAAGGATTGACAAATAACGAAATTGTCAAGAAATGTCCACTATTTTATAAACAATTTTTTTTCACTGTAGCTATAGTCTGGCTAATGATATATTACTCGGAGTTTTGGCGGGAAATTTAAAAAATCTACGGCTGGTCACACTTTGTGTAGTAGGAATTATAGTTTTGATACTAGAAAATATTTTTGATTTTCTATGCACACGTCAGGTGCCTAAGGAAATAAGTTAACCCTTAACTACCTACCTGCTTTTTTAGTCACACAAACACCTACCTCCCGTCCCCAGGACGGATACATAATGTCGGCCTTATGTATTCAAATTTATGGATCGGATGAGAAATCTAAAATAATAATGGCAATATAGACATATTAAAATATTTATAAAACTAAAAATCATTCTGGAGACATAAAAAGACACAATTTTTTACTGTAGACATATGGCAACAGTCCTTATTTCTACTTTAGGAACTATACACATATATGTATATCCTTTGGAAGGTGAGATTAACAAAAATCTTGACTTTATATAAAGATTTAAGTAATTATTTCTAATAGTTCAATAATTAACAATGCTTAATTAATAAGTTTTGTTAAAATAAAGGTTATATTTTTATAAAATTGCAGACTACTAATTTATTCGATTTGTGCGTGGCAGTGAATGTAAGTTTGTTTGCACATTCTAGGCAAATAGATTTTTTACTTTAGAAACATCCGTAATGGGTCCCGTTTTTTCTTAGGGTCACAAGTAGAACAGATTTTCCGTACTTCTAATCACTACCAACCTGACTAAGCGGTCGGCTAAGTAAAGAAAAAAGTATCCATAGTCACGTAACCACCTACCACCCGTCTCCGAGACCCTAAAGAAAAAATACGTATCCGCCTACCACCCGTCTCAGAGACGGTCGGAGATAGTAATATGCTCACCAAAATTAAACGCGTCCACGACCGACCTTGTCGTGCGAAGACGTGGCACTGAGGCAGGAGGGGAGAAGGTACAAGGACACAGACGTTTGTAGGATACTCGCACATAGATAATGTTAACAATTTTAAGTTGGAATGAGTCTGTAAGACGGGAGGTAGGTGGTTAAGGGTTAAATATGTTGACGTGCACTCATAGTCAGCTTACATAATTTCTACCACTATGTACAGTACAGTCAACGACAAACAAATATGTTTACACTTCCTAACCATAGACAAGGCGAAAAATTAAAAGTAGTGTAAATAAGACCTAGCTCGACAATACCATATTAATCCATCACCAAAAAAATTACATAAGTACTGTGCTAAATTTCAACTAAATCGGAATGTTAGAACTAGTACATAAAGTATCAAAATTATTTATAGAGGACCCACCTACTAAATTGTTTGAATCATAGACAATTGGTGATATCACAAGGAAATATCTGTCAACATTATTTGGCTAGCCAGACTCTATACTGCAATATCATGTAGGTACTTCACAAATTTCGGTATAAACACAAACACTGAATCGCCATAAAACACATTTTGTTTTATTTTATTTTGTATCTGTATCGTAGTTGCAATTCATTTATGTCATTCACCAAACAAATTAACATACTAACAGTAGGTATATAGAAATACATATTTTATTTGAGTTACTAAAAATAGTCAAACTTAACCATTAAACCATACACAGAACAAACATAAAGAAAAATTCAAATGTGTAACGTAACCTGGTAGAGACCGGGAATCGAACCCGGTACCTCCGGATTGCCGGTCCGGCGCCACCCTAATTGCCCAAGCAACCTATCGAATCTTTCCTTATGTTTTGTGTGTCAATATTTGCATTGTGTATTTGAAAGCATTCAATTTACGCATTTCAATTTTTCTTTGAGCTTTGATCTTTGTATCAATGCCTCAATGGCTTAATATAAAAATCGTGGTGTGTACATTAAAAAATTGAGACATTACATGTTTCATACATTAAAAATTGAACCATGTTTAATACTTTAAGAAAAGGTAATTTTGAATATGCCGCCGCTTCAAGATCGCAGTTTTCGCACGAAAAGTATGAATAAAATTCTCGACAATGTGGAATGCGAAATATTTATGAATTCATCAGACAGTCGGCGTTGGAGTCAATGCGCCGAGCAACCTTTAAAAGCCCGATTGGTGAATTCAGTCAAATTTAATGCGTGAACGAATAACTTAGGGCAGGGCAGATTCTGATGCAGTTGGTGTAACTGCAACAGAACTGCCCTGGAACTGCCACTTTGCAGCTGGGTTGCAGTTGAAATGCTGTCCGTCTGTATTGGCTCGTAGACTAAGTAGGTACCAATATAGAAGACTGCCATATGGTAAGAGGACGTATCTTAGAGTAGAGTCGCGGTACGGGCTCTGAACGTGCCAGAATATTGGCAGCGGGTACCAAAGAAGCTGGCCACTGGCTGCACGCTTTCCCATCAGCCAACACTGGTACCTTTTTAGAGCCCGATACCCTCCGCATTGCCACCTGCCTGCGCCTAGGAATTAATTTATGCACGCCACACACATGCCCCTGCGGCAGCGAGGTGAACGCGCTGGGACATCACGGCCTCTTATGTCAAAAAAGTGCAGGCCGCTTCTCTAGACATGCCGCTCTTAACGACATTATCCGCCACTCTCTTGCCACCGCCAACGTGCCGGCAGTTCTAGAGCCACCGGGCATCGCCAGGGATGATGGCAAGAGACCGGACGGAATGTCACTGATTCCGTGGAAGTTAGGCCGGGTGCTGGAGTGGGATGCCACTTGCGTAGACACATTGGCCCCGTCTCACCTTCACGGAACATCTAACAGAGCAGGGGTGGCAGCAGAGGCGGCCGAAAAATTGAAACATAATAAGTATAGAGCTCTCGGCCCCGAATATAATTTTATTTCTTTCGGGGTCGAGACTTTAGGTCCGTGGGGTCCCAGCGCCCACAAACTCTGTAAAGACCTCGCTAAAAGATTGTTTGAAACTACTGGGGAACGAAGATCTGGCAGTTTCCTCGCACAACGCATTAGCATTGCTATTCAGCGAGGAAATGCTGCCAGCGTCTTCGAGACCATGCCGCGGGGGCACAGTTTTTTACACCTTTTTTAGTTTATTTTAGTTACGTAATTATTTTATTTATAACTAATTCCTTGATTAAGTTTTTAAAATAAATAATTCTATGCCATCCGTATAAAGATACGACCTTTTACCGTAACACGGCAGAAAACTACAGTGAGAGTTAGACATATTAAAATACAACGGGATACAGTGTTCAGTTGGCCGCCGCCGCGACTGAGCTGAGGTAAAGCAACAACAGTAAAGAGTAACCTCGGATTATCTTGAAAGGAGGGCAGCATTAAAAACGGTTTTGAATAGCAGTATAGATTTGAAAAGCAGCGGGCAGTGTTTATTTGTAGTCGCAGACAAATTAGATAGCTATGAAACCGATCACCTAAATCATACGTGTCGCCTAGTCCAGTAATATGAGAGCCAGTATTTATGTGGCAGTGAGTGCGGCCTAGAGTTTCTCTTCGAGAGTTCTCGAACCGAGAATTCCCGGGAAATTTTGCCTTACTCGAGACGAGAAAAAAGTGGTCGAGAAATCGAGAAATCGAGAAATTCAGTCAAAAAATTTCGGAGCGAATTAGTGTATAAATTTAAGCGGGCGACTTCTCTAATGTAAGTAATTTACTTTCTCTTTATAGACTAGTATAATTATGTTGCTTTTTCCGTTTTATTTCAATTCTTATATGGGTATTTGTGGTATTGAACAAAATATATGATCGTTTGAGTTTCAGTTTAAATGAAACGAATCAATTTGTTATGAGTGTGTTTCTTGCCTTGCCTATATGATTTGATAATTTGTGAAGTCGTTATGTTTATTCATTTTTCCAATGAAATTTAGTTCCATTTCTATTTATGAACTAAATGCTCAAGTCGTTGTCATCATTTCGCTTTTCTCCCTTAAAAGTAAAGTAACTATTTATTATTTTGTGTTTAACAGTTTGAAGATGGAGAAATCTAAAGTGTGGAAATATTTCACTAAAATTAAAGATGACAAGTCGTCGTCCATACAAGCCGCACAATGCCTCAAATGTCCCAAAAATATTTCAATGAAAGGTTCGAATACAAGCGGGCTAGTAAGGCATCTTGAACATATACATAAGATTTCGATAAAATCTCAAAGTGAAACAGAGCCAATGCCATCCACTTCAGCCAGCTGTGACACTGGAGCTACTGATGCTGAAGACGCGCAACCGTCGGCTCCTAAAAAACCTAAGACGTCAGTTCAACAGACTCCTACATTTCAACCGAAACCCAAACAGTCTCTCGGGGAAATAATTTCCATATTAGCAGCAAAAGATGGCCTCACAATTCGCCAAATTACAAGGAGTGATTTCATAAGGGAATCTTTAGAGCAAAGAGGTTTCAGGTTACCCAAAAATGAGTCTGGAGTCATGACATTAAAAATAAACGTTGTTGATTAAAAATGTTGTTGAATATTGCATAAAAAGCGAAGTTTTATTGTTAAATCACACATATTTTTAAAAATTTCCGTATTTCTCGACAACCCGGGAATTCCCGGGAAATAGTGGTCGAGAATTCTCGTGCTCCGGGAAATAAAAAAGGTCGAGAAATGAGAAACCCTAGTGCGGCCACACATCGACCCATCAAGTCTCTTGGGTGTAATCTGATTATTCCCGTCCTATGTCACCGGGTCATACTTGCAAGCGATTTTGGTCATTGCAAGTTAGTTGCGCTGAGCATTTTCCGAAAGTCGACATCCAACATGCCTATTTTGCGTTTTGGTCACTGCAAGTGGGTATTAGAACATTACTACCGACGCCGGGAAAGAAGGGCTTGTCGGGTGAGTAGTTTTAGACGGCCGACCGGAGGCCGGATAGTGATACGAAGCCCGGCACCAACATTACTGAGACATGTGACTTGGTTCAGCAAGATATAGATGCAGTAGTAAAATGGTCTCACGATAATGGAATTATTTTAAATACCGAAAAAACTAAACTTCTAATTATACAATCACCTCACTTCCATAGAACAGAAGAGCCATTGCCCATGTATACTCACAGCTTTAGTTGCTTTCACAATAGTTTACAAAACTGTCAATGCATACCCATTGAAAAAGTTGACTGTGTAACTTATCTTGGAGTCAAAGTAGATACCAAATTTACATGGCACCATCACATTAATTATATATGTGGCAAACTAAGAATACTTTTAGGAAAATTTTACCACCTAAGCTTTAAAATGCCAAATAATATATTAAAATGTCTATACTTTGCAATAGTAGATTCTGTATTGGGATATGCTCTGGATTGCTACGGACTCACATTTAAATCTTTAATAGACAAATTAGAAGCAATACAAATAAGATTCCTAAAATTAATAGTGGACAAAAAAACTAAAAATAAATGTAATGGTAATTATTTCAAGCTTTTTAAAATTTGTAATATACTTCCCGTTAGTTTGAAACATAAATATCTTTTAGCAGTTAACAACCACGGCAATCGAGAGCATAACCCAATACTAATAGAACATAAACATGGAACAAGGTCGGTATCCGCGGGCAAATTTGAAGTACCAAGGGTCAGGAACTACTATGGAGATAGAACATTGAGCAAAAGGATTCCCTACATACTCAATAGTTTGCCCGAGAATATCCGACACGAGCAAAATAAGTCCAAATTTAAAAAGTACTTAAAAAAGCACCTATTGCTGACACTTGAGTGATAACGTTGTCTATTCAAAGTGTCACTCAAGTGTTTAGCAATAACTATTTTATTGTAGAAATATTATATAGAGACTCATACCTGCAGACAAACAGTACAAACCGTTTTGCAGGAAATTGTATATGTTTTTAGCTTTACACTTTAATTAATAAATAAATAATAAAAAAAAAAAGCCCTTTTCACGGCTAAGGCATGCATAGTGCTTTTCTCAAACATATGCAATGAAATAAAGAATACACCAATCAAATCAAATATATAATTCAGCTGTTTAGCCAAATCATGAACACAGACGCCATGTTTAAAAAAAATAGTTCCCGGCCTAGGCCTTAAATTTTGTATGAAATTCTTTTCGTTTTCAATTACGTTTTCAAGTGGAATCGGGTCTTGATCGCAAAAGATCGCTAGTGCAAACTCGAAAAATGCCAGCTCGTCCTCTCAGCTCGTATCTCGCAACTTTCAACTCGTGCCGGAAGTGTCGCTAGAACAAGTCTGTTTATTCGAGAACTCGAATCGTTACCAGCGTAGTTTGGGCTGCGGGATGCGCGGGCCAACTTTAAGGCGCGTTTGTTTTGGACACACGCGAAATAGTCGCGTTTAGCTTTGTTTTGTTTAAACTTTTCGTCAGAGGAACGATTCCACGAGGTTTTGTAGCTAGCTCTGTTTTTTACGAATATACTTTATTTCTACGGTAAACAAATAGTAAGAGATGACTCCAGAGGAAGTCCAAGGATAGCTTACATGGACCAAATAAAGGAGAAGGTGAACGTCGTGTCGTACCCGGCTGTCGAGGAGAAGGCCCAAGAACGAGATGCATGGAAATTACTCCACCGACAAGAGCGGTGCTCTTAAATTTATGATGATGATGATGATGAAGCAAATAGTGGGGAGAGAGGAAATGTGATTGTGCTTGATTGAGTCAGAAATGCGTTGATCTGAAGGAGAATCAAGGTCGTCATAGCCAGAGATTAGAATTCTATTTCTATCTTACGCATACCTTTAACGAAACCGCCTATACTTGCCACAAAACCACTGCCATAGTTTAGGCAAATATTAATCTGAACATCCGAATCCTGCTCAGATATTTGCTTGACTTCAGCAGCAGTGGGCGAGATTCGCGGACACATTGACCGCTGGGGCAGAAAGGTTCTTGGGTGGTGTCATTAACGTTTTTATTATTATTATTATCATATGGCTTTATTTCAGTCAAAGTAAATATAACCACAAAATAAAGAAAAGATAGAAAGTGTGCTCTTTATAATTGAATGTCTAGGTTTGATAGTCATTCCCTGGCGTCCTTAGTCAGCGCGTGCAAGTCACCTAGCTTCCCAGCAAAGTGTGGTAATTGGTCAGAATCTACCTCTTCGCGGTCTACCCCGGGTAACGGCTTCATAGAAGACGACTAAAAGATTCCAACTGTTTCTGGCAAGCTGAACTTGCTCCTTCCGAGCCTTCCAGCTATTTTGTCCAATCAATCTTGGTTTCCTACACTCCTAACGCTGTATGTATACCTTATCAACTGTTGACATATATCTTGACGGGTGGAGACACAACACATCCGCAGAAAATCGACAGGTTTACTATTGGAAGGCATAAAATCATTAATACTAATATGGTTACGCATAATTGCTTTTCGCCGAAAATGAGATGTGCATAAGCCTCATTACGCATATTTTTTTATGCATAACATTAAAAAGCATAAATACAGAAAGCATAAGCATAAATAGGCATAATAATCAATTGGCATTATATCAAAATGCATAACGCTATTATATTATCCTATTAAAAGTTGCACTAGGTACGAGAGAAGGTTAGTATAGTGTGTATTCCGGGTGATCAATCCAAATGGGTCAGTAGGGAGAAAACGAAAACTATAAGAGATAGGGAAACCTGTTCTTAGGAACCATGGCTTCGATTTTAGATTTATTAAAAACTGCATTAATTTTTTTTTCGTATATCTCATGCATAACCCGGAATCCAACAGATTTCTCTATCTCTTATAGTTTTCGTTTTCTCCCTACTGCTCCATTTGGATTAATCACCCTGTATATGAACTAAAGCGAGGTCGACGGAGGTCCGCTTCGCAGACCCCCTATTCCGCGTTGCTTAGGCGCTTCGCGCCTGGTTATCATGCTAACCTAACCTAACCTAATGTACCTACCTAATGTGACCTAACGTTACGTAACGTAATATTTTGTTTTGAAATATATACATACAATAATAATAAATGCATGTTAACCACGTAACTGAGTTTCATTCATTTAGACAACTGAAATTATGGATAATGACAGATATACCAAATAATTATTAGCCCAAACAATAGTATGCGTAAAGTATATTCGGCCAATACAAATTAGTCCAACTAAAATTATGCTAATAGCGTAGTATGCCAAAAAAACAGTAGGCCAAAATATTACTATGCGAAAGTACTATTATGCCAAAACAAATTATGCTAAATCAATTATGCGAAACAGCATTAGTCTAAAAAACATTATGCGATCCAAGGGGATCCCAAATCGACATCGTTCGCGTCCCAGACTTATTTGCGCGATTGTGTGTCGTAATAATAAATCATCATTTCGGATGTCGTTATGACATGTTGGTTAATCTGCGACGTGTTATTAGGTGACTCAACCATAATTCAAGAAAGCTTTCCGACACCCCCACTTTGCCAATATGCAGGCTGTATTATGACCATACACCGAACACAAAGTTGCGTTTGCTACAGATTAAATATACTGTTAAAGCAACTGCCACTATCGCTCACATCACACATCGTGTCAGAACAGAAAGTGACGGGTGCTACGTCTGTCGCGTGACAAACGTGACCATGACCATGAATAGGTCCACTGGGGTATTCTATCACCACCCCAAAATCTTGTTTCTCATCTCTTAACGTTTCGCCAAATTTTCGTCTGTCCGAAAGTATAATTTTTCCTGAAATCCATAATATATTCAGGGTTTTATAAGGACGACGCGTTTGGCTCGGTTTGTAGACACCTGCCTACTGAGCCGGCGGTCCCGGGACCGAATCCCGGCCAGGGCAACTATTTGTGTGATGGACTCGAATATTTTGTGCTTGGGCCATGATTGTTCTATATATTTAAGTATATATTTATCTATATAACTACGTATATCGTAGCATCCTTGAGCTTAATTTGGGACTAGATCGATTTGTGTTAGGTTGTCAGATATTTATTATTATTATTTATTTTATGTCGCTCCCGCTCGCGGGACAATTAGTGTCCCTCCCGGACCTTTGGGAGGCGTGTGCGGAGCCGAAGCCAACGCGCAGAGACCCTTTCGACAATTTAATGAGATGTAATGTCTACATCGAGCGGATTATTATTATATTTTTTTTTTAACATTGTTTTAAAGAACCTTTATTAGGTTAGGTTAGGTTTGTTTTATAATTGTTCTGAAATATGTACTAGAGATGCGCAAATAATATCACTCAAATTAAGGAGATGGATTCACGTATTTAGCTCTCGCGATATAGACTCAAACTGCTCCATCATACCATCGCACTCGTTTTGTTCATGTCTTTCATTTCGTTCAGTGGTTAATTTTGAATGACGCGTCGTAAGAAGTATTATGAAAGTACTTACGTATGCAAAATGTGACTCATTTAAAAATAATCGACAAATGAATTATTAGACGTCGTTAATTTCTTTTAAGTATAACTCCATAATGACAAATAGCATCATTTAGTTCAGTTCATATTGAGTGGTGAGTGGTGGCGAACGAAAGATATACTGATATAGTGACTTGGTTTATCCGTCATTGAGTGAGTTACTGACATGAATGAAAAGATAATATACTTTATTTGAATCACTCATTCGCGAACGACACATCTCTAATATGGAAAAAAATGGCTTCGTCAAACGAAAACTTGATGAAACCTTACAGATGAGAAAAAATATCCGGAATTGTATAGTCCAAGAATTTGTTGACTGTTCTTGGCTTATACATTACCAAATGAGTGAAAATCCTACCTATAAGGCGACATATCCTAGACAGCGGCAGAACTGTGTCATGCGACACGGCGCGCCGGAAGCGGCAGATTGCCGACTGTGATTTCCTCGGGGGCCCCTCCCCCCTGACCCCCTCCCAATTCACCAGGCCCGGCGCATATTGACGAGACACCGATACACTCATCAGTATATCTTTGACGGTCAAGGTCGAAAAAGGGGCTCGACCTACCCATTACTTTTCGTTTTGAATCCTTTCGAGGATACAGATCGACAGCCAAAGGCCCTGTGGGTCTGTCGAGCGTCTGTTTCGAAGGTATACCTAAATTGAATTTGACGTAAGTATATTCTTGCAATGTTTGGAAAACGATGGAGGAGGCCTTTACTCGTTGAGAGGTCCTTAATAAAAATTAACTAAATGCATGACATAATCTGAAAAATAATAATAATAATAAATAAAAATAAATATGTATAATAAAAATATGGTACAATGTAATAAAATTTAATCATATTTTAATTTATTAAATCTCGAATTTTAATGTAATTTAGTGTGAATGTTAAATTTAAAAATGAAATGTTATTTATTGTATTTATTAAGGAATAAATTGAGGCTATAATAATAATATTCTTGCAATATTCTTTTACCTAGATGGATGTTTTTGTTTTGATAATTTTTGTACTTGCCTATTTTACGTTTTATTTCCGTCTCAAGGCTGCTTAATCCGTTCAAAAATGCTGTTTGTTTTAAGTAGACATTTTGCTCTACGATCAAACATATTTCTTAACATATTATCAATGTTACTAATTAGAACAATGTTATTGTAATTTTTTGGTATACTTATATACGAAACCTACAGTTTTGATAATTTTTGTTTCAAAACTACTTAAGTACTCGAAATTGACAAAATTCACGCTGAAAACATGTTTTGTTCTCTTTTGTAAACTTTTATTGGTGATTGTACATAATGAAGGGTATTAAACCCGAGTGCGGGTTTATGAAACGAGCAGAAGGCGAGTTTCATAATAACATCACACGAGTGTTTTAATGCCTAATTATGTAAAGTTACATACACTACTTTATCTACCAACATATCATAAGCCTCCATGATTCATTCAGGAGCCGCACATTATGCTAAATTTTACCCGGTAATGGCGGTAGGTAATGAAGTTTTCTGGCAGCTGTCATAGTTTTTTTTTTTTCAGACAAACTAGAGTCGGCCCCAACTATCATATCGTTCGATATCTTACTTACGTGCGACATTTGTCAAATTCGTTTGCAAATTGACAATTCATTTCGAACTAAACGTCATCTTGACTGATACTAGAATAGAGGTCAAATCAAATTTCTTTATTTTTCAGAGATGTTTGAAATTTGAATGAAATAATATTATCGAAATCGATATCATTATTTAGCAATAATAACATTTTTACAGATAAGAAATTTGTTCTAACAAAACAGTCTGTTTTTATGGTGGTCATAATGTGCGGTTCTTGAACGCATCATGGAGGGTTTATGATATTTGAGTAGATAAAGTATTATTGTATTGTACACTAGCTTTTGCCCGCGGCTTCGCACGCGTTAAAAAAAAATACGTTCATTTGGCATTGGCTTGGCATCAAGCCCCCCATATTTTTTGTTTACTGTCGCTTTGGTATATTTGAATGCTTTCACGGACATGATTCCTTGTTCATTCTAGATTTATTTTCTGCTGTCTTGTTTCCGTTTTACAACGTTGTGTTTTCTCAATGCGAGGCCATGGTCACCGACATTTTTGTGCACTGTCTCAATTGGTTACTTAAATAAAGTTATGCTTTCTTCTTTCCTTTGGGGTATATTGTCTTTGCTTAGTGCCCCCGCTTTTTTTGGTCATCATCTCTTTACAATACTTAATCGTTTGTTCAGAATTGCTTTCCTGTCACCGTTTTAAGGTTTATGAATTCTCAATGCGAGCACTACTGCATTTTTGTTGTTTATCTCTTCAGATTACTTGAAAGTTACATCAGTCTTGCTTTTTTCTTTTCGTTTGTTATATTGTTTTTAGGGTTCCGTACCCAAAGGGTAAAAACGGACCCTATTACTGAGACTTCGCTGTCCGTCCGTCCATCCGTCTGTCACCAGGCTGTATCTCAAGAACGGTGATAGCTAGACAGTTGAAATTTTCACAGATGATGTATCTCTATTGCCGCTATAACAACAAATACTAAAAATAAAATAAAATAAATATTTAAAGGGGGCTCCCATACAACAAACTTGTTATTGATTATATATATGTATAGGTACGGAACCCTTCATGCGCGAGTCGAACTCGCACTTGCCCAATTTTTTTCTTCTCGCTTCCCGTCTGGTTTGGTCACCATCCCCATTTAGAATCCTTTAAAGTTTGAACAGACTTGCTTATTCTTGATTCCGTTTAAGAGGTTTGTGTTTTTTTAATGCGAGCACTATGCCACTTTTTTCACTATCTTTTCGGGTTACTCAAAAGGTTGAGCAGAACTGCTTTCTCGTTAGCGTCATAAACTTTTGAGTTTTCTTGATCACTATACCTACAGGTAACTTAAGCGTTTCAATCGATTTACTTTCCATTTTTAAATTTTAGCATGTAATGTTTTTAAGAGCGGGGGCTCTGCCTCCCCGAGCCCCTCATCTTTTTCAATTCCATCTCTTCGTATTGTATCAGTCTTCCTTTCTTCTTTCCGTTGTGCGAGGTTTTTTTTTCGTGCTTCCCGTCTGGTTGGTCACCATCTCTTTAGAATCCTTTAAAGTTTGATCAGACTTCCTTTCTTGATTCCGTTTTAAGGATTTGTGTTTTCTTAATGCGAGCACTATGCAATTTTAGTTCACTGTCTTTTCAGGTTACTTAAAGGTTTGATCAGACTTGTTTTCTAGTTAGTATTTTAAGGTTTTGTGTTTTCTTTATTTTCTTTCTTGACCACCATATCTACAGGTCACTTAGCCTTTCATCAGATTTACTGGTAATTTTCAGTTTAACCATGTTGCATTTTCTAAGAGCGGGGGCTCTGCCCCCCGAGCCTCCCGTCTTTTTCAAGACAATCTCTTCGTGCTACTTCAAAGTTTCATCAGTCGTGCTTTCTTCTTTCCGTTGTGCGATATTGTTTTTTCTTCGTGCTTCCCGTCTGGTTTGGTCACCATCTCTTTAGAATCCTTAAATGTTTGATTAGACTTGCTTTCTTGATTCCGTTTTAAGGTTTTGTGTTTTCTTAATGCGAGCACTTTGCCATTTTAGTTCACTATCTTTTCAGATTACTTAAAAGTTTGATCAGACTTGCTTTCTTGTTAGCCTTTTAGGGTTTTGTTTTTTCTTGATCACCATATATCTACAGGTAACTAAGTTACCTTTCATCTTTACTTAAACTTTTCAGTTTTAGCATGTAGTATTTTCTAAGAGCGGGGGGCTCTGCCCCCCGAGCCCCCCGTGTTTTTCGGTACCGTCTCTTCGTATTGCTTAAGTTTCATCACAGTCTTGCTTTTTTCTTTTCGTGTTACTATATATTTTTTTCCTATTCCCTTCCGTCTCTGTTAGTCACCATCTCTTTAGTATACCTAAAAGTTTGATCAAACCTGCTTAATCCTGCTTACGTTTTCTTTATGCGAGTACTATGCCATTATCGTTCACTATCTTTTCGGGTTACTCAAAAGGTTATGCAGACTTGCTTTCTCGTTAGCGTTTTAAGGTTTTGTGTTTTCTTGATCACCATATCTACACGTAACTTAGCCTTTCATCAGATTTACTTGTGATTTTCAGGTTTAGCATGTTGCATTTTAAAAGTGCGGGGGGCTCCGCCCCCCGAGCCCCCCATCTTTTTCAATACAATCTCTTCGCGCTACTTAAAAGTTTCATCTGTCGTGCTTTCTTGTTTCCGTTGTGCGATATTGTTTTTTCTTCGTGCTTCCTGTCTGGTTTTGTCACCATCTCTTTAGAATCCTTTAATGTTTGATCAGACTTGCTTTCTTGATTCCGTTTCAAGGTTTTGTGTTTTCTAAATGCGAGCACTAAGCCATTTTAGTTCACTATCTTTTCAGGTTTTTTAAAAGTTTGATCAGACTTGCTTTCTTGTTAGCCTTTTAGGGTTTTGTTTTTTCTTGATCACCATATATGTACAGGTAACTTAGCTTTTCATCAAATTTACTTGATTTTTTTTCAGTTTTAACATGTAGTATTTTCTAAGAGCTCCGCCCCCGAGCCCCCCGTTTTTTCGATACCGTCTCTTTGTATTGCTTATGTTTCATCAGCCAATATCGTACAACGGAAAGAAGAAAGCAACTCTTCTTTCCGTTGTACGATATTGTTTTTAGGGTTCCGTACCCAAAGGGTAAAAACGGGACCCTATTACTGAGACTTCGCTGTCCGTCAGTCCGTCCGTCTGTCACCAGGCTGTATCTCAAGAACGGTGATAGCTATACAGTTGAAATTTTCACAGATGATGTATTTCTATTGCCGCTATAACAATAAATACTAAAAATAAAATAAAATAAATATTTAAGGGGGGCTCCCATACAACAAACTTACAGATAATGGTACGGAACCCGTCGTGCGCGAGTCCCACTCGCACTTGGCCGATATTTTTTTCTTATTACCTCCTGTCTCCGTTAGTCACCATCTCTTTCGAATAGTTAAAAGTTTAATCAAACATTGTTTGAGATAGTTTATATTTTGTTTAGCTAAACACATACTGACGCTGAACGGCCCTCGAGATGTCAACGTCAAATTTGCATCAGCTGTTTTAAAATTAAAGAAATTAATTGTAATTGCATAGTAATAACATTTATATGTATCACTAATTAACTTAAAATTTGTATTAGAAGTCGTAGTAATATAGTGAACGTATGTTTTAACGCGAGCGAAGCGGGTAAAAGCTAGTAAAACAATACAAAAACTACAGACGAAACCACTCACTTCGCCATTGCGAAAACTCTGCTGCGGACGTCACCTCGGGGAAAACTACTGTTTAAAGCTCTCAGATGGCGCTACTGGTAGCACTTATGTGTGATTCCCGCGTATCATATTTCATTAACTTTCCGTAAATATTTATATATCAAAGGATAAAATTGAATCTAAATGATTTTATTTCAATTATTGTCTCTTAAGAGACTGAAAAAACAACTTATTTACCTATTCATTTCAATTTTTCTCCGCGTCTCAGTATGTTTATGAAAATAGGGTCAAAATTTATAAACTACTGAGTAAATACATGAATTTTAAATGCAATAATAGAGTGGTAATTCCCATTGTTGCATCGCGAAATGAATAATAACAAAATTGTGTTTAGTTTTGCTTCATAAAACGATCATTTCGTGTACCACTAACGCCATCTACTGACCCGGTGTCCGTAACTCGGCGACTCGTCCAACACCTCAGAGTTATTGTCCCCCGGTGGGTAGCGCAGGCCGGCCCCCCGCGGGGTACGCGTGGTTCTAAATTCAAATTCAGGACGCTGATGGATGACGCTATGAGATGCACACAACTTCATTCGCGTATTTTTTATTTACCGTAGACGGATAAAAAGTATCCTATAACCATCTGGATGTCCAGCTATCCCTGTACCAAAATTGGTAACTTTTTATCCAGCCGTTTCGGCGTGATGCGAGGACAACGGTTTTTTTGAAAACAGATGGCGCCAGGTTGGTACGGCGACGCTTGTCCATACAAAACAACAACCAAGCTGCATCACGCTATCGAGATTTTTCCTGAAATCATCACCTCCCTGCATAGAAAATTTATTTTCAATACAAATTTAGGATTTTATAATAGTATAGATGACGTACTTATGCACGAAATCTGTTTGTAGCGCAACTATCCCAGGGCAAAACCGCAACTCGTTAAGCCATATTTACAATATAGCTAGAATTGAACTAACTAACAAGACAAGGTCCGGAAAATGAGCGTTCTAATAATTGATGATAAAATTGATAAAGTGGCAAAAGTTATCAACCTTTGCACTGACTCCCAAATGGATATTTAAACTTTTCCGAATACTATTTCCACGTCGAGTTCTAATCACGCGACGTTGAAATATAGAAAAACTTCCGAGGTAATACCGAAGTTGCGTTTAGTTTCGGAAAACTAGAAGCCAAGTTGGACGCTTGAGTGTGGAGCTGTCGTTAGTTTTCTAAACAATTCGGTGCACTGCAGAGGCTTACGCGTGAAAAATGCACTCCGCAGTGCGAATGATGTCCCTCAACCCCCTCGAGACTCCAACACCTGAGCGTACAGTTTTTAGGGTTCCGTATCCAAAGGGTCAATGAAATGAAAATTATTCATTCCAGAATTCGAGGTTCCATAATAATTTCAATTACCTATATAAAATTAAAACACAAAATTCAATTTACAAATACACATTGACTTATTACACATACACATAATTAGCCACAGGTTACCCCGGCCCCGTGATCACAGGTTAAGACTGCACCGAGCGAAATGTGAAAAAATAGGCAGTTGCCGTTAAGTAGATAACGTCAACACTAATTGTTTAATGCATTTCTAAACTATATATTTAGCATTTCGAAGAATGTGTTAACGACTTCTCCGTGGAAAAATTATAAAATTATTAATATATTACCCTAGAGAACTAAGTAAGTGTTCATTTATGTATATTTTTATGTATGTTTATGTATCAATATATATTATTATAGGTTTTTAGTAGATTTTAATAATTTTACAGTAGTTTTCTTGATTACTTTTTGCATCGCCTACTCATCTCATTTCATTTATATTAATCCGCTACCCAAAGGTTGTCTGGAAGAGATCGCTTTTTAGCGATAAGATCGCCTATTGTTTGTCTCTATTGTAATGTTAAGTGTCATTTGTATTTGTATTTCTTTCTTCTTGAGGTGTGCAATAAAGAGTATTCTTCTTCTTCTTCTTAAAGTTGGCCGAAAATTGTAAAATCGTAAGCAGGCGTTAAGTGTTTTTTTTATACTTTAACAATGGAAATCTATTCTGATTTTCAGTTAAAAAAAAGATGAATGTTTCCATTACAATTTGTCCGCATCAAATATTTCAATTATTGTTTGGTATTAAAGGTCCAGATTTATCAAAAAGTGCTTTTAATTCTCCATACATTTTTACTATGGCGGCCGCGCGCCGATTTAAATACGCATTCCACGCGCTCTATGGTTCAGTCGCAAACACTCGGCGCCCTCTTAAAAACGGGACCCAATTACTAAGACTCCGCTATCCGTCCATCTGTCACCAGGCTGTATCTCATGAACCGTGATAGACAGTTTAAATTTTCACAGATGCCGTACCTGTCTGTTGCCGCTATAACAACAAATACTAAAAAACAGAATTTAAAAAAATTAAGCGGGCTCCTATAAAAAAACGTGATCGGTTGCGTTAACTTTGCACCTTATTTGTATCCAGCGCCATACATACCAGGTGCAAACTTAATCCGGCCAGTTAAAATGGGATAAGTGTATGTACGGAAACCTCGGTGCGCAAGTCCGACTCGCACTTGGCCGGTTTTATATAACAATACTGGGTGACAAATACCGTGCACAAGCGCAGCACCGACGGCACTCCCTTCACTAAGCACTTAGCTAACGGTCTAGCTCTAAATAAGATATTTATTCGCAGACAAAGAACATTTTGCGCGTCATACGACTCGGAAGCGCGTAAAGTTTTCATGTCGTTAAGTAGCCTCTCTGGAGCCATTCCAACGTTGCAATGCAAAACTTACAGTAACAAGTAGATGTAAAATATTTCGTAGTTCATAGCGATAATAATCACCAACTTATTTAGGGTGGTTTTCCACCGGCGAGGCGAGGCGGGGCGTGGCGGGGCGGAAATTGAAATCGCACTGGCCCTTTTCCACTAAAAATTGACATTAATAGCTATCGCGAGCCCGCGCGAGCCCTCGCGTGCCTGACCGAGCTCGCGGTTGACATTAAGGTCTTCGCACATTATAACAACTCAACGGCGACTCGATTCTATGCCAAATATTGAAATTTAAGCCCTATGTCATATTTACTAGGTTTAATTTCAAAAACGTACGACGCGTCGTCCACTCGTCGTCCACTACTAATATAATTTTTTTTAAATAAAACCTAGTAAATATGACATAGGGCTTACATTTCAATATTTGGCATAGAATCGAGTCGCCGTTGAGTTGTTATTATAATGTGCGAAGACCTACCGCGCGACCGCCGCGCCGTAGACTGTAGGCTTGGACGTAGATGTAGTGCTGTTAAGTTCGCAGTGAAATACACACGTGATTGCTTATCATGTCTCGTGAATTAGTATTATTAAATATGTTAATGGAAGAAGAATCGGATGAGGATAATGCAACAAGAAATAATCTCATAGTGCTTTCAAAAAAACGAACTCGCCGTTACTGGATTCGAAATCATATAAAATATCATAATGAGCATGGGGAGTTTCACACTTTGTTTATGACTCTAGATGACCAAAGTTTTGAAACTACTTTTAGAATGTCAAGACAAAGGTTGTATGAGGTACATGCCATGATTGAAACCCACATTAAAAAAAAGATACCAACTACAGAAAAGCTGTCAGTACTATGGAAAAACTAGTTGTTTGTATAAGGTAAGGAAAAATACTATTTAATATTTAAAATTTCAAACAATCTTTTTTTAACGAGAATGTACTCTTAATGATTTTTTTATTACCACAAAGCCACCTACTATCAAATAAATCTACTATTTTTTTCAGTGTTAAAAAAAAATCAAGACATAAACGGCAGCGGTAACGAACAACAAAACGCCTATCGATCGCGTGAAGCGGTTTTTCTGTTAATTAATTTATAATCTGACGAAAGCAAGACGGTTCATTTTTACACCAACAAATATTTCAATTCATGTCCCGCACCGCACATCCTCGCCAATTCCTACTATTTCCACCGACCAGAGATGCGCTGGGAGGGGATTGAAAAAATGCAATACAAATTAAAATTTCCGCCCCATCTCGTTTCTCCACGCCTCGCCACTCCGCTTCCCGCTCCGCCGGTGGAAAAATCTGATTTAATCTCTACCCTATATTAAAAGCAATAAGGTTCATTTTTACACAAACAAATATTTCAATTCAAGCCACGCACATCCCCGTCTCGCCTTACTATTTCCACCGAAGATGCGCTATGCGGGGATTGAAAATTTGACGTACTAATTTCAATTCTCGCCCATCCACGCCCCGCCTCGCCTCGCCGGTGGAAAACCACCTTTATAATGGAACGCATAGGTATATCTTCTGGGAGAAATTGATCTCAGCTAGTCAAACATCTTTCCCTGCAGCGGTCGTCCAGATATCTTTCAAGTTAGACTTTAAGGCTTCGTGATAAGACTCACGCTTCCAGCTACAAACGCCGTAAAGAAGCATTTTATCGTCGTCTATATTATTTCACTAATGAGGTTCTGCCGAACTGGCCGTTTGCGGAGCATCGTGTTTCGTTGAACTCTGCAGCGCCATTAGAAGGCTTTATGTCGGCCAATAAAACCACTCAAGGAGCGTCAAGACCGACCGCTCGCAGACACAAATCAAATCATTACCTTTTGCAAACGTGCCCCGTTATTTCTGCATCTAACACGACTGCATCTACAACTTTCGTCACAGAATAGTTAGGAGACTTCATTTTGCAAATGCTCGGGAAGGGTTCATTCATAACACTGTTGAATCACTTAATTACCAAAAGCCAGCGCTGTGAGTAATGCGTCCAACCTCGGAACTGCTTAATGCGCTGAACCGTAATTGCTCCAGCGGCCCCGTGCTATAACGAGCGAAGTTGTGTTCACAAATCTCAATCGTTGCGCTATTGTGTCCCCGGATTCCTGAAGACACGTGTCAACCCGGAGTGCCCCGGCAACCGCACGTCGCTCAATACCGATACGTGTGTCATAACACTTTCGGCGCTCTTCATATTTTACGAGGATAGTGAGCCCGGAATACCGCAGCCGTGTTGCGGTTCAGAGAAACCACCGAGGAAACCCGGCGCGTCCGATAAATGTGTCACTCAGATCTGTGTCGAGCTCCTAGGGAATATTCGTAGTCGTAAAGCGTTCATATTGTCACGTATTTCATATATTGTAGTATATGTTCCGTAAGGTTTTATTGGTTTTAGTCAGGCAAACACTTCAATATCAAAGGACGTTGAATATTCACAATTTGGTAAATACCACTAACAGTCTGATACAGATTCACGAGTAAGTTAGAGAAGTTTCCAGACCCGATGAGCACTAAACAGTTCTGTTGAAGTTTCTAACTTTGTGTTACTACTCATACTTACTACGGTTTTGGCGAACAGCCGCCGGGCGCGTTTCGTATAACGTATTCTCGGCATTTTACACATATCACGCATTCCACGAGGATTTTGCGAATCGTTTTATGTGCGGGTGAAGTTTGATGCAGACGTTCGCACCTAAATGATATCACATTTTATAGTGTTAGTCGAGAGGATATTAGGTTCCCAGTGAAACTGGGGCAAAGATTGTTAACTAACACGAGGTATATCGGATATGAAGCGGATGATTCAATTACTAGCAGCGGGCGGGAGCCGATAGATATTAGATGGCAACAGACCAAATCGGGTGCAAGGTTTTTTTGATGCGGCATCTCTGTTGTCACAGACATGCCGCAGCCAAATGGCTCCGTAAATGAAGTCTGTTTTGTTTAAAGTTTTGTCTCTAAGAATGAATCGTATCACGTTACTTCGAATGTAGGTTGCATTCATGTCTGACTATGAATTTGGATTCGATTGAACAGACCGTATCGGATACAAGGATCAAAATAATATTAACTACAAACAGGGTATTATTTTTGTAGAAAATGTATTTTTTTATTTTTTTCTGATTTGCTTTGGGCAATCGTACCTTCATTATAATCTATAGTTTCCAGTATTGTAAATATGTTTAGTGTTTATATTTTTAGAATAGACTTTTCACCGACTACAAGATCATTCTCTGTTTATATCAGTGAAAACTGTTTGGGAATCCTTTGACTGTAGTGGTTGGTGAAATACCATTTAAAATTAAATTTCTACACACAAAGAAGAAAATCCAACAGATTACATGCACAAAAGCAAATTTTTTCTGCCTAAAGTGTTGAGCTTCCATATTTTCAGGAGTCGACTAGTGCCCGAGCTGTATAAGTGTCGGTTTGCGCGATCATTTCATGAATATAGTTATATTGCTGTAGGGGCTCGGTATTAATTATTCTGAGTTTCAAGTTTAAAATTTGCTTACAAAGCGGAAATTATTTGCGACACATGATCACGATCATAAGTGGATGAATACCATAAACCTCCTGTATCAAGTTTTACTGTCCTAAGTCATGTACTTAAAACTGCGTACATTTAAAAACTGTCGTTCTATGAGCCTAGCAAACATGACAACAATAAAAACGTGCGGGAGAAGCGAATGTTAATTTTGCGATTGTGTTAATTATTAAACACAAATTTTCTTTGCATTACTATATTCTATCTCGGCCGGAAGTGCAATAGACGAACTCATTCGGACTTACTCGTTCACCTATTGATTATTTTCCAGCCTCTACAACAATATACTATTTCTACCGGGAACTGTCGGACTTACTTCGTTTTTCATTTGACTGTTACATCTTAAGGTATAACGATTAACATTTCTACATTAAGACTCCATGTCAGTTGCTTATTGAAAACCAAAGTATTTTTCTAGTATTACTTTGTGAAGTTAATAATAAAATTGGTGAAGTTTAAATCACCTGTATTTCTAGAGCATGTTTACCTTTTGTGATTGAGTTTGTTCGCTAGTCCGGAACATGAGAGCCCATTAAAAACACACCCTGTATTTTATCGTTCTCAATACCTATATTTACTTTGTCAAAAGCATAGTAACATAGAAGTTTGTTGCTGTTAATATTACGGTTGTTAAGAGATGGGTAACAACTATTCAGTCACAGTGACTGTCATTTCAGTAACATAAAATCACCGTGACTTGACCGGTAACGGTACTGTATTTAACTAGATCTTTATAAGAGCAATATTATCACCCATGTCAGTTAGTCAATGCTCTATATAATTTTTCTTAAATTACTAACTTTGCTCCAGTGATTCAGTAAGCCACAGTAAGTTTTGTCCTCCGATAACAGATTACGCCGCTTCTTGCGATCAATCGCTGTTTCGAGCCAAATTGCTCTATAAACATTATCTGCAATAACGGGACTGGCATAGCAGATATCAATAGGAACAGAGAAAACACCTTATTAGTTTTCTAACGTTGCTCTTTCGTTGCAAGTATTTTTGATCACTGTGACTTTTTCATGTTGATGTTATTTACACCACACCTCTATTCGCTTGCGAACATCAGCAGGTCGGCGAATATTCATAGACATTACATAAGTTCAAGGCCTGCTATCCAAACTTGCCCAAACAGCGATATATCTTAATATATCAACGTTTATTTCTGAATATTGGTTTCTCCTCCAAGATTTCCACAGCGAATCGTCAGATACCATTTGATTCCATCCGCTTCTTTCTACCCTAACCAGGTTGTCGGTATATGTAAAGGCATATCAGTCTTGAGATATCACTTCAATCTGTCATACATTTTTGAAACTGTATGTTGAACCGATTTTTGCGATTATAATAAATGTGTGTATAGGTACTAGACTGTTTACAGCAAAACTTTTGGTCTAAAACCACAACTTCGTTACGATTGCATAACCCAATACCTCGACTAATATAGATAAATAAGCAGTGGTAATGTCCTCTTAAGCTTTGTAATACTTCACTACAGCTTTATCCTCCTCTGTAAATAATGACATTAAGCTAGAATGTCCACGCTACATAAGGACCCTCGAGTCAGGTCGGCGGCCACTGAGTCACTTGTGCATTCAACACAACACAGATTTTGTTCCATTTTATTCCAAAACTATTCAGCTAAGTTACGTTTGTATCTTATCTAGTTCTCAGAATTATTCCCTGTTGGTTTCAAATAAACAAGAATATTATTAGCTCAAAGAAGAAGTAAGCTTGTGCGGACTTCAATGGCCGGTTATTTCTAACGCGGTTGTACAAATTTACCTTTGATATTTGTTTAAATTCTCTTGTTTATGGATGTTTTTGGTAGACAGGATAAAAGTAAGTTTTAATGTTGGAGGTACAGGCGCTGACGTTTGATGTTCCATATTTAGGAGGCGCCTGTTTAATCTTAATAATTAACGTAAAGAAACAGCCAGTTGCGGTACACCACAACACGCAAATGCCGCGGACCGTAGTTTGGCGACCCCTGGAAAACAAATATTAGTCCTGGTATTTTTCGACATGGATTTGTATTGACAATATTAATTAATAAGAAGGTACATTTATTATGGGTCAAAAATAAAATATACAAATAACAAATTTATGGAATTAAAACTAAAAATTAAACTAAGATTAAAATATATTTATAAAACTAAGACCTTTCGGTAGGGTGCCCATGACGCAGGCAGCATTCCCACGCTGTATGGCTATGGAAAGCCTTTGCGCGAGAAAACTGCCCGCGCGTGGGTCCCCTGTTGCCTCCCTCAGGCGCTTGCTGAGCTCCCTGTGGAGTCCACGCGCACCCTGGCCCCACGGACCAAGTGTCTCGACGCCAAAAGCTATAAAGTCGTATTGGGCGCCGAGACATAAAATTAATTAATAAATATTTAATTACATAATTAATAAATACCAACAATCAATTTATTCGGAGGACAATCAATAAGAACTTTTCGTGTGTTTTTGTGTATATTGTTCAGGTTCCCCGATTATCGCTCGTTTATTTATTTATTTATTTATTTAATCTTTATTTCACAAATGAAAACAAATCGTACAAAAGGCGGACTTAATGCCATTGGGCATTCTCTATAATATAATATAATCAATTTATACGAATACGAATTATATAACGTATATTTTCCGACTTTACCTATAGAATTAAGTACACAACAATAGCCAAGATGAAATGTGTTTTCAAGTAAATTACCATTAAAGTAACCTATGTACTTATTATCGTTAAAGTACCTAACTACTTTTTTTTTATTCGCATGTGTGTCGAAAACGTTGTGTATACATAGCACAGTGCAAGTCGATTGCATTTATAACACACTTGCTTTATACCGTCAAAATTACTTGATTAATTCTTCATTATATACATTAGCCTCAAGTCTTGCTTCAATTTATTGGTGTTTTTATGTATGCAACGTCACGCTCTAGGGACTTGATATCGATAAAAAAGATGTCGATATATATTAATACATGTCTCATTGAAAGTTCTCGATTACTATAACGGTGCGATATTTTTTAGGGTTCCGTACCTCAAAAAAAAAAAACGGAACCTGTATAACCGTAGTTATATATAGGTATAATTACCTCGATAGGTGTCGCGACCTGTCTTCGTATTGTCTTATTTATTGTTACATAAATTGATAGTAGATGACGCTAGCAGTCCTAATTTTATGTTTGACAAGTTGTAGATTTCATGTTTAGTTATATACAAGTTTTAGTATATTATTGTCCTAAAAGATGTCGCTGATCCGTGTAAGGGATCTGCTGCATCACGCTGTTAAGATTTTTCCTAGTTTGATAACCCCGGCTCTAATGTATTTTATAACCAACCAAAACCAACTAACAGAGACCTGTATATTAACCAATATACGTACTCCGAAAGTATCAACGTCTTTGATTTCATCCATGGTCCTTCGAGCCGGATACTAGCAAGGTGTCCACCACTGGCGACGTTTTTACGGACGGAGTGCGAAGACCAGCAGCAGTGGATTGCTGGCCGAGTAGTGGCAGCAGGAAGGAGTAGCCAGCACAAGGCCTCCTGGAACCGTGACGACTGTTCCGAGAGGATACGGAACGAGGTGACAAGTGTTAAACTTACCTTGGAGAAACTGTGAGTTACTTTGAAGTAATTATTAGAAAGTGAACCCCATTGAAGAAAGTGAATTTGACCCTTAGAAGAAAAAGGAATTAACTCGAAGCAAAAACATTATTTTAAAATTGGACTTTATACATAGATTAATTAACTTATTTAGACTTAGAATAATTCTGCACAATTTGTTAATACGGGAAACCTATGCCCAAATTTTCTATGTCCTAAAAATTCAAACACTTAGAAAATTTCGGATTACTTTTGGACTTGTAAAAATTTCAAATTTTATTCTATGGACTTGCAATTTTTTCAGAATGTATAGTATGGACTTAGAAAATTTCTGAAAGCTTTTTGATGTAACTTATATTTAGTATTTGGAAGCTCTTTTTTACTATTTACCATGTTTTGAGTTTTGACAGTCACTTCCACGTACAATAATAATGGATTCCTTAGTAAAAATTCAACTTGAATATTGTAATCAAATAAAAAATGCTTTTCAAAATTATAAAAAGTCACCTGAGGTACGAATCACTAAAGCTTATGTGGAAGTTAGGATGCATATTTTAGAGCAGAAATGGGGTAAGTTCTCAGAAGGGCATATACAACTTTTGGTAACTTACTCAGATGAATTAAATGATAGTCCATATGTCACAAGTGGCGTATATGAAGTAACAGAGGAACTATACACAGATTATATGGTGGAATTGAAAACCGCTCTGGAACCTTATGTGCATCCGGTTCCAGAGTTCAAAACGATAGAAAGTACTTCGGAAATGGCATTTCTTAAATTACCAAAGATTTTAATACCAATTTTCTCTGGAGAATACACCGAATGGGTTACTTTTAAAGATTTGTTTGAATCTTTAGTACATAATAATAAAAGTTTAGATAATGTACAAAGACTGCATTATCTTAAGTGTCATCTAACTGGTGAAGCAGAACAGTTGCTCCGGCAAATACCGACTTCAGGCGAAAACTATATTAAATGCTGGGAATTATTACATGAAAGATACAATAATAAGAGATTCATGTGTCACAATATATTAAAACGATTATTATTCCAAAAGAGCAGTGGCTGTGAGACAGCAAGTTTTCTTAAAGAAATAGTAGACACCAGCACCGACTGTTTGAACGCTTTGAACAACCTCGGCATCGACGTCAGTACTTGGGATGCGATTATTATACACTTGCTCACTCTCAAACTTGATCCAGAGACAAGGAAACAGTGGGAGTTTACAGCTTCATCAAACCTCGACACGGACGAATTACCTACATTCCAGCAGTTTAAAGGTTTTTGTACAAAACGATTCAGAGCATTGGAATTTGTGGAAGTAAGTAAGCCATTTAACAATAATTTAAGCACAAACGCACTGAAACCGCAAACCTTTAACGTTGCCCAAAGCTTTCAATGCGCATTCTGCTCCGAGTCTCACAAGATAACCTTTTGTAAACAATTTACTGATCTAGATATTGATGCACGACGTAAGTTTATCTCAACCAAGGGCTTGTGTTTTAATTGCTTGGGATTTCACTCAGTGAATATATGTCAGAATCCCACAACATGTAGAGTCTGTCAGCGTCGCCATCATTCGTTGCTTCACCAGAATACTAGTGACGACAATAATACGTCTTCATTTAATACAGTGAAGGCCACAAGGGTACTCAATTCACCTGACAGAAGCTTACCTAAAATTAAATTGTCATCAAACTCACGTACAGTAGCGTTGCATTCTTGTATCAACGATAAAGGCGCAAGAGAAACAAATGTAAATATGACGCGAGAACAACTTCGATCTGAAAAAGAAAGAAATTTAAATGAAAATCAATATTCACGAAATATTAATAAAAAGAAAACAAAAACATACTACAATTCAAAATATATAAAGAAAGTTCTGGAACCAAAGTACTTACCTCGAAATGAATTGATGAATATCTGTGAAACTGCAGAAAATAGAATTATACACAAAGGTCAAAAAAATGTAGCTAACTATCGAAACCAAAAATCTGTTCCGAATTTAGAACTCACCTGGAACTGGAACCACGATGTAAATAATTCGACGAACCTTATGCCGCGGACGAATCCTGAAAAAAGAGAAAATATGGGACCAAACTTAACGAAAATGAAAATGAGGAATTATTTACATAAAAGGAAATATCAAAATATTTTTTATGATAATTGGGATAAAGGATTTGAATTATAAAATAAGCACAACTTAAGAAAATAATAATATTACAATATTACTTAAGTACTTATTTATGTCTTCAGTAATTGGCATCACAAATTGGTTCGGACGAAATTATGCTTGTAGTCATTTTAATCTTCTACTTATGTGTACCTACTATAGTTTTATTCTGTATTTATGTTAATAAGGTCAATATTAAATTGTTTTATAGAATCACTTTGTTGTCCGTCTGTCCGTCCGTCTGTCAAGACCCTTTTTCTCAGGAACGCGTGGACGTATGAAGCTGAAATTTATATCAATTACTCAGGTCTACTGTCCCTTGAAGCTGTGAAAAAATCAAACTTCTAAGCCAACGCAATCAAAAGATACAGCCGTTTATGCCGCAAATTTTCGACACTTGCAAGGGAATCAAAACCTACAGGGTGCTTCCCGTGAACTCAGAATCTTGAAATTTGGTACGAAGCAACGTCTTATAGCATAGATAAAGGAATAATTACGAAAACCATAAATTTTTTTTTAATACCTAACTTTGCACCTAATTTATATGGGGCGCTATACATACCAGGTGCAAACTTAACTTAACCACTTAGGGATGGAAAGTGTTTGTACGGAACCCTCGGTGCGCGAGTCCGACTCGCACTTGGCCGGTTTTTTTAATGAATATTTACACGCTTTAATTTGTTTATTGTTTTCATTCTGAAATGAAGAGAAAAAATATATATTTATGTTGATTAACATTAACACAGTAGGGTTGACGGTAACATCGATACATTTATTTGTCGATAAAATATTTTGCTACATTACTTTAGTATCGGTGCCCCGAGTTAGTACAGGCATGGTTATCGGGAGAGTGCGCAGCCTGTCTAGCACAATTCTCGCCTATCGTTGTGCGACATAGCCCGTCACTTTCACACATTACAGCGAAGAAAGAGATAGGAAATATTTGCGAGAAAGAGTCGCGTGTCACAATTGTGGCATGGTATAAGAGAATAAGGTATGAAAGGCATTGTAAGGAGAAAATTGTGTGCCGCCAGTCGTACAAAAAAATAATAATTATGCATTTATGCATTATGATTGTCATACTCTTTAACAAAGTTTCATTTTGTCTTAATAATCGATCTAAAAAAACACTCACGGTTTGATACAGGTAACAAGAGAATCGGGGAGTATTATGAATTTATGATACACCACTGGCAACACAGAAACTGATTGACAGAACCAACCAACCAATCATAGCGTGATGACGTCAAAAGTTTCAACTGTCATTCCGGAATGGCATAATATCTTATTTTCTTACAGCATGAATTGTGGAAGAGGTGTAGGTGTGTTTCCCGCAGAGTTCCGACATTGCGCGGGCGACGACGGTCGGCTAGAGTAGTGCGGCATCGATCGGTGTGGCCACGGAGAAGGCGGGCAGGTTTTGACACGTTTTTATTTGCAGTTTCAGTTTTCCGGTGTCTATTTGTCGTGCAAATTGTGCACGTGCATACACTTGTAGACTGTTGACCTCATGAAATAAATTACGCTGTTATCTCTTCTTATATTTATATAGATTCTAGTGAGTTTAATGTAGCTTCTTGCTTGATAGATTGCCCGTTCTCAGATGCGAGCGCGTGCCGTGTTAAAAATACGCAAAGTTTAGCGACGCCAGGAGTTAGCGGGGGTTTCCTTAAAATAATATAATGCACTTGTGGACTGTCAACTTCGAAAATGTTTCGAGACACTATACGCTGTTATCTATTCTCTATTTTTTAAGTCATAGAGGGGCAAACGGATCGCCTGATGGAAAGCGATTACCGTCGCCCATAGCCACCTGCAACACCAGAGGAGTCATAAGTGAGTTGCCGGCCTTTTAGGCGGGCTAGACTCTTTTCTTGGAGGTTTCGTATCGGTCCGGAAATAACGCAAACGACAATTCATTCCAAAATGCAGTCGTGCGAGGCGGGAAATTTCTAGAAAAACGCACGGTTTTTATCAATTGACGCTAGTCAGTTTACTGTAGCTTGCATGATTGATCGCGCGCTTCGTGGCCCCACGGCACGTGCCGCGTTAAAAATACGCGGTGTTTAGGAAGCGGACGTTACCCGCGCGACGACAAGCGGCGGCGGAGGCGGGGGATTCCTTAAATAATATTATGCACTTGTGGACTCTTGGCCTCATAAATGTGTCGAGTTATATCGGACGCAATCGCATTTGTGATATGTTATGAATGAATGAGAAAAACATATTTTAGGCAAACGTGGCCTATAGATAGACCTTAAAACTAACATACCTAACTTATAAAATACATAATAATAAAAACATAAGTGACTAAACTAGGTCACATTGTTTGAGGTGTCAGGTAGCCGTACCTATATATTATTATTATTACTTAAGTTTAATTAATGCTCATAGTTTTTGCTGTACGTGCGCGTTGTTATATTAATATGCGTTGTAACATGAGCGTATGTTTCATGTGCAATAACTATTTGTGAGTTCCTGTAATTGGCTCTATACTTCTATATAAGTTTATATATGTAGTGTATGAGCTGTTGTTTTCCTAAAATAGATAATAAATAGGTATATACATTCGTATTAGAGATTACGAGGAAATCACGAGCGAAAGCCTCATTTGCGCCGTAATGAAAAATAAAAATATATGTAAAAAATGCAAAAAGACGGGCCTTAATACGGCTTCGAGGGCTTTCACAGCTGGGGAGTTAAGGAAGAATCTAAAATTACAATATATTTACTAAAGTAATCTATAAGGAAAGTATAATATAGGTACTCTTACATTATTTATTTATCGTGTGGCTTAGGTACATATTATAGTTCTCTACTTAAACTTTTAAAGTCTTAGATTTAAGGTGTGCAACTGCATCAGTCGAGAGTTTCTTGAAATCCGATGTCCCGCTTAATTTGGTGATAATATGGTGTATTGTCTGATCTGGGCAACCACACTGGCATTCTGCTGACTCACACAACTCTCATTTTGCATTTGAACCATAGAGAGGCACAATTTCCGACGCCTGTCCTAATTCTGTTTAGAAGGCAGCAAGCCCATTTATTAAACTTCACTGAAAAAAAATAGCTGAACTAGTTTAACTACTTGAGAAATAGCTAAATTGTCCTTAGTACTTAGTACATAGTAACCAAAATTATGCTAATTTTACACAACTTATTTTGGTTACTAGTAGCCCTCAGTTTGTCAGTTCTCGTATAGTTCAGTTCATAAAAGTAGAAGATGGCTGAATGAATTGAAATTGGAAATATGATTTTTTATCCTGTATTTTGAATTCTGCCATTTTCGCCCATTGATAGTGACGTCACCTAACGAGCGTCATTCTGCCGTGCTACGGTAAAAAGTTGTATCCTACTATGAAATCCATACAAAGATACGACCTTTTAACGATAGGAGTGTATTACTGGTCTTTATTTACCGGATCGCCTACGTCACGCCACAAATAAGCTAAAGACAAAAAAAAATGGCGGACGGCGTTTTTGTCTGTCCATGAAATTTCTATTTTTAACTAATAAGATTTAGCTTTCTATCTCAATAAAAAACACAATTATTTTATTTAAGTACTAGTAAGATAATTAACCATTTCAAGTATATTTAAAAGATGGGTCTAGTAGCCTATTGCTACCTTTAAATCAAACACCATATAAGTTATACTATAGGGGAGTTGCCAACAACGAAACTGTTACTAATGATGTGAGGATGACAGGCATATTGTTGAAACAAATTGGTAAAACCATTTATTACAAAACAAGTCAAACAAATAAACGATACACGGAGATTATTTACGTTGAAACTAGTCTACTCGTACTTACAACTCAGTAAAAACGTTAAATATCATACTAATATTCCAAAGGTGGTTTAAAACCGTTAAATATCACATTAATATTATAAAGTGTGTTTATGTGTTTGTTTGTTATTTCTTCACGCTCATACGGCTAGACCAATTTTGATAAATTTTGGTATGAAGGTTTCTAATAAAAGATAATCCCGCTATGCGCGATTGTTATTCGGGAGGAGCAGCAAAAATTTCTCTAGCGTTGTTTAAGTTTGCCAGAGTTTGCGAGTCGCATTTCAGTCGGAAAATAGTAGGCGCCGTACCTGTATCTTGAGAGCTTTATTATATAACATGTTTATACTCGAGCGAAGCATTTAAAAATACTATAACACTAATATTATAAAGGCGTAAGTTTTTGAGGGTGTTTATCTGGATGTTTGTTACTGCTTCAAGCTCAAATTTTGGTATGAAGGTAGCTGACACCCTGGATTAACACATAGGCTACTTTTTATCCCGAAAAATTCCCATAGGACGCGCGGGTAACACCGCACGGCGTAGTTAGTAGTAGATACATCACACAAACACCACGGTAATCCATCGATGATTGTATACTGAGTTTTGTAGGATTACTCCCAATCACATTTCCCGAATCGCTCAGTAGGTAAATATTTAATTATCGAACACAAACATTTGTGTTGACACACGCCGACTAATCCATAACGGCACTGAAACAGTAAGAATATCTACAAATAGCTACGGAAAGATCAAACCAGACATAAGTGTCTTTATTACGGCCCTCGTAAACTGCGGCGCCCGCGATCAAACGTATAAACTTAACTCGTACTGTCACCTTTACACGCCAGTGTTAAATATATCATCAGAGGGGGACAGCAGAAGTAGGCATGGTTATTTTCCATTTATTCATTAATAATAGTTTTATGTCACACGTCAGACGTAATTATCAACATAAACCTAGTAGGACATACTCTCACTTTCACACACTTGCGTTAAATATAGTCTGAAAGGGACAGTAGGCTTTCATTGAATGAAGAAGTCTAGACGACGAATCGCATAGCGCTATTGTCGTCTTTATAACTACTATGGACGGAAAACTATAATTTTACACCCTTTAATTATTATACAGATTTATGTGACATATCGTTTGCATACGGCTTTAAACTGGGATACAATTTTGATCCATGTTCGATGAGACATTGCCATGTCACCAATTTATTTATTGATTATTATCGTACGAGCTGTTATTTGACAACTTGATGACGTTTTAAAACAACTTGGAACCTTAAACATAAAAGATATATACTCACGTCGTAATTTGTTCGATTGTCCGCCGTCGTAGCTGATCAGCTCTCCTGATAATGAATCGCGAACCGATTCGAAACATGTCGAGCGATTTTTGAATTCTAAGACGTTAGTGAACCCGAAATATAACCCGTCGTCTTCAAATTTTATTCCTATAAATACAACCCTTTCCTTTGCCCCTCAAACTTGATTTAAAATAGAGTGTGTATATTCATCTCAATGGGAAAGAAAATGTCGGTAACGATTACTTAGAGGTAGACATTTAATTGCTCTCACCACGGGTGATACTTAAGACATAAATAAATAAATAATAAATATTATGGGACAATCATACACAAATCGACCCGGTCCCAAACTAAGCAAAGCTTGTACTATGGGTACTAGACGACGATAAACATAATATTTAAATACTTATATAGATAAACATCCATGACCCAAGAACAAATATTCGAGTTCATCATACAAATATTTGCCCCGGCCGGAACCCGGGACCGCCGGCTCAGTAGGCAGGTGTCTGCAAACTGCGCCAACCGCGTCGTCAAATAACATATGTTATTACAGACGCCGATTTATTCCGTGTAGGAGTTTATTTAAGTGCTGTATCTCAAGCGGGATTTATTGAGCACTATGCTTTAATTTTTAACGGCTGTAACAATAACTAGGGTGGTTTTACTTCAAACGCTATTTTAAAGCGGATGCCAGGACCATTACAACAGTAACCACGTACTTACGTACTCAGTAACGCCCTTCCTCTTATTACTTCAGCTAGGAGACCACACACCGAGCTATTGCTACTTAATCGAGTGAGCGAAGCGAGCGAGTTCTCTTTTTCAGCTTGGCTAAAAGTTATTTCGTACGACCGAATAAGGAATGCAGGATTCTCACCTACAGGTGACATTTTTTCAACAGATTCTCGTGAAATGAATGACATCAACGAGCAAACGGATCACCTGATGGAAAGCGATTACCGTCGCCCATAGACACCTGCAACACCAGAGGAGTCACAAGTGCGTTGCCGGCCTTTCAGGTGGGAGTACGCTCTTGTCTTGAAGGTATCGGTCCGGAAATACCGCAAGTGACAATTCATTCCACATGCAGTCGTGCGTGGCAGGAAATTTCTAGAAAAACGCACAGCTGTGGACTGCCAACTATCTTAATGTTGAGGAGGTTGGATATATATATTTTTTCTATATAGTTTTTCAAAATGTTTCAAAATAGCGGAGATGGCTACCTATATCTTTAAGATAAGATACTTAATATTTAAACTAGGTCGATGCAGAGTCAGCCACCGGCTAAGCTTGCACCATAGATTGGAGCGGAGTTTTTTTTCTTTTTCGAAATTTTCTCTTCGGCACAACCTAGCGAAATTTAATTAGTGCATTTTAAAACAAAAATTTCTAAAATCGGTTGAGAACTCGCTGAGATCTGCGCATTGTTACGAAGTCCATTCGAGTCGATCCATGGGAGCTTCGCTCGCTTCGCTCGCTCCGCTCCAATAAAACAATTTAAACGGATTATATCGCGTATATTAATTATTTGAGCCTCCCTGACGTTTCAGTACCTTTACAGATACCATTGTCAAAGGTTGACTGAGAAAAACACAATTTTTCTCTGTCAAAGTTACATTTGTGCAAACTACCCATTTTATAAATATTAATTTAAAATAAAGATGTTCATACATGCCAGATGGGCCTAATGTGTAAAGACAGTTACACATGTGCCAGAAGGACATTTATTATTTTATTTAAAATATCTACCAGCGGTTCACTAAAGGCTTACTGAGGAGAAAGAACCACCAAAGAAAACTCCCAGATTGCCTTATTTATTACTATGAAATACTTTTAAACAAAAACTCTACATATACTACTTTTAACACTAATTTGTTTACACCGTTCGAGGCCCAAGGTTTCCAGTCTTGTGTCTTGCTTGATCCTTGATAAGGTGTACAACAGGATCCCAAGCCGGTGGTTATGACAAACCATCTTCTCTATTGAAATTGGGATATTTTTTGATTTCAATAGCCTCGCGCAACATTCTGGGAAAATATACTTAATATGTTTAAAAAATATATATATTTTTTAATAACCTGTTTAGATGTCCCACGGTTGGGCAAAGGCCTCCTTCTTTTCTACCCTACTTGCCTACTGAGCCGGCGGTCCTGGGTTCGAATCCCGGCCAGGTCATGGATGTTATCTACATCATGTATTTATATATTATGTATATCGTCGTCTAGTGCCCATAGTACAAGCTTTGCTTAGTTTGGGACTAGGTCGATTTGTGTAAGATTGTCCCTTAATAATTATTCATTTATTTATTTATACTTCTTATATTTACCCAAGTACGGCAAAGAGAAAAGGTGCATATTACGGGCACATAGTTTAATCTAATAACAGTTCTGACAGCGGAGTTCACTTGTTTCCAAACGGAAAACCCTTTTAACGAAACTTCAAACAAACTAATTAATTAACAACACCCATACCCACATATCAGTTAATTGGGGCGTCAGGTACAGAGCGGAATCAAACGCGTCGCGGGACACTGGGATACGTGGGGGTAGTGATGCCAGATCTACTGGTAAAGCAGTAGATATTCTATTTGATATCTAACTATCGCGTATATTATTTTTCATCACACTTGGTCGTAAACACAGGTTTACATGTTAGAAAACCGATTACGCCCTAGGGCGGTAAGTCGTATATTACTCCCTAGGGCGGGAAGTAATGTTGGTATTGAATACTACTACTTTTGTTTTATTTCCTCCAAAGTGTGATGAAAAACGTCGTACGTGACTCTGGTGGTAAAGGAATTCCAAACTCGTGTCATTAAAGCCCTCGCCTTCGGCTTCGGGTTTCTAATAGACACTCGTTTGTAATTCCTAGTTTACCACCCTTGTTACGTAATGAAATAATATTTGAGCCTCCCTGACGTTAATTGACGTTGGTTTAAATGTGTGACAGTCGCGGAAACCGAAGAAAATATTTTGAGCAGCTACTGACTTATTTCTAACAATAGGGAACGTGCACGAAAATTATATTGATAAGTTAAACAGCTATTTGGCTCTGTGAGTTGTAGGCAATTATTTTTCATTTTCTGGTAAAAGCCGGACAGGCGTTTTAAGGCCGGCAACGACAAACTGACACTGAAACGTACTTGGCTTTTGTGACTCCTCTGGTGTTGCAGGTATCTATTATCTATGGGCGTAGGTAATCGCTTTCCATCAAGAGATACGTTTGCTCGTTTGCCCTCTATGACTTAAAAAAACTAGTTATACGAGAGGATTATTGTCCTAGCTGAAAATAAGACGCTTCGCTCACTCGTTAAACGATATTCATTAAAAAATACTGAAAGGTATTTTCTAAGATTAGATCGTTATTATTTTGCGAAATGGGTATATTAATTATAAGTTTCGTAATGTAATTTGAAATGCCACCAAGAAACGTCACTCCTTAAGTTAGTCGGCTTTAGAAACCAATTCAGCATCCAATGTAAATGTTACAAAATATCTATGAAATGGAAAAAGGGTTTATTAAAGTCGAATGCAAATGCTTGTTTCTTAATTTTAATATGGATATAGTGTGGTTTATCATGAATTTTCGGCGGTTTTATAGTCACGCCAAGCCAAGAAGCGTTTACACACGAACTTTGAAGTTTTAATGTTTGATTTACTTTAAATAATTTGTCATTTTAGTGCATACTCGTATTTTAAACTTTTCATGATTTATAAAATAATTATGCAAGTTCCCTGTTCAATAATAAGTCTTCCTGCACTTCCTGTTTTTCTGTTACTGCGTCAGTACCATTTACATAAAAGGTTACAGACGATCAAAAATATTGGCAGACCTGATCAGGTCAGGGACAATTTCTTGACCTTGGTGGTCATCAACCAAATCCGAGGTTCTTAGGGCGACCGCGTTGATAGGCATAGATTTTGTCCGCCAACGGAATCGATCAATTGCGTGCGCAGGATTTTACGAATATCATCTGTCACTGTCAAAATTAGGAGCAATAAGCCATTACAACATATTATATAGAAGACTTATTAAAACTATCGTGAGACATCTTTACTAATTATAAAATTGGGCAAGTGCGAGCCCGACTCGCGCATGAAGGGTTCCGTACCTATACATATATATAATCTATAACAAGTTAGTTGTATGGGAGCCCCCCTTAAATATTTATTTTATTTTATTTTTAGTATTTGTTGTTATAGCGGCAATAGAAATACATCATCTGTGAAAATTTCAACTGTCTAGCTATCACCGTTGTTGAGATACAGCCTGGTGACAGACGGACGGACGGACGGACGGACGGACGGACGGACGGATGGACGGACGGACGGACGGACAACGAAGTCTCAGTAATAGGGTCCCGTTTTTACCCTTTGGGTACGGAACCCTAAAAACGGTATAAACTCACATAAAAAATTGTCAGGAACGGCCCGACATGTTTCGAACTCATTTGGAGCTCCTCATATACCGTTTTTAGGGTTCCGTACCCAAAGGGTAAAAACGGGACCCTAATACTGAGACTTCGCTGTCCGTCCGTCCGTCCGTCCGTCCGTCCGTCCGTCCGTCTGTCTGTCACCAGGCTGTATCTCAAGAACGGTGATAGCTAGACAGTTGAAATTTTCACAGATGATGTATTTCTATTGCCGCTATAACAACAAATACTAAAAATGAAATAAAATAAATATTTAAGGGGGGCTCCCATACAACCAACGAGTTGGTTGCGTTAACTTTGCACCTCATTTGTATGGGGCGCTTTACATACCAGGTGCAAACTTAACTTAACCACTTAAGGATGAAAAGTGTTTGTACGGAACCCTCGGTGCGCGAGTCCGACTCGCACTTGACTGGTTTTTTATAATTATATAGAAGACTATTCCATGAAATTAGATACCTACTTAGGTAATGATTTGTGTGGGTTTTTATGGCTTGGCTGCAGAGGCTTTTAAGCCACATAGGTAATGATTAATGAAGTTTAGTGTTACCAATATAAACATTTAAGAGTCTACCGATATTAAATTTCTACTAATTCTCTCAGATTTCATCTGGCAACACTGCGGGGTTACGGAATGGTACACAACAGTACACAAACAGTACGCAATTAGTGGGTCAAAGCGGCGCAAATTGATTCGTCTTTGAGGCAAACGTCTCGCGCCCGCAGAGGTCCCGTCTGATAATCGGCGAAGCCCCGTCGAGGTCCCAGGGGAATATGCATCTATTACAGCAACAACGTACTGAATAATTTTATAAAGTTGATGAATATTTATATTATAAGGAAGAAAGACATTTATATTAATTTTATTATTCAACTTACATTCTTATGCTGTTGCGACATGATTGTTAACATTATTTTAGTGACATTTTATTATTATTTAAAATTTTAGGCTACCAATTTTACTATGTTATTGCAAATGAATTTTGATTTTATTATGATTTTATGTGTATCTCATGCATGTCAATTTAGTCATTTTATTTTATTTTATTGTGTTTCTACGCCAGTACTTACTGGTAGAATATGAAGGTACGGGAAATAAAATTGTAACATCACTCATTGTTAAGCACCATATTCTGAGAAATAAATGATTCTTATTCTTATTCTTAATATAGTGGCTCTGTATGTCGAATCCGAAATGATGAGATACGCAAGATAACTAGTTGTAGATATAGCTCAGATAGTCGCCAAACTACTATTGCTAAGCCTCCGCTGCCCGTCTGTCACCAGGCTGTATCTCATGAACCGTCCCAGCATGGGATACAACATACAACAAACATGATCGGCTGCGTTAACTATGCACCTCATTTTTATCCGGCGTCATACATACCAAAATGAACATTCCAGGTTCCAATAAGTTCGTTTAGGTGAAAGTGGGTTAATACAAAGATCAAAGCACAACGAACAATTTATAATTAACACAAATTATAACGGGTCTAACGCGATATTTCTTATTTACCTTCATAATCTAACGTTTCGGCGTTTACATTTGGCCGACAGCTCCAGTAACAAACTCGCTGTTTCACCAGTACATCTCAGACCACGGCGAGTGCAACCCCGCCGAAACGTTAGATTATGAAGGTAAATAAGAAATATCGCGTTAGACCCGTTATAATTTGTGTTAATTATGAGTACAAACCGCGAGAGTATAAAGTGTCATAACGAACAATTTAAATGCGTAACCTGGCGGATGAATTCTCATATCTCTACTCATACTCATTTATTAATAAAATGTCTACATTTTACAAGTCAATACACAATCGAACCTCTTGATTACCGATCCAACGTGTTAATTAACCTTTCCACCACCCTAACGCCAAACAACCTTTCGATTTTTCCTTATGCTTTGTGTGTCGTTCTTTGCATTGTCTATTTGAAAGGCTTTTTCAACTTAGCGACCTCTATGTGATTTTTTTGTGCTTTGAACGTTTGTATCAACAGTACAACATAATGAACTTTTTGGTTATTAGGAAAGTTTTAATGAAATGATTAATGACGTTACGTTGTAAGCTTTAAAGCTTTTGGTACAACTTATAGTAACACCGTTATATGTAATGTAAACACAAAATCACGCTTAATATTAATTTACCCATACTTACCTAAACGTCTGACGCGGTAAAACCATTACGTGCTTACAATATATTAATCCTAAATAGCAAAATATATTGTTAAGCCTTTCTCTAATTAAGTAATTTTCGTTCATAATTAAGGATACTACAAATTATATGCACAATAATCATACACGAAGGTAGAATTACTGCAACGACGGTTTAATATTTAGTCAA
Organism: Apotomis capreana; assembly: GCA_947623375.1. Classification (NCBI taxonomy): domain Eukaryota; kingdom Metazoa; phylum Arthropoda; class Insecta; order Lepidoptera; family Tortricidae; genus Apotomis; species Apotomis capreana. The sequence goes on from OX392503.1 coordinate 28,003,655, forward strand.
AGTTGAGTTTTACTTAGTATTAGTTTAGGAAGTTCGTGCGCATATTTATTTATTTTTTACCGTCAAGTCAGGTAAAAAATATTCCATTACCATCTTTAGTTGACCAGCTATCCCTTTACCAAAATGGGTTCTAATCCATTCAGCCGTTTTGGCGTGGTGTGAGTTGTAGATTTTTTTTATTAATTGAATGGAAACTAAATATTGAAAAAACTCTTTTAGCAGTTTACCCTCGATTTCTTTTTTGTTGATATCAAAAATCCTTCAGCGATTATTTCTGTCCATCGTCATATTATATCAACACCTCGCATAATGAACGCTCATTAATACACGCTGAAACTCAATTTCGAATCCAATATTATCAATAATGGTATAATAATTACTCCTAATAATATTATTCTCAAATGGGCAAATCGAATTACTTACTATACCACAGTTAACATTTGATAGTGAGGTGTGATCCGAGTAATTTAATAATATTCCATCCACGAGGCATATTCCATCATTCTCCATTTATTTGTCGTTTGTCATATTAAATTTATAAATCAACAAAATGGTATTTTATTTTGCAAATAAACCTAATAAGGTAATAATAACATTATATAACGGGCCACTCGCGAGCGAAGCGAAGCGACTCGAACGGTCCTTAATCAAAGATAAAAAGAGCAATGCGATAAATTATAAAAAAAGAAAAAAGCATTTAAAAAAGTGAAAGTTTGTTTTATTATAGCCTTGCAACTTGCAGGAAAATTTCTAAGTATAGGCACAGGCACATTTACAAAATCTAGCACGAATGAACGGAATAAGTGAATGAGATGCGTATGTGAGTAGAATAATAATCATGAAATACAGATTGATTATAATTATATTCTATTCACAAAGTTGAAAATGTTTTAAAATTAATCCGTTTAATTCGTTTTATTTAAATGTCTGACAGACGCGGAAACCGAAGAAAATATTGTGTTATAAAAATGGCATATTTTCTGGCACTTGTCACTGTTCTGGTACTTTCATGTCAATGTCAATCGAAGTAGGTCACATTAATTGAATAATATTCTGTCACATCTATGTTGCATAACTATAGTCTATTTCGTAATTTTTATAATTTTATAATTTAAATTTCATTCAAATGTACTGAGATGACATAATATGTCATACGCACAAAGCTTTATGAAATAAAATAAACTATAACAACTATTAAACTCACACGTGATTTTTATCGTTTTGAATGTCAAACGCACTCGCAGTTCAGCAACGAATAAATAAAAATTAATTCATAATATCGTTACAAGTCTGTTTGTTTGTGCTTCATTATTATTTACTAATTATTTAATTAATATACATTACATTGCTATAAACACGCCATATAGTAACTAAAACTAACTATTTTGGGTCAGTGACCTAAACAGGATCTTAGCCTCCGAAACGAGAGTACGCCATTTATCCCAATCCTGCGCAATTTCTGGCCAGTTTTTGGTTTGAAGCTTACGCAGATCCACCTCCATCACGCCTCCCCAGCGGTACCTTGGCGGTAGCTGGGTGGTTGCCCCAAGTATGTTCTTTTTGCCGCGCAATCCTCTTCCATTCTTTGTAGGTGACCGAGCCGACGCCATATTATACATATACTTATATTTATATTTATTTTTAGATGCTATAATGCTATAGTGTGTGTAGTTAACTAAAATTACTTCCATTCACTCATTCGTGCAATGGGCTGGTCATATATGTCGCAGAGACGATGACAGATGGAGTCAGCGAGCGCTACACTGGAGGCCGCGAACGGGTGGCAGAAGCGTCGGAAGACCGCAAGCCAGATGGTCGGACGACATTAAAAAGACGGCAGGGCCGACCTGGAGTAGGACCGCCGCATCAAGATCAACTCGATCGAAATCCATGCAAGAGGCATATGTCCAGCAGTGGACGCATATATGCTGAGAAGAAGAAGAGAAGAAGACTCATTCGTGCCAGTTCTAGTCTCCTATAGCCACAATTTGCCGCGGCGCGTCGCCGGACTGCGGACATTCTTTACCGGGAATTAAACAACTTATTTTCGTATTTCCCGCGCCATACAATCGCGGAACTGGCGAACTTTCTACCAGAGAAATTATTTATTAACATGCTAACTGCTTAAAGACGAAGAAATATAAATGTCCTTTCTACTTCCTGAACTTCACGAAATGAAACTCGATAAGAATAAATTTTTTTGAAATAATATTTTTGTCGATCCTGTTTTTAATGTGGAATCACCACATTTTTAGTTTTATTTAAGTACTAGATTTTGCCCGCGACTACGTACGCGTTGAACTCGATAAAAGGAATTATTAAAAGCGCCTAAGCAAATTTAAGAGCAATTGTGCTTTTGGTCTAATAATTACATTTCCTACAGGGTCACCGCACCCCACCAGAAATGTTCACTCACTTTTCAATTTTTTAGATATAATTTCCAGGATGAAAACTATCCTATGTCCTTCCTCGGATCTCAAATTATCTCTATGCCAAATTTCATCACAATCGATTCAGCGGGAGTGAAGAGGTAACAGACAGACAGATACTCTTTCGCATTTATAATATTAAGTATGGATTAGTATGGATTGACCGATTGAAGGTGAACCGACGACCTGGTTAGGATCGTGGGTAGAAATTGGACAAGAGCGGCGCAAGACCGATCGTTGCGGAGAACTTTGGGGAAGGCCTTTGTCCAGCAGTGGACGTCTATCGGCTGATATAACGATAATGATGATAACGATGATAAAATATTGACACAAAGGTAAAGTATGAAAGAAAAATGTAATGTGATCTATTGCAATGTAAACAGGACTCGAATCTGCGACCCTACGTTTCGGGCGTAGTGCTCTCCTAACTGAGCTATCAACATCATTACGTCGATCACTTCAACCCTTTTATTCTATAATTCTTCACTACTAGAACACCCTCTGGGTTGAATGTGTTTTAAATGCTTGCACATTAGACTTACCCTAGGATGTGCGTTTACACGATCGATCCCCATCACAAGATCCCAATCACATTACATTTTTCTTTCATAATTTACCATTTTCATAGCAAGTTGTGGAGATCTAACCGAGAGGCCTTTGCCCAGCAGTGGGACACACAAAGAAACTTACTAAAAAAATTACCTTTGTATAAATATTTATGAAACTTAACCTTTAACATTTATATTTTCTTTATTTGCAAAACCACAAACGCGTGAAAGCTAGAAAGAAAGAAAACATTTACTCAATCAGTTAGACTTCAATTGGACGCAAACCTTTTTCCTTTGTCCAACCTCCTTCCCAGTTTATCTAGGCTCAAGTCTACTTGGGTCTGCGCCAGAGTGCGCTGGCTTGGTACTGCATTTTATCCCGGAAAAATTAACAATTTAACGCCAAAGAAAAAGCTGTGAGAAACAGCTGATAGACAAGGAGTTAATTTGACGTTTCTAAATTATGGAATCTGTCCGCAATGTCAACACCTTTAGCGATGTGCTCTAGCATTTACCGACAATACGCTTAGTGTATGTTGTTCAGTACAATCTAAATTAAATATAAGTTGACTAGTTTTTGTCGCGCCGGTGTGTCATTTGACTAACAAACTTCGACACTCTTATTATGGTCTACTGTTGCGATATGCTCTAATTTCCCTACATCATTATCTGTATCAAGAACGTAACTGGCTACTAACAAGGTACCTACTCATTGTTAGTAGCCAGTTACGTACTTGATACAGATAATGAAAAACAAATCAACCAGATCAAGTCGGCTAACATTTCTGGCCGATCTGATCAGGTTACAAAGTTAATTTTTAAATACATTTTGGTCGAAAGCCGGACAAATACTAAGTAAGTAAGTGAACACTTTATTGTACACAAAAAAAAAGTGTGTGTGTCAGCTCCGACGCACGACTGGAGTTTACTCTTCAGGCCAGGCGCGCACCACGATTTTTTTTTAGTCGCGCGATAATTTTGTCGCAGAAATAAGCGTACTTCTGGGTTTATGAAAATCGTGGTGCGCGCACTCTCATATAAACCCATATCTTGCATTTATGCGACAAAATTATCGCGCGACTAAAATCGTGGTGCGCGCCTGGCCTTAAGAACGATTATAAAATATATACTCAATACATTTATTGCACATAATGATTAGTAAATAGTTTAAGTATCACATTACGTACCCTGTTGGGTGCTGCAAACAAGAACAAGGTAGGCACTTACATAATATTAATATACGAGTATAATATACAGCAAAATTACAATATTTTACAAGGAAAATTTACTTCCGATTCATTTTTAACAAATTAGAGAGAGCATGAGTACGAGTAGTAACTAAATAAGGAAGCGTGATGTAAAGCGCCCTCGAGCGGCTAGTTTAGTTACTACAGTCTGCAGTGCTACGGAAAAAAAACCGTATCTTACTATGAAATCCATACAAAGATACGACCTTTCTACCGTAGTATCGCAATACTTTTTTTTTTTAATCTATTAATTAAGGAGCTTTGATCATTTTTATGAACATGCCAGCTCCAGCAGGCCTAATACACAACATCATTCATCTAAAAGACATAGATAAATAAAAACATAAACCGTATAAACTTAAAAATAACATGTACACGAAAACAAATAAATTTGTATACACTATTTACATAAAAAAACTGTATACAAATTTAGCCGATTCCGATAAGGGTTCCGCCAATATTGAATTGAACATTACATTCAAGAAAGATCTGGTATTAGACCTAGCCATTTACATTAGACAAAAACAAACTTACAAAATCACCTTCCTTAAAAAAATCCTTAAATAAATCCAAAATCTCCTTAACAACAACTCCAAACAGCGTTTTGAAGTTCTCCTCCCAATTTTCGGTAGAAAACAAAATATCCTTCGTCTTCTCAACCAGCCTTTCAAAAGTAATACGTCTCTTCTTCTTGTCCTTATTTTGTCTTTGATCTTCCATATCAGCCCGCTCAATAGTAGGCTGATTGACCAATAGACACTCGGACCTCTTCACATCTGTTACTCTTTTTGAATTCCGCGGCTTACAAACCTCTTGTTGTGGCTCTCTCTCTAATCTGTACTGACTTACTGATCGCTGGCCCTCAGCCTGACAGACAGAATCTTCAGACTCTTTAGATTGTAACGGCTTCGACAAAACAGGATCTCTATATGACTTTCCAAAACTTAAGTCATTCTCAAAAACAGATGGCGCATCCTGACTACAAACATCCGTATCCTTTTTTTCCTTTTTTTGCATATACAACCAAAAAGCCCGTTTATATATCCACCCCTTAGCAGACATAATCCTGCGAATTTCTTACTCCTTCACAAAAACCGGGCACGACTTATCTAAGGCCATATGGCTGCCTTTACAATTAATGCATCTAAAAATAGTCGTTTCGCAATTGGCATGCTCCCCGCCGCATTTCGGACAAGTAACTTTAGTAGTAGGACAAAACCTGCTCAGATGACCGAACTTCCAACATATTGAACATTGGGTAACCGGGAAAGTGTACTGATTTACCTTAAATCGGCAACCGTAGGCATAAACATATGGCGGTAAAGAAGTTCCCTTAAAACACAGACGAATAGCTTCAGCCTTAACCCAACGCCCATCATGATCCAAACGGTTCAGTCTACATATTGACAAAATGTCTTCAGACCCTTCAATATTCTTTAAAAATTCGTCTTCCTCAACCTCCAACTCAACCTGCCTTATAATTCCATAAGTGCAGCATGCCATATTAGACCAATAAGAACGTCTCGTCTCATTGTTAAACTCCTGAGAAGCCAGAAGCTTCTCCGCATCATCCTTAGAGTTAAACTGTATGCGAACTTTACGTGGACCCATAAACTTGACGGATAAAATTCCTTTTATACCCTTAAATTGCAGCAACTTTGCCAAACCAATCTGTTTCGGTAGATCTTCTTTTGACACTATATAAACTTCAAATAGCTTGTCAGGCACACCGTCCGGCTCCAGCTGCGTTTTGGTGGTTGCTAAAACCTGCAAGCGTTTAGGTTTCCTGCCTATTGTGATAAAACTATCACTACAACCACAGCTTTCGTCGCTCAGACCACAAGCACGCTTCACCGCTATATGCCGCACATCCGACATGGACTCAGCGTCCGATACAATATCCGATTGACTCGGCCCTGCCTTATTATCAAACTCCACTTCAGATAGCCACGACGGAGCTGCCCGCTGCCCACATTCTAAAAGTGACGTATCACTCACGACACCTCGACTTGACTCACTCATCGCAAAAACAGCGAAAAGGACTCTAAAACTGAATTAACTTATAAATAAAATAAAATTTGATAAAATTTTCAACCGTCGCCTTTGACAACCAAACGTCAATCCTCGGGAACGTATCTGCCGTGCTAATTTAAAAAGTCGTATCTCAGTATACGATCGGGGTAAAAATACGACTTCTTAATTTAGCAGGTTATGCGTTAAGCGTTATAGACTAAGCTCCCGATATAAAATGACCTTCACAGAGATGTTTATTTGATGAAATGTATTTTATATTTAGTGTAAATGTCAATAAATATATTGCATATGGGTTGCCTAACAAATTTTAGTCCAGGGTATGTTTAGTTTAAAATTAAAAAAATTTTTTTTTTACATTTCACCGATTTGATTATTAGATAAATTCATAATTAAATAATCTTTAATTTTATTTAATTTCAATTCAACAATCAGACCTTTGCAAAATGCTAGTAGGTATAGATTTACCTGTTTATACCTGGCTACCCAATAGTTGTGACGGGAAAAGAATAGGCAACCTAACGTTTGCATATTCTATGGGCTTCATACTTTCGATTGGTATAGAATTTATCTAATATTAATCAAACCGGTGAAATGTTTAAAACAATTTTTTTTTATTATTAATTAAACATACCCTGGACTAAAATTTGTTAGGCAACCCATATGCAATATAATTATTGACATATTAAATTAAATATAAAATACATTTTATCAAATAAACATCTCGGTGAAGGTTATTTTATATCGGGACCTTAGTCTATAACGCATAACGCATAACCTGCTAAATTACGAAGTCGTATTTTTACCCCGATCGTATACTGAGATACGACTTTTTAAATTAGCACGGCAGATACGTTCGATTTTACACCCCATATTTTTCATACCCCGGGCTTATATATATGAAAATCGATTCTTAAGGAGTAAACTCCAATAAACTCCAAAAACAGTTAAAAATACATCTATTACAAAACACAGGTACTAAGGCTAGATAGTTCGGATACATTTGTCCTCGCTCACTTAGTTCTTTCGTCTCGGCTTATTATAGCCCCTTGTTAAACAATTTACCATTTTCTCATAAACGTCAGACGCACTGGCATTTCAGCCACGAATAGACGCGTGATTATGTATAAACACGCCATCGATGGGTTCATCTCGCTGCGTTAGAAACGCCCTTCGGTGACCGGCGCGACTCACGCTATTTCCATCCCGGGAGATTGCATTCCGTAAATATACACCCCCCCTTACCCCCATCTTCCCCGCTCGTCGCACCTACCGTGTCAAGATGCGCTTATTAAAACGTCTCCGCGGCTTCTTTTGGCGGCGAGGTTATGACTTATGATTTACCGGGCAAATTGACTGGGCTTAATGGCACTTTAGCTCGGGTGGTCTGGAGCTGGGAAAGATTTGTTGGAATCAGTTTAAAAAACAACAGAATGGGAACATGTGGGAAATGGAATAAACAAAACAAACGGCGACTGAAAATCTTCGTGTTTTGTTTTGTTTCGGTGCGGTTAGGTATCCCTTCTTCACAACAACGAAGATATTTATTGTTATTTGATAGAGGCAAACAAAGGCTACTGAGAATATCTTTTTGTCGCTAAAAAAACATAGTGACCGAAGGACAAACCAAATATTATCCCTGTACGGTATGGTGGCCAGCCTTAAAATAGAAATCCTTAGAAAAATCGAATTCAGTTCCCTATACTGTGGGCCTAGCATATCTTGACGTGACTTCGCTTGTCGCGGGACTTAGGGTTATTTGTCTTGCTCGCACTCGTATTTGTCGAGCGACGAAGATTCGCGGGTCACAGTTATGCTAGTCGTGCCGGTATAGATAATATACCCTTTCAAAAGACATCAATGTTATTCCGAATTTGGACTGCGAAGTATCTACTGCAAGTAAACACTAACCTTAACACAGAGTGCATGGTCGTTAGCGGATGTAATTAATGGCTCCATACACGTCGGGCATTTGAGGGTTCGACAGTTGCCAAGTAGTCGGGAGCTTGCCAGTTACGGGTTAAGTGTTAAGTCAACCCGAGTTGCTTTAGCGTTTCAGTATTTTCAGCCAGCACTACTATTTACTTACAGCGACAAAAAAAATATTACTAGAAGTTCCCCGTGGAAGAAAAAGTGAACTCATAACGATACTCCGGATATTCGATGCATGAATGATTTGACGACCTGTCAGCCTTTTTTTTTAACGTTGGGGAAATGCGTTTATGCATCCCGTCTAATCGGGGGACAAGAGTATGATGAATATGATGGACTAACCGAGACTTCGGACTAGCGTCTAAAACCTCCAATGAATGCCGGCATCGCCTTTAATTGGAGCGTCGCGGGATCGCTTAATTCAATCAACCACGTGCACTCCGGCGGGCGATTTACACTTACGATATGAGCCGAGACCATACGGGGCGACACTTACAAGGGTACCTGCCCCCAGTTCTGTCATCATCATCATCATCATCATCATCATCATCATCATCATCAGCCTATTCTTGTTCACTGCTGGACATAGACCTTCCCAACTGCACGCCATTATGAACGATCCTTGGCTACTCTCATCCAGCTCTTGCAAGCCACCCCCTGCCCCTGCAAAGATCATCGCTCCACCTAGTCTGAGGGCGTCCCACACTACGTTTGCCGATCCGCGGTCTCCACTCAAGAACACGTTTACCCCACCGGTTATCGGTCCTTCGGCTAATATGGCCAGCCCACTGCCACTTCAAATTGCTAATACGGTGAGCTATGTCGGTAACTGGTTCTCTGGCGGATCATTTCGTTCCAAATTCGATCCTTCAAAGAAACTCCAAGCATTGCTCTTTCCATAGCTCTCTGAGCGACTTTAAATTTGTGGACCAGCCCAACCATGAGTGTCCACGTCTCGGCACCGTATGTCATTACTGTATCCCAGTTCTGTGTTGTTCTCAAACATGGAGTCCCCCGACTCCCTGCACGGGTCCATAACGGCGGAGGCAGCAAATATAGCGCGGGGCTCTGGCCTCCAACCGTCGCCGGCAAAGCGGATTCGCAAGAGGATCGTTCTCACGTGCCCGCTCCGCGGATATGCTCGTAACTCTCTTATCTGTTCTTCTGGAGTCGGGTAAGTATCATCTGACCACCGGATGTTCAGTTGGGTAGCCGGTGATGAATTAGAGATGTGTGTGTAGAGTTCTCGAGAACGCTTTCCGATTTATGGGGAAAGAACGTTCTCGAAAACATTTTCCATACAAATCGGAGAACGTTCTCGAGAACGGCACATCTTTATGATGAATAGATACGTCTCCCAAAGTACTCCATAACGGCATATGTACTGCTCTTATCCTATACTAGAAGGGGTACAATTTCAATCACGTATTTTATTACCTGGGTTTATTAATCGGGTAAAATTATCCTATAACCATCTTGAGACGCCTAGATATCCCTGTCCAAAAATAGGTTAAAATCTGCGCAGCCGTTTTGGCGTGATGAGAGATCAAAGAAAAAATTACCAACAGGTGGCGATGTAACACTGGCGCCACGTTATTGCATTATGCTGTTAAGATTTTTCCTAAAATAATGACCCCTCTCCAAACAAATTAATTATCAATACTATATTAAAATTTCTAATAGTACCCCAAGTAGCACACAGGCTTTATAAGCGCATATACAGTCTTTACACAGCTGTAATAAGCTGAAAAGGGGCTCTTATGCACAGGCCCCTCTTTTCCACTGGGCCCCCAGTCTCAAGAGGGCCCCATCTCACATGGGAAATGACGTTTTTTGAAGGCCCTAATTATGGAGTGCCCAGGGCCCCGGCATGCTTTAAGACGGCCTTGCTTGTGCAGCATGTTGCTACGTGCGATATATTATTTATACAGTGTATCCATAGCTTTATAGGAATGAAATGAAAGTTCTCGGCCTGTCTATCCGCGATAAACTCAGAAAGTAATGAGTTTATTTTAATGACGCTTTCACTTATGTTTCTAGCTCTCTTGAAGGTGTTCTTAATGTTGTCTCGATCAAGCCACGTGGAGCGAAAGCCGTAACGCTGTTATTTCAAGCTAGGGCCCTAATTCGAGAGTGCTGTTTGAGATATCGCCGAAAACGTCAGATCTCCATTACATATCTGTTGGTCTTATCACTTTTGAACTGTCTTTAAAACGCGATGAGCTGCAAGTGACATATCTCATCTCAATTTTGGGAATACGAGGGCGATAATGATAGCGAGAGTTCTTACCGGTTGCTCCGTGTGTATAGTATATGAGTAAAATACGTCCTTTAGGATGAATGTGGAGGGACATAGAAGAAGAGGAAAGCCAAAGAAAACGTAGATGGAAGGGGTGAGAAATGTTCCGTGTATCCGTTTCAGCTTCAGCTAAAATGCTTTCGGTTGCCCGGGTGTTCGGTTTTCCGGATGTTCTCGTCTTCAGGTCGCATTTTTCAACAGATCCTCGTGAAATTTTATGTGAGCGGGTTCTATAGTAGTCACATACTACAGATTTTTCGATTCAGATATTCTGAATATTCTATCAGTTATTTAAACTGTTGTAGATAGTAGGTAGGTAACCTCAGTTGTGCCTTAGACTTTTATAAATTAAGATTTATATTTATATGACATATTTTAAATTTCTCTTCCTTTTACACTTATTAATATCAACATCTTATCACCACTTCTAATTATATAACACAACAGCAACTCTATAGTCTATATCCCGCGTATTACAACAGCAAGGTCACAGGGCCACAACTTTAGAATTAGTTATTATCACAAGACCGAGACCGCTGGCGGGAACTTGTATTGGAGGCCAAGACCCACTTCGGGTCGCTGCGCCAGAGGAGTAAGTAAGTAAGTAATAGCATTTGTATACCTACTGCATTCTAAAGTAAGCGTCTTGAGTGTTTTATCAAAATATTTTTCCTGCTGACCGAACTTATCAATTCTCGAAAATCTATATTTCACAATATTCGCTGTATAATGTTATACCGCGCGTGACGCGGATCACAAATAGTACCTACACACGGCTCGCTACCCGGTAATCGATATTATCTCTGTATAATCGGTAAGGCGCCTACTTACAGAGTACAGCCCAGCTAGCACAAGTGACAACATTTCATATAACTATACCTACTCACCCGGCAAGCCCTAACTTCTCGGCGTCTGCAGTAATGTACTATTTGGTGATATACCATTGCTATTATTCATGTCGTATGTAATACTATGTTGGTCTAATTATCCACTCGTATCGTACCATATGTTATTTCCGCCGCATCGCGGTATAGAGATTTTTGTAGCACTTGTATATATAGTCTGAAAGCCAAAATTAAATTGTCATTCGTCTAGCATACGTTGTTTCATTTGAACACGGTGCGAGTGCCTAGTTAGCAGGCTTTTTGGAACGCGTGTCCAGCTATGTAACATAATGTAACGAGAGGAGTGCTATTATTTTTAATAAAAAATAGTATTGTCTACTAGCGTAAACAATTTTTTTATAATATATTGGACTGGGTATTAACGCGCGTTTCCAATAGCTTTCCGAGCTAACACGGTGGGTCAATGGTCTAATAGGTAAGACGCTCGTCTTAGCCCGGGCATCAGTTAGGGCTACAATATCTATATACCTACTGCATGACTGACCCTCCAAATCGCCATTAGTTTGCCTAGTTAAGTTCGTTAGTTACTTTCGTTCCTCAAAGCGGAAATCGAATCTCAAATCGATACCAGTAAGGACCTAATAAAAGCAACACAACCCTGACTCAACTAGTTCCTGTCACGATAGCTCATAACTCTCAGTTAATATCACTTTTACGGCGTTGTAAGTTAGAACATTGACTCCCAGCTCAACTCTAGGAGGCGATTCCTGGGCCGAATTCGACAAAGCTTTGTCCTGTTTGGGCTGAGCCAAAATAGTTAGTTATAGTTAGTTTGTGATGTCACCAACACAATATTTCGGTTTTATTACGCCCATGAAACGGATTTGTATAAATATTTGTAATTCTATTTGCCTTAAGAGATATCAATAAGCTGACGAACGAAATACGGCTAAATTAGATTAACTCGCGCCTATAATTTCCACTTTAACGATGTTACTCGTCATCTTTAATTTTATACCTATTCAAATGGAGTAAATTCATTTCATTGAAAAGTTAATTGTTTAAAACCAAATACAGCATATCGCTAAAGTAAATATAGCTTACAGATTTTCTTATAATTTAGCCGCTGAATGATCACGCCGATTCGCTGCCAAAGCCAATGCCAAACACCTCCATCGTCGACAGGACGACAAAACGGCAGTAACTATATTAGAGCTGTAAGTGTAAAGCCTTTATTGCCTTTTGCTTCTGAAGCAAGAGTGCAATAACTATCGCAGCGTCCCTTTCACCTTTACTTTCTTCCAAGTGTCTGCTCGTTGAGCGGGAAAGTTGCCGAGTGGAACAAAGTTGCGGTGTGGAACAACCGTAAAACGGTTCAATACATTCGTTTTTCTTCAACTTCTCGTCACTACATTTGTTCAGTTCAGTTTAGAATTCAGTGTACATTTAAAATAGGCAGAATTATTTTGAATTTTTAGGGTTCAGTAGTCAACTAGGAACCCTTATAGTTTCACCATGTCCGTCTGTCCGTCTGTCCGTCTGTCCGTCCGTCCGTCCGTCCGCGGCTTAGCTCCGTGATCAGTAATACTAGAAAGCTGAAATTTGGTACGAGTATGTGTATGTATCACGCCGACAAAACGGTAAAATAAAAATAAAAAATATTTTTTTTTCGGGTACCTCACGAACACCTAAAGTGGGGGTGAATTTTTTTTTCGTTTCAACCCTAGTGTGTGGGGTGTCGTTGAATAGGTCTGTTAAAAATAAAAGGGGTCTCTAAACATAACTTTTTGACAAAGTCAGTAGTTTTGTAAATATTTGCTTCGAAAATAAAAATATAGTGTCCCCCCCCCCCCCCCTCCCTCTAACTTTTCAACCACGGGTCAAAAAAATATGGGAAAATTCATGAAAATGAGGCCTTATAAGTACTTTCAATGAAAACTATATTGATCAAAATCGGTCCATCTGTTTTTGAGTTATCGCAAAATTTCATAATTTTCTTTAAAAGGACGTAAGTTGACTTCCAGAAGGTAATAAGTAATTACAGTTACTTTGGCGTTTACGATCTTTTTATAGAACTTGAAATTTTTCTCGTAACTTAAACCTCGGGCTTAAAACCGCTGTTTTAAGCCCGTCTCTTGTGAAGGATGAGCAACTACGGAACCCTACACTGAGCGTGCTCCGACATGCTCTTGGCCGGTTTTTATTCATAACTTTAGATATAAATACTACATTCATGATTGAGCCATGCCTAGAAAACAGTGCAGTGGCATAAACTATTGACGGACCAAAACACAAGCAATATTTTGGTTTTCATTCGTAACTGACATTAAACGAGCTTTCAACAATACTGAACTTTAGATACCTACTACATTTATGATTTTGCTATGCCTAGAAAACAGTGAGGTATCATTACCATTGACGGACAACGCACATTTTGAAATTCTTCTTCTTTCAAGTGTCTGCTTGTTGAGCGGGAAAGTTGCCGAGTGGAACAAAATTGCGGTGTGGAACAACCGTAAACGGCTAAATACATTCGTTTGTCAACAACTTTTCGTCAATACATTTTTCCATAACAAATATATTATTTTTCTTTGAAAAAACGCAAGCAATATTTAGGTTCTTCACTGGTAAGTGAACTTAAACAGGTTTTTTTTTTGCAATCTAGGTCTTCTTTATATCGTAAAACTCTATCTTGGTTTAACTATTGACAGACAACTCAGGCCAAACTTATACTTTAAACACTTTTTAGAGAAATTGCATGCACTAAGTTGCAATGTCGTACATCCGCCATAAACGATTCAATACATTCGTTTTTCACCCACTATTAGTCATTGCTATATTGAATTCAGTTTGGAATTCAGAGTAAAGATTGGATAAAATTTCGTTCTTTTTTTCGTTCAAAACACATGCCGCGTGCAAAATATAAGTTATTCCATTCGTTTCGTAAAAGTTTCAAATATTGCGTTTCTATTCACGACTGTCTAAAATGAATTACGAGTATTAACACCATTGAAATATTGAAGTGTTCCATGTAACCTCAAGTATAGTTTCCAATGCAAAAAACTCTCGATTGCATATGCGTCGTATACATAAAATTGTCACAAACGAATTCGGGACGTTATGCTTTGAAAGCAAACTTACACTAAAGTCAGAACACTTCCTTCTCATTCAGTTTCCAAAATTTTGTTACGATCGGTTTAGTTTTGGAAAAGGATACAATCGAGAGCGAAACTTCGATTTGTATAAAAAAATGAGCAGTAGTAAATCCTTTTAACATGATTCCTGTACGTCTAGCATAACTGACACGCGACTCTTTGAAGCACTACAAATACTCCGTCACTTTCCTTTGAATACAGTGCGAGCAAGACGGGTGATGCAGCCCGTCTAGCACAACTATGCTTCGCGAGTCCTGTCGAGCGAGGCAGTGCTACCCTCAGACTATAGAAGGTCTGAGGTGCTACCCGTCACTCTCTCACATTACTGCACAGAAAGAGAGGGGTAATTATCTCGCGCGAGAAATAGTCGCGTATGACAGTTATGCTGCTGAGTCGCGCCACAAGCAAAGTCGCGGCAAGAAATGCTAGTCCTGCTGGAAATGTTTCGTTTCATAAATGGAAAAAACAACTGTCGCTTCCGTGCGACACATCGCCTTGATTAGTAGTAAAATTAGGCGACGACGTGCCCGAATCGGTTAATTTATTTTTACGAGCGACGACAGGATGGTGATGTCATCCCGGTTGTAGACGCACACGCCAGCGACAGCTCCTGACAGGTCGGTAATGCGACAAGTTGACAACAGATGGTATACGTTTGTTTATATACGAGAACATATGTAACTGACGAGATGCACTCTTCACTAAATGCAGTAAATACTATGGACAATAGTACATTACTGCAGACGCCGGATAGAAGGGCTCGCCGGGTGAGTAGGTATAGACCCGTATAGTGATACGATACGAACATATGCAATGATGTTTGGGAAAAGCACTATACGAATATAACAAATGCCTTAGCTGTGCAAAAGGACTAGCCGGCTAAATAATAAATACAACACTCACAAAAAATATAATTCAGCTGTTTAGCACATGAACACAGGCGCCATGCTAAAAAAAATACTTCCCGGCCTAGGCCTTTAATTTTGTATGAATTTCCTTTACAGTTCTCTCGAGTTGTTCCACCCGAAACGTGATACTTTGAATTGAAGCCTGTTATACGCATGTTATGAAGACATTTTATTGCATGTTTGAGAAAAGTCTGTTTACTTAACAAATATGATATAGAAGCTTTAGTGTAAGTTTGCTTTCAACGCAATAACATTTCCAAAGCGTTTGTGACATTTTATTTATACGAGGAACGCAAACGAGATTATTGCGTTGGAAACTATACTTGAGGCTACAAAGTTTTGTTTATTGTACATTAATATTTAGTGTCTTTATGAACTGTGCGCTTCGCGAACATATTTTTAAAACGTCTGAAATATGTCATGCTTTTCGTTTTCATGCCTTTTTGAAAAATTTGAAATAATGCATGGAATCTACAAAAAATCTCTAAAATTATCGAACCTACTCACACGATTTCCAGAGAATCTGTTGAGAAATGCGACCTGCAGGTGAGAACAGGCGGCCAACTGGACATCCGAACATCCGGGCATACGAAACATTCTTTGGCCAATCTGAAACGGTGATGATCTGATGATTTACATTTTTGGTCCAAAATGCGGTAGGCCCGCCATTTTTAATTTTAATAAAGTACAATAAGCCGCGAAACATAAAAACTTTAAGTATTTATTGCCTGTGTAGTTAGTGGCGAGACATCTTTCTATAATAAAGTCTCCCCGCCACATGAAATGACAGAAGTCAAAGGGAGCGGGCAGGTCGTGGTCCAAAGTAAAGCCATTTACACTGTTTTATTGTATCTATTCCCGCCCTGAAACCCTGGACGCGCGCGAGAAATAGTCGCGTATGACAGTTATGCTGCTGAGTCGCGCCACAAGCAAAGTCGCGGCAACGGCCTCACATTAAATGACTTCAACTTATATTAAGTGGGTGGGCGGTTTCCTTGAGACGCTCCGCACCTTCGGTGCTACGCGGAGCTCGGCCTGCGGCCTCGCATTAAGTTGCTTCAACTTATATTAAGTGGGTGGGTGGCTTCCTTGGGTCGCTCCGCACCTTTGGTGCTACGCGGAGCTCGGCCTGCGGCCTCACATTAAGTTACTTCAACTTATATTAAGTGGGTGGGCGGCTTCCTCGGGACGCTCCGCACCTTCGGTGCTACGCGGAGCTCGGCCTCCGGCCTCACATTAAATTACTTCAACTTATTTTAAGTGGGTGGGTGGCTTCCTCGGGACACTCCGCACCTTCGGTGCTACGCGGAGCTTGGCCTGCGGCCTCGCTTTAAGTTGCTTCAACTTATATTAAGGTGGGCGGTTTCTTTGGGACGCTCCGCACATAACGGTGCTACGCGGAGCTCGGCCTTCGGCCTCACATTAAATGACTTCAACTTATATTAAGTGGGTGGGCGGTTTCCTTGAGACGCGCCGCACCTTCGGTGCTACGCGGAGCTCGGCCTGCGGCCTCGCATTAAGTTGCTTCAACTTATATTAAGTGGGTGGGCGGCTTCCTTGGGACGCTCCGCACCTTCGGTGCTACGCGGATTATGTAAGTATGTATGTATGTAAACACTTTATTGCACATAAAACAATATTGACAAAAACTCAAAAACAATACAAGTGCGAACTTATCCCTTGGGATAAGGGAATAATTCCTTAGGGCTTATGTGTAGTGAACGTGTAATATTTGTTTACGCGTGCGAAGCCGCGGGCAAAAGCTAGTTTATCTATATAAGTATGTATATCGTCGTCTAGTACCCATAACACAAGCCTTCTAGAGCTTAATTTGGGACTAGATCGATTTGTGTGAGGTTGTCCGATATTTATTTATTTATTATTTATTTGATGAAGAACCCTCAGCTGGTCTCAGCTGTATTAGAGATATGGTAATGCCCCCTTCTACTATTGGTACATAAAAAAATCGACTGTCATTGCAAAAATCCAGCGTAGTGGGATACATCTAATTTAATCTAGCCTATAGCGTCCCACAGCTGGGCGGGCTACGTATTAAAATCCCGAAAGTTCATAATACCTACGAAATACCAATGGTCAAAATACCGAAAGTTCAAAAAGCCGATAGCCAATATTCGATAAACCGAAGCTCAAATTACCTATTTTCAGAAAATCGAAAGTTGAAAATCTCGAAATTTCATAATCCCGAAATTTTTAAAATCTCGAAATTTTATAATCCCGAAAGTCAATGAGCACTTTAAAAGTGTCAGGACACTAAACTAATCCGTTTTTTCCGTGGAACCGATCT
Organism: Apotomis capreana; assembly: GCA_947623375.1. Classification (NCBI taxonomy): domain Eukaryota; kingdom Metazoa; phylum Arthropoda; class Insecta; order Lepidoptera; family Tortricidae; genus Apotomis; species Apotomis capreana. The sequence goes on from OX392503.1 coordinate 28,021,354, forward strand.
GCTCCGGTGCTGCGGGATGTTCAGCCCCTCCGCTCTAGCGAAAGAAAGTGCGGCACCTACGCTCGCCTCCGGGCTTTTATATACACTCTAGGGGTAGGGCGGACAAGACCACGTGGAATCGGGGTTGACAGCTTCGGTTCTTTGGCAAGTCGATTAAGAAAAGGAAAGAGTCCGGGAAAGTGGGAAATTAAGTATGACACTAAATATTCGATATTATGATAAAATATTCTGTCATGGACTGCCAACCGAACCGAACTTGTCTGGAACCGAAGCTGTCAACGCTCGCCTCCGCAGCTTCGGCTTTTTAGTCACCTTCGGCGACCAGCCTCATCCGCTGCGACTCGCTTGATGCCCGCACTTTCTTACGCTAGGGCCACAGTATAATAAAGAGTACTAACGTACCAGGGCGGAGGGGCAGCACATCCCACAGCGCCGGAGCAGATCGGTTCCACAGAAGAGTTCACTTATAAATAGTAAGTATAGTAGTAGGCAAGTAGGTTACGTAATTTAGGTTAATCTTCTTTTGCCTGGCCCTTTCCCATTTTATTTGGGGTCGGCCCTCCGTATCATGCGTCTCCAGGCTGCTCGGTCCTGGTACGTAATTTAGGTTAATATTCTTTGTATAAAATAAACATTAGAATCTGTAAGACTACAGAAATACGAGATAATTCTCGAGAGTTTAAATAATATTCCGGATTACAACCTTCAGGCAGGATCATAGTCTTCGGGATTACAGTCTTCGGGATTACATTCTTCGGGATTACAGTCTTCGGGATTATAATATTCGGTATTTCATCCTTTCGATCAAACGTTCTTTCGGGATTTTAAACTTTCGGTCAAATAAACATTCGACATTTTAATTTTCGGCCTTCCGTCCATAGGTCTTATGATATTCGGTATTTTGAACTTCGGCATTTTAATACGTACCCGCTGTGCGAATGCCTCTCCTTCTGCTTTTAATACGCAAGTAAATAAAATTAAAGGAAAACTCTGGACAAGACTAGACTGGCTTTAATACTTATACTTACAAGTTTACAAGAAGAAATAGTCGAACGATTAACTTTATTCTACTCGAACATTGCACAAATTAAATAAACAAATTACACCAAAATATTAATTTCGCTAAAAATTTGGTCAAAATATAATGCATTGGACTAAGAGTGGCGGTGATACCCGCACACGTGGCTAGATGGCGCTGACTGTATTTTAAAACGTGCCGTCGTTTGTTTTTCCGATAATCTTATATGGCGAAGTGGCGACCGGCCGCGTTACAGTCGTTTACGACATTCTTCTACTGCGCTTGGAAACGTTTGCTAGGGATTAGGAGGGATTATTTGCATTTCGTTGATTTCGCTTATGCTTATTTCGATTATTTGCTTTTCGTGAGGTTTGCTAAAGTTAATTAGCAGGTTGTTATAAAACAATATGCCCACGTTTCTACAAAAAGAAGTGAAATCCCACCAAAAACATTCTGTAAAAAACTAGCCAAGTCTCGATGGAGCTGCTTGTTTATCTCTAAAAAGTAATGAAATCTAGACAAAGTCATACCAAGTCTAAGGTTCCTTACTGCGATTTCTTTATTATTATAGTTAATGTTGTGTGACTTGGCCGTTGAAGGGTACACAAGGGTACAAAACCAGGTGCTCCATGACACCATTGCACCAATCTGTGGCCAGAACCGCTATAAGTCAATTTTGTTCACACGTAATGTTATATCTGTTGTAACTACCTATGTTTGTTAAGCGAGATAATAGACCATACTGGTGTACCCTTCAACGGCCTAGTCACACAGCATTAACTATAATAATAAAGAAATCGCAGTAAGGAACCTTAGACTTGGTATGACTTTGTCTAGATTTCATTACTTTTTAGAGATAAACAAGCAGCTCCATCGAGACTTGGCTAGTTTTTTACAGAATGTTTTTGGTGGGATTATTTTATCTACACCCATCTTACCCTCATACCCTAGGGTATGGCTAATGCGCATAAGCATTTCAAAAAGCGTAAAGAATTAAGGGATGAAAGATTTGGTGTGATTGACGTAGCGATCAAATAGCTCAGTTGGAAGAGCAATGCGCCGGAAACGCAGAGGTCGCGGGTTCAAATCCCGCTTGGATTGTAGTGGATCGCATTCAATTTTTCTTTCTTAGTTAACCTTTGTGTCATTGTTTATAAAAATAAAAATGTGGTATAACCACATATAAAATATGAATCGATAAAAAGATTCTATACAAATATTTACACCCATCTTGTTAAATTCCTATAAGAGGTAAGGACCTACATTACTTGACAGCAATCAAAATCAGAGATGTAATTTCATAACAGTTCCAAAACTATTTTTCTTATTTTTCTTTTTTTTTTTTCTTATACAGGTTGTCTGGAAGAGATTGCTCTGTAGCGATAAGACCGCCTATTGTCATCACAACCTCAAGTTTCTCTATAAAAATGTCAAGACCTCTCATTATGTAACAGTTGCATAAACTACTATTATTGCGCATCGATTATGTATTTCAACAGTTTCAAAACTATTTTTCTTATTTCAAATACAGGTTGTCTGAAAAATATCTCTCTTTAGCGATAAGACCGCCTATGGTCATCACAATCTCAAGTTTCATAAAAATGTGTAGTTTGGACATGGGAGCCCTGTTTGACATGCTCGAGAGTGGTCCTCGGCGACGGCCGACGTTTGCTCAGCTCTCACGCGACGTGCGATCGCTGACTCTGTATTAAACCCTGACGGAATCAGTATTCATATGCAAAAAAGATTTCGACATAAACTGACGATATAAGATCACAATCTCACCTAAAATGTCTCTAGGTATAAAATGGGTAGTTACTCGTATCTCTGAGCGGAGTAATGAATCTCGGAGCATTTCGACGACGCGGTTGGCTCAGTTTGTAAGCACTTGCCTATTGAGCCGGCGGTCCTGGGTTCGAATCCCGGCCTAGGCAAATATTTGTTTGATGAACTCGAATATTTGTGCTTGGGTCATGATTGTTCTATGTATTTAAGTATATATTTATCTATATAAGTACATACTTATATAATAATAAATATCAGACAACCTCACAAATCGATCTAGCCCCAAATTAAGCTTAAGAAGGCTTGTGTTATGGGTACTAGACGATGATATACATATATGGGTACTAGATCGATTTGTGTGAGGTTGTATGATATTTATTTATTTTTTTATTTGAACTCCAAGGTATCAAAATAATAGTAGGCGAAACTTTGTAAGTATGTTTGTGTGTTAATTTTTCACGCTCAAACGGCTAAACCAATTATGATACATTTTGGTATGACGGTAGCTGACACCCTGGATTAACACATAGGCTACTTTTTCCCCCGAAAATATATAGTGCTCCCGTGGGATGAGCGGGTAACACCGAGGCGCAGCTAGTAGTATAGTCATAATAATAAGTTAACTTTGACTTAAACATTATTTTCTGTAATTTGTATCGAAAGAAAACGCGCCAAGACGCTGAATGTTAATTTCCCCCCGCCACGCGAAGTTCAGCTTTTCACTGACTTGCGACCGCAGACGCTGTTCTAAATTCCACCCGAAAAAACAGTATGCAAAGTAAAAAAGAAAAAAGGGTGTACTGATTATACGAGACACGAATTTTAATCATTACGTTTCTTTTCAAGTCGAGGTTTGGGCTTCCTACTTGAAATCCACCATTCGTGCCATCCCGCGGATATTGCAATACAATAAAGTGGTGGAAAATTGAATAGTTGTTGGAAAATAAGAGCCTGGGAGAGTTAAAAGCTTGTGTTTTCTGTCATCCGAGCTCAGTAGTGCGAAAGTAAAATGGAAGCTCGCAAAAAGTACTTTTAGTGTATTTTTTATTCTGTTTGATATATTAAATTTGTACCCGGCATTAAAACCAATTGAAACGCCAGCAACAATTTGCTTTATTTGCAAAAAAGCTTCCTATTTTTTTTTTCAGTAATTAGAATAAATACTAGGTTTTCAATTGGTATTTTTGTTGTATTTTCTTGGTAGGTACAGTACACCCAATTAACCAAATGCTTAATAAAATCGCAAACCCGGATCGCCCCTCGGCGCCATAATTTCACTAAATAGGTATGACGTCAACGAGTAAGCGATCGAGTCTCACCACGTTGCCACATTACAAAGCATTTTCTAGTTCAGAGCACATGAGTTCCTCCCCTCCTTTCCTTCCCCCAGCTTTCATTAACTACACGATCCGACGCATTTTCACTATATTCAGTTGATTTAAATTCCACTCTCAGCCCCTCAAAGGAAATAACGGCACCAATTTTTATTTATCTTCGAATTTTTTATTTCATTTCACTCCATTACCGCCGCGCTCCGACTCAGCTGCGATTGATTAAATGAGAGCAAATCCTATTAAGCAAATTATATTATCGGCGTTCGGTAAGGAATACATATTTCACTTTATGAGTCCGGGTAACTGGAGTCGTGCGTCTGCGAACGTCTGAAATAAACTGCGCGCCTAATAACACGGGCTCGACTAACAAAAAAAAATAAGGCGTAAAAAAGGAGAAATGTGTAAAGCGACCACGCTTACAAGACCTCTGGAACTATTTCTGGAAGCCTACTGTGGGGATCGAGTGAGAGCGGCCGTCGCATTTGTAAGTAAAGATGGAACTATTGTCTTTGGAACGGAAGCCCGGGCGGGCCGTAAACAAGCGGGCCCTAGCAAATAAACACTCCATGTTTTTCACCCAATTACAACATGGAAATGAGGCGCTCACGGTTCATACATACAAAACGATTTAACACTGTCACAAGTGTTGTGCATCCAAACCAGCACGGGGACGTGACTCAGTACTGGCAGCATTATAATGAAAACTTCAATGGAGACTCGTTCAATTTTAAATTGGTCTATCTACGTGTTATTAAACCGCGAAAATTTGCACTATAAATGAAATGTCATAACCGCCCAATTTGCGCGTGCCAACTAAAAGTTTTATACTGTATTTTCCAACCACCAAAGATAATTTTACGTTAGGTTTTTGAACTGGAGATTGCTACAAACTGTTCCCAGAAATACACTCTTGGTGAGCTAGAAATTACTGATCCGTAAAGTTTTAAGACTTAGTGGCCTGTTAAATAATTCGATTCAATGAATTGAACACTTTCACGGAGACAAGACCATTGAGAACTGTGTGATATAGAGACCTTTTACGGCCATAGATGCACCGTCTATAGACGAAGAGCACTAACGACCATAGAAGTGTAAGTATCATTATTAGACGAACTGTAGTATATTGCGATAAGACGCGTGTTATTGCATCAACAGCTACAATCGAAATCGCATGAAATAAAAGATCCGTCCAAAGAAGTAGATCACACCACTAGGCCCGTTAAGAGGCCTTAAGTATTCATTTTAAAACGTTTTTTTTTTTCAGATTATGTCAAATATATTGATAATTTTGACCAACTTTTTTAAGTGAATAATACTTAACCCGAGGTCTAGACACACAGCAGCTGTGTAATAGCTGCTATTCCATGCTTTCGTTGCGTGCCGTCGAAAAAAAGTAAAATAAAAGCAGTTTTCAGCGTGAAGTTTTTGAAACAAAAATTATAAATGAAAAATTCAAACTAAAGGTTTCAAATATGTACCAATTAATTGCATTAGCCCTGTTCTAACTAGTAATATGTTAAGAAACATGTTTGATCATAGAGAAAAATGTCTAAAACAATCTGCAATTTTGAACGGATAAGGAGCCTTAATGTAAGCCTGAAAGGCAACTTGTGGCGTTTGTTTTTGCATTAGCAATTTGTGGCTGAGCTTAAAACGGGACATGGTCACATGCTTCTTGTAGATGCTATTAGATATACCCGGCTGATGACATGGTGTGGTTTTTGTGGAATTTAAATTCATCGGCCACAGACGTGGTGCCGTATCACGACGTCCTTTGACGTAGAGCCCGTGAATGTGTTAAGTTCTTTTCATGTAACTCTGTCCATACATGCTACCTTTAAAGTATGGTTTAATAACAGAACATTTAAAACTATGAAATAACTTGACATATTCAATAAATCCCACGCCATAAATTCAATATAAATTGGATCTGCAAATGAGAGTATAATGCAGCAAGGCCTGCAGGTGTATTATCTCAATAAATGGCACATTCGCGTGATTTACACGTCGCCCACTTACATTGGTATCATTATAAAACGCCTATATTTAATAAGTTACGTAATAATTTTATTTCAGTGTAGGAATTAATTATGTATTCGACCTAGTTCTTTAACATGCTCTGCCTATGATGGTTGCTTTTGTCACGCGATTAATAAGTGACAAAGCATCCGTCACGTTTTGACGAAATGCGAGTGAGAGTGACTGATGCTTTGTCTTTGAAAAGTAGTTGGGTAAAAATTATCCTGTATCCGTGATATTTACTTACTAACAATCTTTCAGTATATTTTTAAATCTTTCAAATTAAATATCAGGGTCCTGACTGCGAGCATTCGCCTGTAGGTAATATTATGTATGTATGTAAACACTTTACTGTACACATACACAGGTTATACATACAATGAAAATTACATGAAAATGACATTTGCTTTTTATAACATTAAAAGCGAATGTTCGCGTTGAACAAGCACCCTTACAAATTCTTATCTCTTCATGGAAAATATAACATAATATTTGCACGCAGTTAAAGTTAAAGTAGACACAGCATATACTTGAATAAAGAAAACAGATTAGTGTTCTAAACAGTAAATACATGCTTTAGAAACTAGCGTTGCACGGTCCGAAACGATAAGTTCTCTCACAACGGGTGGCGGGGCGCAACGGGACAAAACGGGGCGGAACGGGGCGTAGCGGGGCACGACGGGACAGGGCGAAACGGGGCAAGACGGAGGCAGCATCTGCGGCACCCCGCGATCACCCCGCGGGGAGCGATCTGTTATCTCATTACTCTCTTGAATGATTCGAGATTATACTTCGAGATATACGACCGATCCAAGCAATCAATTTAATAGAGTAGTTTTATCAGCTGGGCGTCTTTGCTTCATTATTTTCAATTCACGGAAAATGAATAGGAAAACATTTTTATATTTATTGTGACAACAAATTGTATTTGAATGGATTTAGGTACACCAACATATTTAGTCACGGCGGCGAAGTTAGTCCATGCGCTGGCAAAGAATGAGACGAGGCTACAGAGTTTATTGATAAAATGAAGGGTGAGTAGGTATAGAAAGCCGACCGTAGGGAGGCCGGATGGTGATAAGAAGCCCTTTTCACGGCTAAGGCATGTATAGTGCTTTTCTTAAACATATGCAATGAAATATAAAATACACCATAAAAATATATACAATTCAGCTGAATAGCCTGTTCGTGAACACAGTAGAAATTACTTCCCTTCAATTCTGTATGAAATTCCTTTACAGTTCTCTCGAATTGTTCCGCTCGAAACGTTATACTTTAAAGCCTGTTACAACGCACGTTATGACGATATATCATTGCATGTTTGAGAAAAAGATGTTTTGTGGTTGTGGCTTTCTTGTGAGCACGGCAATTGTTAAGCTTCCCATTCGTCGGGAACTCATTTTTGCCATATATACCTGCATATTATGGTAAAAGTTACCTTTATTGAAAACGTGATTAATCGTCTAAATAACGTATTATTCAGTATTCTCTCTCTGTGGTCGCTACCTCATGACTGAGGATCGTGGTCATCGGTGGATACAGATGCTCTACACCTAGTTTTTATGATCTGCCTCCACCGGTGCCTGTTCATCGCATCTCTGATGACCGAGCAAAACTTGGTTGAGGAAGGGCCCTTCACTTGATCGGTCCATTTGGTTGGGGACCGTCCCCGGGCTCGTTTGCCCTCCGTGTTCCCAACAATGATCAGCTTTTCAAGGCTTTCATCATCCCTCCTCATTATGTGGCCGAAGTAGGTCAATATACGCTGCTGGCAGATTGTGGATAGGCGGGTTTGGACACGAAGCTGGGAAAGGATCGACACATTGGTGCGCATGGCGGTCCGGGGTATCCTCAGCATACGCCTCCAGCACCACATCTCGAATGCATCGATCCTTTGCCTTTCTCGAGCTCGAATCGTCCATGTTTCTACGCCATAGAGAAATATGGGGAATACTAGAGCGCGTACTATTCGGTATTAATCATTGCCAATAAGACCCACTCCGTTGCTAATCGTGACTGGTTTCATTGCCGGGTGGCAGACCGTCGACGGTTCCGGCACCTCCTGTACTCTTACCATGTGAGTTAACGTGACCGTACTCGCGAGTGACAGCGTAAACCATTTGTGTGGAGAATAGTACAGCGCCCTTTACAGTTTCTTTGTAGAACTACAATTCTCTATACAAACCGTTTACGCACTCGCTAGCGAGTACAGTCACTGTAAACTCAAGGTAAGGGTGATGCAAACACGAGTCGAGTTTTGGTACCTTTGGGGGCGGTTTGTTATATTTATTTACGATTTTATTTTTATTTTCCGGGTGGGAGAATTGGGAGTAAGTATAACGGGTACTAATTGACTGGCTCGTTATTCACGGATTATAGATATTTTTATAAAACCCTATTCTTATCTGCCTCCCTCTCCTAATCCTTTTATATTGTTTTATAAGTCAGTGGGATCATGATATAAGAAAATAAAGGTATGGTACTCCGGAATGACTTAAAAACAAAGAACATCCATGACCCAGGCACAAATATTCGTGTTCATCACACAAATATTTGCCCTTGCCGGGATTCGAACCCGGGACCGTCGGCTCAGTAGGCAGTTGCTTAACCACTGCGCCAACCGCGTCGTCAAAAGTGGTGTATCATAATACTTCCTGATTCCCTTGTTACCTGTATGCATCTCGTGTTTTAAATCAATTATTACAACAAAATAAAATTCACTGAAGGAATTTGTAATGCATAAATGCATTTTTTTTGACTGGCGGCAAACATTTTTTTCTTTGTAACTATTTTGTTACCATAAAGCGGCAACTAATCTGTGACGTAGAAAGTCTCACTAGCCGGAGTGCCATACCTTATTATCTTATACCATGAGTAAGATTAAAACTCGCTGATCAATACCCCGCAACATATACCAAGTAATGCCTGTAATAGGAGCAATAACTATGTTTAGCTTATAAGTCTCCTCTTAATGTTACTGTTGGTGTCGGTGATGAAATAAAGTTTTTATCTATCTATCTATCAATAAATTAAAACATATTCTTCCCTTGAAACTTAATAACATTTGTTAAGTAACTTATGGAAATAACGTGTAGATATTAAATGATAATTTGTAGAATAATGTTAAGATAAATAATCAATGTATTGCGAAATGTGTGATATGAGCTATGTCAATGCTGAGGGAATGTCAATGTTGGACGACGTACAATGAGCTGCAAATTGCATGGCCCATTTATAAATGAATTCATTCATAAATGGGCCATGAATTTGCGCAGTACATGTACATTGAAAATACTATTTAATTTGATTGAAATTATGAAATCCTGAAAACTGTCTTTTTTACAGTTGCTGAACAAATGTTGTTCAGTTTAGAGAGTAGAATCTGATGTTTTAATTTATTGCTCCTATTAACAGGCAACACCCGGTATAGTTGCCTTTCATTGCACGAGCGGAGTGCATAATAAAGTAACAATGAACTCGCACGTAAATCGGTTCAACCGCGAACAAATATACGCTGCTTTATGGCATTTAAATTTCGTACTAGCCTTTAATGGGCCGGCCATTGGCGACGGGCTAGCATATCTTGCCGGGACTTCCCATGTGCGACTCATTATCACCTGTCTTGCTTGCTCGGTATTGGTGAGAAAGTGACAGGTAGTTTTGTCGCGACAAATACTACCTGTCACTTTCTTACCAAAGATCAAGACCAAGAGTGCGATAGAGATAGGCTAGACGTGCTGGAGCGGAAGGTCGACCCTTGGTGTCTCGCTTTCACCGCTGCTCAACGCTGCCGCATGCTGCCGACAAGACAGGGTGACTTGAGAATCATTTAAATAATTGAATTTATTTAAATGTATGTTTTTTTATGCCATAAAAAGGATTAAGGTCAGGTGGGGTGAAAGAAACATATTGGGCTTAGAGAAACACTCAAAATAAATTAAAGTGTGTGAGGTGAATCCGATTTTTCGAAACAGTTGTAGGTAAAGAATAAATAAATGTCGCTGCAGTTAATCGTTTTATGTTTATTGAAGCTATTATATAGAAAATATTAAAGTGTTCCACTTCCCCTGTGTGTTCCATTACCCCACCTGACCTCACTCTTAGTATTAAAATACATGGTGTTGTAATAATGAACCGTATTACGCCAATACATGTATACCTAAAAGTCTGAGGGTGTGGTAAAATGTAAATAAAATGTCAGTTTTCGGTAAAAAGTGGCTGAGTAACGTTTGCTAGCCTAGCGTAAACCAAATGTTTGGAATGAAGCGAAAAATTGAAAAATTTAACGGTTATGGTGGGGTTCGAATTCGAACTGGCGTCTTCAACGGTTTTCCGGGCCAACACGGGCGTCCTACCTATTGGACCACTGAACCAGATGCGAGAGCCATTGAATTTTTCAAGCAGTGCAATAAGCAACTGTTTGAAAAATCAAGCAGCCGTTGGAGACGCGGCTTCAAGACCCACCTGAACCGTATTTTTTTTCTTTATTTCGCTTCTTTGTAAACGAAAATTGGCTGGTTTGATTTCAATTTTCACCCCCCCCCTCGTCTCGGTTCGCTTCGCCGCCGGTACATTGCATATATGGCTACTGAAACTAGTGGTTTGAGCATTTGCGGCGAATTAGATAAACCACTAATGCAAGCTAACGACGGCACGGGTGCCATGGTTAGCTGTTGGTTGACAATGGTCTGCAAACCTGGCGTTAATGGTCCCGAGTCTCGGCGCGGGTAGGTAATTAGGTATTGGTGTGATGGGCTCGTATTTATTTGTTCTTCGGTCATGGATTTTACGACGCGTTTGGCGCAGTTTGTAGTGTAGCTGCCTAACTGAGCCGACGGTCCTGGGTTCAAATCCCGGCAAGAACAAAATATTTGAGATGAACCCGAATATTTTTTCCTGGGCCATGGATTTTATCTATGTATTTATATATTACTAGCGACCCGCCCCGGCTTCGCACGGGTGCAATGCTGATAAATTATGCATGTATTATTATACATATAAACCTTCCTTTTGAATCACTCTTTCTATTAAAAAACCGCATCAAAATCCGTTGCGTAGTTTTAAAGATTTAAGCATACAAAGGGACATAGGGACAGAGAGAGCGACTTTGTTTTATACTATGTAGTGATGATGTATATCGTCGTCTAGGACCCATAGTACAATTGCCTAGTTTGGGACTAGGTCAATTCGTGTAAGATTGTCAATTTATATTTATTTATTTATTTATGGATAATTTCTACGTACCTATTAAAGAACAGAATAGTTGTAAGAACTATCAGAATTATCAAAGAAGAGTAATCAAAGCCGATGGAAAAACAATTGCCTAACAAAATTATACTTCTCAATTTTTAAACAACTATGAAAGTTTTGAATAAACTATTTTTTCTCTGGGTCGAAATTATCTGCAGCAAGTTTTTAGGTAAGTACTTACTTAATCAAAGCCGAAAGGGAAAGTCTGCACTTTTCTACCCACTATCTAAGCAAAAGTTTATGTTTAGTTGTATAGCTGCTTCTTTCGGTAGCAAAACTCGTATATCTGATTATATCTTTAGGCAGGTAATTAGTATTCCGCACAAGACAACCCGATATGGGTTGTTGATCCAAGATACCAGTTGGGTTCTCAACTTAGTCTGATAGCTTTCGAAATCTTTTGAATAGTTTTTTTCAGCTAAATAAGAACGAAATCAGGATAATGATAGCTTTAGCTTAATCTTTCTTTAAATTTTTATAATATTGTTTCTTGAATGGTCATGGTATTGTAAAATTTCTTAATAATTAATTTTATCTAGGATTACCGTCTTCTATGTCAGAATCTTGACCTAAACAATTATATAATCCTCAATGTCAAGGCTATGGAAACTGAAGTCAAGTAGGAAATGAAAAATATATCTAAGCTAGTTTACAATAGGTACATAATTATACCTAGTTTAAGGGGCCTATTGTTGGTTGCGTTTATCACGTGATATATACCTAAGTGTCAAAGCATCTGTCACTAAACGTGTCGCATGATAAAAACAACCATCAACCCGCAGGTCCCAATAGGTAAAGTTTAATAAGATCATAAGTTTCTTAAGGTTTAGGTATTTGTATAATTTATATTTTGTATGTTTTTTCTTTACTAAAATTGACTTCATACCAGGTGAGTCATGCAAAAAATTCAAACAGATTTTACTCGTCAAACTGAACAACATCTGTTCAGAAACTTATTTTAAAAATACCGTTTTCATATTTTGATTATTTCAAACAAAGTAAATAGCATTTTCAATGTACGCCGTCCAAAATTGACATCGCCTTAGCATTGACATAGCTTTCACTTTACTAAATATCAAATGTTTCGCAATACATTGCTTCTTTGAATAAACTTTATTTTACAGGTTTACATTATAAATGAGTTATTTTTAAAAGTTGTTTAATAAATGTTGTTCAGTTTGAGGGGTCGAATCTATGTTTTAATTTATTGCTCCTGTTACAGGGCCCACCTGGTATACCTACAGAGAAAGTTCTCGTCTAAAAAAATAAAATTGTAAGAAAAATCCTATTACTATTGTTCCTATTACTCGCGTTCAAAACAGGACCTGTCTGGTTCCTGAATTATTCATCACAGCCGGGCATTTACCGAAATGCCGCTGCGTCTTGTTTTCGAAGTACACTCGAATGCCGGCAATTTCGGTTCCGCTGTCATTTGTTTTGTGTTAACAGAACGGCGCTAATGGCTTAATGACTCACTTGGTGCTGGAATCGGAAAGTAATTGACGTGATCCACTTACAGGACGACACTTCTCACCAGGTTGACGAAAATTACTATGTAAGGTAACTTTAGTTTCAGGAAATAACTAAATAAGACAATTTTTCGGAAAACATTGGTGATACAGTTGCTATATAATTATCTTCAAAAACGCAATTTAATTGAAAGCAATGTTTTTATTAATCTAATGAAAAAAATCTTCTCAAACACGATTGTTAGCTGGTTCTGATCGCTGCCTTCGCGATGCTTTTGTCTCAGTTGGAGGCATTTCGGGAACATTCCGTCGCAGGACAAAGTGTGACAGATTCACGTCTGCCTGTATAAGAGTAGGAACCTATGTATGTTTGTCCGAGTGAGTCCGCCAATTGACAGACACGTTAAAGAGGACTATTTATACTGTCCGAGTGATTTTCAGAAACGAAAATGTCCTCCTCGCCGTGTCCGGTGACAGCGACTCCGTCAACTATTCTTGTTCGGGTTATGAAAGGCTCCGCATGACTTGATGTGATTCGCAAAAGCAATAAACGTTTTGAAGACGCGTTTCGCATTTTCATGATTGTTAAAGGCTACTGGGATATGCTTGGATTGTCGCTTATTTGGCGATATCTAAAAATATACTTGACTTAGCGCTCTGCTTGCTTAAGGTTCACGTCTATCTTCGTGCTTCAAATTTTAGGTTGCATTGACGTTATTCTGTCGTTGTGATTCATTCAGTGGAACGTAATCTGTATTATTTCTCGAAACATTTAGTTTCATCTCGTACCTGTTGAGGAACGTGAAACTAAATTCGGCTCCACACGATTCCGTGTGGTTTTAAATTTAATTCCACTTCCTTTGAGGCAAATGTAAATAAAAGATAATCCCGTTGCATAGCGCGATTGTTATTCGGGAGGGGCAGCAGAATTATTCCTCTAGCGCTGTTTAAGTTTGCCAGAGTTTGCGAGCCGCATTTTAGTCGCAAAATAGTAGGTGCTGTACCTATTTCTCTAGAGAGCTTTATTATACTGCGCGTCTCGTTCTCGATGATATGATAACATGTAGTACTGTTAAGTATGTGTAAACTTCACAACGTTTAGAGATTTAAAATTGAAAAACGCTCCCCGATTGTACCTCCCGCGGCGCGCCGCCATCACCCGCCATATTGTTTTGTTGTGCAACAACTCATGACGTATGAGAATTTAATAAAAACAAAATATTATTGTTTAAAGTGTTAATTTGTGTTGTGATAGTCCTTCAACAATGCCAAAGAAGCGGTCACGTTCGCGGTCTAGAGACCGAGATGATCGGAAAACTAGCAAAAAGTTAAAAAAATTGCAAGAACAAATTGACTATCTGACAGAGTCAATGACGCAGTTCATGCAAAAAATGCATAATGAAAAGGAATATAATGAAAACAATGCTCCAGGTAAGGAAAACAAGGGTGATAACAACTATATATGACCGTTCTACACGAACATCATATGTTGGGCAGCTCCACACGAGCGTGCTCAGTTCTATACGAACAATTCCTACAAACATTAAATAAGTTTGTCTTTTGTTTTTTCCATACGAAATGCAAAGATTATTTCTTTGAATGTTAGACCTATATGGCTATAATCGAGCAGGGTTCAACAAGAACAAGCTTTCTATGTACCAAAAGTACCTACTTATTTTATAAGTAATTGCGTCATTACAATTATATTTCATATGTGAATGTATACTTGCTTACACTTTCCTATTCATAACTTACAGATGTTATGGAGGTATTGGAGGTAGATAAGGAAAATATCCCAGAGCAAGGCACTATAGACTCTGACAAATCCCCAATTAAATCTACATCCGATAAGGTTGAGATGGTAGTATCACCTGAAGATCAAGAGTCGACTCAAACTCAGGAATGGAATCAGGAATTCCTCGAAATGATGGGAGAAGAAATACCTTCCACTACATCAATACAAATTAATGATACTATCCAGAAACAATGGTCTCAATGGATGACAAAGGGTTTGAAAGATTGAAACGTTGCACGTACATGTATTATTATTATTATTATATAACAAGATACCTATTCTCTAAAACCTACATAAATTACATCATTTAAAATAAAAAGTAAATTAAAAACATAAATAAACAAATAACTAAATCTATTAAACACTAACTATTAACTAAACATGATTAAAACAGCTATAAGTAACAAATAATTATAAATAACAACTATAAAAAACATCGGACGGAAAACAAGCAGAAATATACTAAACGTTCAACACTTGTGCGCGCGACGATAAACTACTTTGAGTCGAGATAAGAGAATAGCGCACGGATTGGCTGTCGCCTATTTGACGAGTTCTGCATCTGAATGTTCGGGACGCTTTGCTAACGGCCATTGCGAATTATTTCTTTCCGTGGTATACCTGTGCCGGAGCGTTCACTAGTTTTATCTAAGTGTCGTCTTACGAGCCGGTACACATTAAATAGTACCTATTTAATTTCGCCGTCCTTCCTCCAACGTATTTGGACAATAATTTTAATTATAAATAAATTCAGTGTTTGTGTCCGCACCCCGATAGGGGTGCGTAATTACGACTTAAGAAATCCGACCTTACGGCCTTAGGGATAAGGTTCAGGGATTCCGGCAGCGCCTTATCGCCGCCTTACCACCTCGCAGCCGCGAAGTCCATAACACCAGCTACCCGGTGCGCCCCGGTCTACCACCAGCTCCGCGACCGGTCAACTCCTCGCAGCCGCCTTCGCCGACTACGTTCGCCTTCCAGGAGAGTACCGAACTACGCGAGTCAAACCAGACGGGCTTCACCCCCACGACCAATATTTTAAATAAATTGTTAATTTATTGTTGACTTCAGTTGTTTCCTTAAGCACCACATCCTGGGGAACTGAACGTCACAAGATGAGACTCGGAAGGATCTACTTAAAAAATATTGTGAAACCGGAACGCTGCGCACTGCAGCTCCTAAAGTGAACTTAGAAGTGGTGAGTCATTTAACAGAGATAGCTAAGAAAAGAGATCAACATTTCGCTGACACCCAAAACTGTGTGGGTACAAGCCTGGTATCACTTGGAGCAGCAATCTCAATGTTGATGGAAAATCCTGAGGATGGAGTAGACCATATGCAGCTTATGAAATATCTTTGGGACTCTGGAAAGCTTCTGACGGATATATTTCATCAACACTCAGTTGCCAGAAAGTCTTTTATCACCCCGAACCTCGACAAAGACATTAAATCTACCCTCGATGCGACAGATTCTGACGAATGGCTTTATGGTGTACAGCTGAATGAACAGGTTAAAGATGCAAAGAACATTAAGAAAGCTTCTGCTTCACTAAAGACACCGGATAAACCGACAGCCAAGAAAACCACCAACCAGTTAAACTGGAGAGGCCCGCCTGGGAAAGCCAGACAGGTGGGCTATTATCCACGGAGACAATTCACCAATTAGTATCATAAAGGGTGAAAATTCACAACGAAGTTTAGTTCAAACCGAAGCCATTCCAGACGAAATCAGCACAAAATCCAGGACGCACAATGACACAAAAACAAAATCATCCTACATCAAAGAAGTGAATAAGGTAAATTATACTGCAGGTCAACTGCAGTATTTTGTAGACATATGGAAAAATATTACGACTGATGACTACATTATAAATTGTATAAAAGGGTATGATATAACTTTCAAAACCAAACCATTTCAATTTCGAGAGCCAAGTCTACCAAACTGGCCCCCCGATGAATTAAAAAAAATTGAAATAGAAATATCCACACTTCTATCTAAAGGAGCTATTGAAAGATGTACAGAATGTGAGGGGCAATTTGTGTCATCCTACTTTCTAGTGGTAAAACCAGACTTGTCTTATAGATTTATCATTAACTTACAAAAATTAAATGAGTTCATACAAACTACTCATTTTAAAATGGAAGATCTTAGGGCAGCTAGAGACTTAATTTGTCCTAACACTTATATGGCCACATTAGACTTAAAGGATGCCTATTTTTTAGTCCCTATGGGTAAAAACAGTAGGAAATATTTAAGATTCAGATTTAATGGTATTCTATATCAGTTTACTTGTCTTCCGTTTGGGTTATCCACCAGTCCTTACATTTTTACCAAGATCATGAAACCTGTTATGAATAACATACGCTTAAATGGTTGGTTATCCTTAATTTACTTAGATGATTTACTGTGTATTAGTGATACATTTGAATCCTGTAATAATAATATAAAAAATATTATTTTATTCTTAGAAAGGCTAGGATTTATTATAAATTATAATAAAAGCCATATAACTCCAAGTACAAGATGCAAATATCTTGGTTTCTTTTTGGACTCAGAAAAATATTCAGTTGATTTACCGTATAATAAGAAAAACCAAATTGTACAATTTATAAAAAAATTTAAAGTAGATAAAAAGTACAAAATCCGCATGTTCGCGCAACTACTAGGAGTTTTAGTTGCAGCATCACATGCAGTTGCATATGGTAAAATATACTGTAAGAGACTAGAAAGAGCTAAATGGCTAGCACTAACTGTAAATAGTGGTGATTTTGAAAGTTACATGGAAATTTCTGATTACATCATAGATGATCTTGCTTGGTGGAATATGAATGTATTAGTTGGTTCTAACCCCATACGGACAAAGAAATACAAAATAATAATATCTTCAGATGCATCTAGATCAGGTTGGGGCGTAGAATGCAATTCAATAATCACTCGTGGATTTTGGAGCCAGAGTGATAAAAAATTTCACATAAATTATCTTGAGCTCCTAGCCGCCTTCTTCGGACTAAAATGCTTTGCCTCTAAATTAAGCAATTGCGAAATCCTAATGCGTATAGACAATACTACAGCTATAGCTTACATTACTAAGGGTGGAGGTGTCAAATTTCCCCACCTAAGTGAGTTAGCCCGTAAAATATGGCAGTGGTGTGAGAGCAGAAAGATATGGATAGTAGCTTCATATATCGCGTCTAAGGAAAACGTTGACGCAGATACTGCTTCTCGCGACACTAACTTAGACACCGAATGGGAGCTGGGGCAAACATATTTTAAGACAATTGTAAACAAATTTGGTACCTGTAGTATTGATCTGTTCGCATCTAGAATTAACACCAAATGTAAAACATTTTGCTCACGTTATCCTGATCCAGAAGCATCAGTTGTTGATGCTTTTACAATTTCATGGGAAAAGTAATATTTCTACGCCTTTCCCCCTTTTGCAGTAATATTGCCAGTACTAAGAAAAATTATTAATGATAAAGCAACAGGGATAGTAGTTGTACCAAATTGGCCCACGCAAGCATGGTACCCGATGTTTACATCACTTCTATGTGAAGCTCCTTTAATATTGGAGCCTTCAAATGATCTTCTATTATCTCCTTGCAGGAGCAGAACACACCCTCTATCACACAACCTTTCGCTGGTGGTAGGGAAATTATCAGGGAAGCATACCTGAAAAAAGGAGTTCCCGAGATATCTGTTGATTTTATTGTAGACTCAATATCGCAGTCCACCCTTAAACAATATGAAGGATGTCTCAAAAAATGGGTCCATTTCGCCGCAAGAAATAAATATGACATATTTGATCCTACAAGTGCTAATGTAATAGAGTTTCTAACAATGAGATTCAATGAAAATGCAAGTTACGCTACTTTGAATACTTCAAGATCAGCCATCTCACTTATAGCAAAAATAGACATATCTAATGATGCCATTATATCTAGATTTTTCAAAGGTATTTTCAGGAGACGTCCTTCTGCACCTAAATACTCAGAAACGTGGAATATAGAACAGGTTTTAGAATTTATTGAAAATCAGGATAACCTAGAAAATCAAAACCTAAAATTTATATCAGAAATTGCTACAACACTCTTAGTTCTGGTTACAGCCCATAGATTACAAACAATAGCCCTAATAAATATAGATGAGATAGCTATAAGTTCATCAGGGCTACAAATTAAAATTCCTGATAGGATAAAGACATCAAAGCTTGGAAAAAATCAACCTTTACTTACTATTCCTTTTTTCAAACAACGTCCTAAAGTTTGTGTAGCCACCACAATTCTTCATTATTTAAAAATAACAAAACCAGTTAGAGCAGGAAATAAGAGACTATTTTTATCCTCAGTAAAACCCCACAAACAGGTTAGTGCTCAGACAATTGGTCATTGGATCAAGTCTTTACTCAGTAAAGCCGGTATTGACACTGAAAAGTTTAGTGCATACAGCACTAAACATGCCTCTGTGTCTACTGCATATAGAAAAGGGATAGACATCGATACTATTAGGAGAACAGCAGGTTGGACAGAAGGGTCAAAAACATTCGCACGTTTTTATAATAGACCTCTTATGGAACCAAACAATAAGTTCGCTATCAGTATTTTAACTAAAAAATAATTAAGTGTTATATTATATGCTTATAATATATCTTTTGTAAGTGTGTTTGAAAGTATGATTATAAATAAAACTATGTCAATGTTTAAAACATTTGTATCATTTCAATGATAAGGAATACAAATACTTTTAAACAGGGCTCTATCACAGACTCTAAAAATCTACATGTTATCATATCATCGAGAACGAGACGCGCAGTATAAATCGATCGAAATTATACGAAGCGTCTCGTTCGAAGATGATCACTTCCCGCCCATGTAAAAGATGTTACATTTCCATCTAATGTCTTTATATTTGAAACCCATCCCTGTAATCATCTTACGTAAAACTGTGATATCAATTAGATACTCTAAAATATATGGCGGGTGATGGCGGCGCGCCGCGGGAGGTACAATCGGGGAGCGTTTTTCAATTTTAAATCTCTAAACGTTGTGAAGTTTACACATACTTAACAGTACTACATGTTATCATATCATCTTCGAACGAGACGCTTCGTATAATTTCGATCGAACTTCGCCCGCCTTCGGCGGGCTCCTTTGATCGATCAATTATAATAAGTAATATAAAATGTTTATGCTCGAGCGAAGCACTTAAAAATACAATAAAACTAATATTATAAAGGTGAAAGTTTATAAGTAAACACACTCAGTCCTGGATGTTTGTTACTTCTTCGCGCTCAAACGGCTGGATCGATTTTGATAAATGTTGGTATGAAAGTAGCTAGAATATTTACACATAGGCTACTTTTTATGCCGAAAAAATGTAGTGTTCCAGTGGGATGAGCGGTAACCCCGCGAGGCGCAGCTATAGTACTTTAATAAAAAAGGATTAGTTTGGGTGTAGCATATCGATTCTCAACGTAGGGCCACGGCGGCCGACGACGGGTAAAGGACAGCTCTAGAACATTTACGAACATAGAATAAAGATGCCGCGGACGACGGGCCGCTGCCCGCTGCGGGTAGCGGGTGAGAATGATCGTGGCTTAACTTGAGACAATGGTGTCGATCATAAAGTTAGAATCTTTACGGCAGATGGCGCTACGATGCCACCTTAAGCTGTGCCTTAAGGCATTTAAAAAATAGAGCAACTGATTGGAAAATTCGATGCTTGAGGTAGTGGTTTAAAGCCGTGGAGATAAAGCTTTGAACCTCAACTGAAGCATAACATTTTTCAGTTCTTTACGCCACATTTAATCAGCTAGTAGTGTATAGTATGGATATAGTTTGAGTTCTAGGGAACGACTTAGGAAAGTTTTACTCCGGAAAAGCTTGGTAAAAGTTTGACTAGGGAATAGGTAACTAATTATACGCAGACGAATTCGCGGGCAGAAGCCAGTTCAATATATGTTTATTTTGGTTTATAACACTTTTTTAAATGTGAAAACATGGAAAAGCCACCATACTTAGCAAAGCCAGTTTCTTTGCACGGTTACCAACGAACATGGGTACTCTAAATTGAACGTGATGAATGATGATTCAAAGGATCCCAATGCGGTCATAGCTACAATTTTCCTCCTGACATTATTATTTTATACTTACCCTCAATTTGGCAACGGTAGTCGACATGAAAGAAATGTGTTCCTCATATCAAACTAGAGGAATAACTTTTTACGGGACCGTAAAAAACTTTTCTGGTCATTCGATATTAGTTTATCTGTTTTTTTTGGGGTGGATAGAAAATGGCGAAACTAACATAGCATGAAAATGAAGGTCGACTCGATCGTTAGCTACTGTTTCATGTTTAGCAAGTTTGGACACGTAAAACACGATTTAGATCTGTAGTTTAGACAAAATAGGCAAGTCTAATAATCCTTATATTTATTATACTGCCGTTACCATAGCTAATTAACCTTCTGAACCAATATTTTTCTTTAAAATTGTAATATGATAAACAGACCAAGAACATGCTTTCTCAATGTCAGGTACGATTGCGTTTAACAGCAGTGTTATTAGTTTGTTACACTTCTCTTTTTTTATTTTTAGAATTTAAGACATGACTTGAACTGTATCAGGGCTGGTTAGCCCTCACTACCAGTAGACGGACTTTGTGTGGGAGTATAACCCGCTTATGGGATTATCTCCGCGCCACAGGGGTAATTTAGGTTGGGTTGACGCGGGCGCACTGGGCGCATGGACTGCGTCGTGAATAGACTGAACCGAATCAGTCTGACTTAGGGCGGGAGGCGAGGGGAGGGGAAAGAGAATCGAGTTATGGTTACTTCTCAGGTACAGTCGAGTTCATTTACATCTACACACTTACGAGAACAAAAATATCTGAGCACGACCCTATTGTCAGGAGCATAAAGTCGTGTTCAGATATTTTTGCTCTCGTAAGTGTGTAGATGTAAATGAACTCGACTGTACGGAGGCACTTTTATAATGTCATGCTTCTCAGGTCCGTACCTGATGAGAAATGAGGAAAAGTAAATTGAACGAAATTAGTGATATATATCGCAAGCTAATATAGACGTTAATCTTTCTCCTTCATTTGAGTGACATGATTTGCGCATCTGTAAAATTTTTCTTTTAAATTTTAATATTGATAAACAGACCAAAAATATTCTTTGATTAAGAAGGACGCACTACAATAACATGTTACAGTGTTACGCCTCTCAGAGAGGTACGGAGGCAGTTACAGTATTATGCTTCTCAGGTACAAATACAAAATACAAATATAAATTATTTATTGGTAACACCAAGTTACGTACGGTGGCACTTACAGTAATATGTCTCTCAAGTATGGCAATACAGTTCACTGGTGTCTTTCGCAAAAATCAAAAGTGAGAACCTAGTATTTTATTCTATGTCATAATTTCCATAGACACGTACTGATACCTTGTGGTTTAATATTAATAATAAAATATTCCATCACTGGTATTAAAGTTAAAGCCAAGCCCAACACACTATTCCACGAAAATTCATGTAAGTAAACACAAAATAATGGTATTTCGTAGAAACAAGTCATAATTCTCTCCCCGTAGCTAGAAATTGAATTACCACCACGGGAGGTCACCGTCCAAAGTCCACGCGCAAACCCCACGAACATTGCCGTGCGATAGTGAAAAGTCGTATCGTTGTATGGATTTCATAGTAAGATACGACTTTTTAATGAAACACGGTAGAATAGCCACGCGGCGCGGTTTTCATTTATTTACTTAACTGTTCGGCGAGATATTTAGTGTTTAATCCGGCGGATTATTTGGATGCGGTGGCCTGTTTATTGTTATTGGATCTATTTTGATTCGATTTAAGCCGAAGACAGTAGTGGAATCGTTTTGTGGAGTTAAAAATAAGCTGATACGATTGTATCAAGACTATTGTCTATCCTTTTTGTATTCTCAGTCCATTCTCTTGAAATTCGTGTGTGTAATAGCAAATATTTTCAGGGTATCTGAGCTATCGATTTCTAGAGGCCTAATTCTATAGAAATTAAATAAATAAAATAAATAAATAAATATTAAGTCGGCATTGATTGCATTAGCCGTAATATGATCCTCCCTCTCATTGACCTCCTTGTTCCTATTATTTCCAATATCCTTAATTTTTCTATTTCCACCAATACTTTCCCCACGTTATGGAAGGATGCCAATATCATCCCAATTCCCAAGAAGCCCAAACCTTCTACTTATTCTGACTACCGTCCTATTTACATTCTCCCTTTTCTATCTAAAGTTCTTGAGCGTCTAGTACATAAGCAGCTGGCATCTTTTCTTAATCGAAATGAGCTACACAATGTTTTCCAGTCTGGTTTTCGTCCAGGTCATAGTACGGCTACTGCGCTGGTGAAAATTACTGATGATATCCGCGAAGGCATGGATAATCGGAAATTAACGGTATTGACGCTGCTGGATTTCAGCAACGCGTTTAATACCGTTGATTTTGATATTTTATTAGGTATTCTACGTTCTCTTAACATATCTCCTGCGGTAATTGATTGGTTTCGTAGTTATTTAGGTGGTCGTCGGCAGAGAATAAAGGTAGATGATTCCCGATCTTCTTGGAGCAGCATTCTAGCCGGTGTTTCGCAGGGTGGAGTGCTGTCTCCTTTGTTATTTTCTATATTCATTAATTCCATTACGCATAATCTCTCTTCACGATATCACCTTTATGCTGACGATCTTCAAATTTACTTGCAGGGTGGAGTTGGAGAACTCCCGTCTATTATTAGTTCAATAAATGACGACCTAGAGCACATTTTAGACTGGAGCAACAGATTTGGTCTTAAAGTTAATCCTGTAAAGACTCAAGCGATTATAATTGGTAGTTCTAAACGAGAAATAATAAATCCGGCCGCAATTTTATTTTTTGGCCACTTGGTCGAACTTCTCTTTTAATAACTAAGCATCGGGAATATGAGATAGCCTCTAATAAACTAATTCATCTTCTTTACAACGCCAACTAAAAATGTTAAAGAAAGCATCAAGTCATAATCAACAATTATTATTACTTGTCCTCCTGATTTTTACATTGCCATCTAATTTACTAACTCAGCCACGAAATTTGTAACTCATCATCATTTTCCGTTTTACAGCTTCAATACAAGCTCCTTAAAAATTACGAGTATATATTCGAGCTTCAATAGACAGCATCATATATTATAACTTAACATCTAAAATAATACTTCATATTCTTCTATCATGAAAATAGCCACTGTAGGAACGATTTGGCGCGAGTGCGCGCCATGACAGCCACGGCCATTTGCACCAATCAGAGAGCGCCATTCGATTCTTGTACCGAACGACCCGCCATGTTTGTTTATTGTCATTCGTTCGTTCATATTGCGATAGGTGCATGTGTAATTAATTAAAGTTTTCGAAAACTAATTATCCTCGCACTGCACACTAAGGTCCGACTCGGCCGGGTTAGGTTAGGTTAGTTTTTTTTTTATATTCAGTAAAACAGTTTTGCAAATACCTTTAAATAGTATATTGAATTCGCATTATTTAGTGTGCATAATTAGTGTGAAAAAAAAAAAAAAAAAAAAAGAAAAAAAAAAAAAAAACAAACTAGTTCTAGGTCCGACTTGGCTTAGGTTAGGTACGACGATGAGCGAAGCGAGGAGGAGTGTTAGGTTGAACTGCGACCCTAACCTAAAATGAGATTTAAGTATTTTGTTTTGTTCTCTCCTCAATAGTTCATATGTAATAATAGTGGCTTTAATATACTATTTGATGACAATTTTAGGTAAGTAAATTTTACGATCGATTAATGTAGGATGACTTATATTTTAAACATACTAAGTTATAAAATTAGAAGCTAATAGAGTTACTATTTTGGTGTCATATAATAATATTTTAGAAGTTTGCTATTTGAATGCATGCCTCAAATTTAGATGCTAAAAAATAATCACCATGCTAAGTTACAATTACAGTGGCTTACAAAGAAGATAACTAGTGGCTGAGATATTATTATTCAGACGCGCGCTGGTTGTGGCTGACTTAGTAATTTAGAAGGTAACTTATATTTTCTGAAGCGAATAATGCTATTAAAAAGAAGCTTGTTTAATTAGTACCCGTTCTAAACTAATATCTAGGGTTGATTTTACTAATTTGTTACCGATCTATTTCGATGGTGTTTTAATACCTTTTTCACACCAAGTTAAGAACCTTGGTATTATCATGGATCGGACCTTATCTTGGGTGCCTCAGATAAATCAAGTTAGCAGGAAGATGTTTGCAGCAGTGAGTTCTCTGAGAAGACTCCGTAATTTCCTTCCAATCGCCACCAAAATTGCGCTTACTCAAACTCTACTTCTTCCCATCATGGATTATGCTGATATCGCTTACCCTGATCTCACAGAGGAACAGCTAAATAAACTTGAGCGTATTCAGAATATTTGTATCAGGTTCATATTCGGGTTACGCAAATATGACCATGTATCCAGTTTCCGTTCGCAGCTCAAGTGGCTTCCTATCCGTTTTCGTCGTAACTCTCACATCCTTTCTCTTCTTTACAATATACTTTTCAACCCTGCAACTCCCCGTTACCTCAAGGAGCGTTTCAGTTATCTTTGGTCTGTTAGATCCTCTCAAAATTTGCTTCTGGCTGTCCCCTCTTCCTCCTCTAAATTCTACAACAGATCTTTTACTTTCCAGGCTACCTTGTTGTGGAACTCTCTGCCTGTAGACTTAAAACGTAGCCAATCCGTTGCCAATTTTAAAACACTCCTTAAAGAACATTACTTGTCCCTTCTTTAATTTTTTGGTATTGTGACCGACATGAAGTGTGGTTTGTTACTAATATTATTTTATATGTATATGCCTATGTTATGTATGTTTAAGTAGGTTTATTTGTGCATATATATTTATTTATTTGGTATTTTATGTACGTTTATTTATGTATTATTTTAGTAGTTTTTTTTTTCCCCAGATTCCATGATTACTTTTGCATCGCCTACTCATTTCTGACATTGTTATTTAATTTCGCTACCCAAAGGTTGTCTGGAAGAGATCGCTCTTTAGCGATAAGACCGCCTGTTGTTTACCTCTACTGAATGTTACTTGTAATCTGAATTTGTTTGTATTTATTTCCTGTTGAGGTGTGCAATAAAGAATATTCTATTCTATTCTATTCTATTCTATTCTATTAAGGGACAATCATACACAAATCGACCTAGTCCCAAACTAAGCAAAGCTTGTGCTATGGGTACTAGACGACGATATACATAATATATAAATACATATACCCAAGAACAAATATTTGCACAAATATTTGCCCCGGCCGGGATTCGAACCCGGGACCGCCGACTCAGTAGGCAGGTCGTGTCTACAAACCGAGCCAAACGCGTCGTCAAATTGACATACTATAGCCATTTAAACTGTGTACGGGGCATGTATCTGTATCTGTCCTTTACTTAAATTACGTTTTTTTTGCTATGATGGAATGTATCTCTGACATTATGTAAATGTAGAATTTGCAAGTTTTTGCAAGCATCTGTTCCTAATGCTCGTCTTAAGTATGAAAACACGTTGTTTTCACGATAATATCACACGTTGTTTTAACGAGAATATTTGCCATATAAAAGAACATGATGTGCGTGTTTTTCAGAATAATACAAATAACATTTATCCCCGACTAACGACTAACTTATAAGTCGACTAACGTAGTCAAAATCCTGACAAATCAGAGCCACACCACAGAAACCGCAAAAGTTGTACCATCAGCTATATATCGGGACGTTTTATTGCGTAATTTAGTTGTTTAGGTGCTCTGCAGTGCAATAAAAATGCGCCGTGCCAACTGCGACGGCAACACGGCCAAATGCTGCGGTTATGTTCGCGACCGACTTACTGAATATTAACTCAATGAGGCCTAGTTAATAGCGGTAAAAATTTCACTCTCAGATTTTGAGGGGAATTTTTAGGATGAAGCGTCATACATCAGTCACGTGATCACGTCACACTAAGTATGCCACGACCAAAGAATATATATACTAACGTAAAAAGAAACGACAGCGACACTTTGTGTGCAGTAACAAAACTTGCGGCTATATGTGTGCGTGTCGAGGGGCGAGCGCGGGACGCGCGAGGTGGGGAAAGGCATTCACGTGAATGCCTTGTCGAAAGATACGGCATTACAAGGTCACAGACACCCGAGTTACACCGATAGGCCGCTGTCGCGCCTGTGCCACGACCGAAATTACGCGACTCAAAACTAAAAAAAAATACGCCCATCTAGGGTGGAGCTAGACGAGCATTGGTGGTGTAAAGTGTAGTGTAGGTGCCGGACGAGATAAAGGTTATCTCGTCTTGTAAAGTGTAGTCCTAGGTGTAGGGCCGTATTTACCCCAAAGCCCACGAGGCTCGAGCCTAGGGGCCCAGCCAGTCTAGGGGCCCAGTCCCAGACGCAGGACTTGCAACATAATAATTTTCACCTTATATGGGAGGGGGGCCCCAAATGCCAAGTGCCTAGGGGCCCTGGCCCTCTAACTCCTTCCCTGCCTAGGTGAACCAGACGAGCGTAATTCGAGTCGCGTAATATCGGTAACATCGTAACATAATGTGACGTTATCACGTCACTCTAGTATGGCGTGACCAAAATTACGGGACTCAAATTACGCTCGTCTGGGTTCACCCCGAGGGCAATCACTTTTAGTGATGACTTACAGAACTGAGACATGGTCGTTCACAATGGGACTCTTAAGGCGGCTCAGTCACGCAACTTGCAATGGAAGGGCTATGCTCGGAGTTTCTTTGCGCGATAGAATCAGAAATGGGGATATCCGCAGAAGACCCAAGTCAATCGACATAGCTCAGGGATCAAGGATTACACGGTTGAAGTGGCAATGGGCAAGCCATGTAGAATGGACGGCTATTGGGGCAGCAAAGTCTTAGAATGGCGACTACGTATGAAAGCGCAGCGTGGATCGGCCTCCGACTAGATGAACGGATGACCTCATGAGGGTAGCGGGGAATCAATGGATCCGGTCTGCACAGGATCGCACTTTGTGGCGAGTCATGGGGGAGGCCTATGTTCAGCAGTAGACATCTGTGGCTGATAGTCAATCATCTTTTAGAGTTCCGGACCTCAAAAACGGAACCAAGTTGCCTATCCGTCTGTTTGTCCAGACACTTTAACTCGGAGACGGGTATCGAGTTGAAATTAAAACCATAATTTATACTCAGGTCTACAGTCCCTTGAAGCTGTAAAAAAACAACTTTTAAGTTAACGTAAAAAATATACGGTCGTTTATGCCACAAAATGAATATGAATAAAAATTATAGTGTATTTTCCGTTGACCTACAACTATGAAATATGCGAAGTAATACCGTCTTATGCTACAAGTACCTATAGGGAAAATTAAATCATGAAAATATTGTATTTTACATAGAAAACTAACGTGAGTCTCAGACATATTAAAATTCTTAAATTGTTCTTCAGGTGTTTAGTTGGCCGCCGCCGCGACTGATCGTCTCTCCTGATGATGAATCGCGTACCGATTCGAAACATGTCGAGCGTTATTCGACTTCTACGACGTAAGTAAACCCGTTTAAGTATTTTAATATGAAAATATAGTCTTTTAAATCCATAATCAATCATCGAGGATAAGCAACGGTATAAATTTGTACGGAACCCGGTTCCGTTTCCCTTTACCTCGTTGCAGTATTAAAATTCCTATTTCCACCTTTATTTAATCCTCAATTTACGCTTCATTTGAAATTCGCAAATACTGAAATCATCGCTTCAACCCAAATCGAAACCAAAGTTATTATTCATCAAATCCATCTCTTTCGGCGTAACGGCCAGCGTGCCTGGTCCCTGTGTTGGGCTTGGAGCTGGGGAGCCAGGGTTCAAGGGCGCTGGTGGGGAATCAATACCGCTAATGCTGGCACTCGCGCGATTACGCCAATGCCGGATAACCCAGTATTTCGTGTCGCGGTGATGGATCCCGTTGTACTGTGTCACGCGGCGCGAGCTGGCGCAAGTCACAAGCGATTTTTTCCCCAAATATTTGCAAGATAAGCAAACACAGTCTTTTTAGGGTTCCGTACCCAAATGCTAAAAACGGGACCCTATTACTGAGACTTCGCTGTCCGTCCGTCCGTCCGTCCGTCCGTCTGTCACCAGGCTGTATCTCAACAACGCAACGGTGATAGCTAGACAGTTGAAATTTTCACAGATGATGTATTTCTATTGCCGCTATAACAACAAATACTAAAAAAAAAAAATATATTTAAGGGGGCTCCCATACAACAAACTGGTTATAGATTATATATATGTATAGGTACGGAACCCTTAATGCGCGAGTCGGGCTCGCACTTGCCCATTTTTTTTATATATTGGAAATCTAAAGGAGGCTTTTTCCCAGCTGTGGGACAGTCCTACGGCCGACAAAATAAAATTGCACAACGTCACAGAAATTGATCTCATCATCATCATCATCATCATGATGTTCTGAGGATTAGACGATTATACATACTTATATAGATAGACATACAAGACCCAGGAAAAACATTCCAGTTCATCATGAAAATATTTACCCTTGCCGGGATTTGAACCCAGGACTGGGTAGGCAGCAGCACTACCACTGCGCCAACCGGGTAGTCTGAAAGATATTACCTATTGGCACATGATAATGGCTCATCCTAATCTAGACAGTTTTTTTTTACTTTCGTCTCGTAAAAATACGAATTATTTCTAATCTCTAATGTTGAACTGCTGAGAGCCCTTTACCATAATTAAATGTTTTAGTATTTAAGGTGTCGTGATAATATAAGTACATTATAATATAGGTATATACAACATATACCGATGAAATGAACCGGACGCTGAGGACTGCTGTTTGCGGCGTTACGGGTGGTGCCGCGCAGGTGACCTGCGGGGTGCCCACTGGCTCCGTGTACGGACCCGTGGGATACATCATGCATGTAAATAGTATGAGTAATGTAGTTAAGCACTGTAGGACTTATATGTACGCAGACGACACCTGTCAAGTTTATTCTGGCAGAGACATAAATAATATAGAATGCTGTATTCAGGAGGACCTTAACAATATCATTATGTGGGCACATGATAATGGTATCATAATTAATATTGTGAAAACCAAATGTATGCACATTTACTCGCCCTACAATAAGTGTATAACAACAGCACCAAAGATTGTAGGCCACAACTATGACTGTCTACATAGCGGTATCCAGTCCTCCTGTCACTGTGAAGAACTTGAGGTGGTGGAAAGATACAAGTACCTGGGACTAATGATAGACTCTCGCTTCACGTGGAGTGCCTATGTGGATTTAGTGTGTGAAAAGCTCCGCGCGGTGCTTGTAAAGTTTCACCACATTAAGTTTTTCGCAAATAGAGCGCTCTTATATACAGTTTACTATGCACTCACTGATTCAATACTCTCTTATGGACTGAGCACGTACGGCAGAACGTTTAAAACCTATCTTGATAAAATTAAACACCTGCAGATTAGGTTTATGAAAGCTCTCGTAGATGGAAAAGCAAAGCAACTTTGTAGGGGGGATTATAGCAAGTTATCCCTTAAGTGTAATATACTGCCGGTCGATGAGAGGGTATCGTTTCAGATAGCATTGGAACAGTTTGACACGTGTGAGTTTAAAGTCCCTGCTTTGAGTATTTAATGACAGGAGATGCCATGGACGGGCGACCCCCTCCGGCAAAATAACTGGTCAACTGGTCAAGCACGTTATATAAAACTACTTGAAGTCGCTTCACCGCCATTTTGCATTGATCTGTGTCGCGTGACACTTCTCTCTAAAAATGGTGAATTGTGCAGATATTTTCTTGTAAAAGGCGATCTGACAGCTCAAATACGTAACAAGATCGCGTTTCCTATCACAGGTAAGTATTTTTACGAAGTGTTAAATGTGTTTTAAAGTACAATCTCCATTTAAAGAAAAAAACCGTTGCGATACGTAAACGACAGAAAAATGTAAACATAAAACGGTGGTACAGGGGCGAGGGATGTGACAAAGTCAAAACTGCGACTCAACATTTGAATGAATCATTCATTCATTCGATCACTGCAGTTCGTTTAATGGTTAGGTAGTGTATTATTAGATACTTGCGACCCTCCCGGCTTCGCACGGGTGCAAAACTGATAAATTATGCATGTATTATACATATTATAAACCTTCCACTTGAATCACTCTATCTATTAAGAAAAACTGCATCAAAATCCGTTGCGTAGTTCTAAAGATCTAAGCATACATAGGGACAGACAGACAAACAGGCAGACAGCAAAAAGCGACTTTGTTCTATACTTTGTAGTGATTGAATTTAATAATAGGTATAGATGTATGCTATTTTTAAATCTTGTAAGGTGAATTAGAAATATTACCTTTCTCTAGACATACGATGTTGAAATTTAATATAAAAATGAAAATAATTGTTTGCTAAAAGTATATCTAGGTAAAAGGAACATTTAATGCTGGGCTATGAGTATATGCGTTATACATATACTATTATTTATAGACTTTATTTCATATTCTTTCCATCTTCACTGCTGCCTCCTTATTTCCGTATTCTTCTTTTCTTTTATAGAATGAGAAATGAGAATATGCCGCAGAAGAACCAAGGTAACCGGCATAGCTCACAGGACTGCACGATTGAAGTGGCAATGAGCAAGCCATGTAGTCCGGAGAATCGATGGCCGTTAGGTCAGCAAAGTGCTAGAGTGGCGACCACGTATAGGAAAGCGCAGCGTAGCGAGGGTTGTGACGATTCTTGTGGAGGCCTATGTTCAGCAGTGGACGTCTGTGGCTGATAGATAGATGAATATATTTACTTAATTATAACTTTTTTTTATTTTGTTTTATATGTGGTAATTCTAATTAAATTAATAACAATTTGTTTTATTGTTTTCTCTTTACTTATTATTTACTCATATTTTTAAGTCACTTTATATGTGGTTTCATATAATCACCTTAATTTTTAGAGGGGCGTACGTTCTTTTCCTGAAGGTTATATTCACTGACCTCTAAACTACAAGCACGTTGGACTAAATATTCCATAGGGAATGACAGTTGTTTTCAGTGCCCATTCAAAGCATCATGCGTGAACGTCTACTAAAATTGACATTTCAGGCAAACGGTTCTTTGATCTGTGACGATCTGTGAATCTCTAATATTAGATCCATGGACGCTCACACAACTTGCACATAGCTATCGGCTCCAAAATAGCGAAAATTAAGTGGTTTCATTTTAGCAACAACAATATGAAGTCGAGTGTACCTACTTGTTTTAGAAGTCCGTGATTGTTTAAGCCCGACACAACCGCGGGCGACAGTTTTATTTCACAGTTTAGTTATGCGAGAGTGATAAGTACACAATAAATATAGACGGATAATTATACATAGAAACAAATATATTTATTGGATAACATCTTCAATATACAGAATTTACAGTTTTCAAATTTCACAATAAATAGACAATTATAAGACAATTCAGTTCATTCATTAAAATGATTTAACTCATTCTTTATATGTGTCCCATCACTATGTTTTTCTTATGTATGCTGAACAGTTACGTGAAAACAGTATCTGTGTGCATGTCATTCTTGATGTGTTGAATTTTGCTGTAGTGTGCGTTTATCGCAACAGCAAAATTTGTGTCTGTGGAGTTATTCGTCTTTTGGTGGTGTGCTGTACGTGTTTACCTCGCCCCCCGCTAAAATTGGCGAAAAAATTTGTTCGAAGAGTTTACGTTATGACATCTCCATTTGTCTATGCTCTAAGAGTCCCTGTGACTAACCCACGTTTGCGTAGAAAGGTGGCTAAGGAAATATTGATTTTACCTAGAATGGTCAATTATTATGGAAAGAGATCCAGACCTAATCTTGTCCCTAAAATATACAACAATATACCACTAACTATCAGAAAAAGTACGAGCAAAAATGTATTTAAATCAAAGCTAAAAAAGCATATGTTGAAGCAATATGAAAACAAAATCAATTTAAATGTAAATTTAAGTTAAAAATTAAAATATTTAGATATAAAATGCTTGCTGTAACTACATTTGTAAGCATAGGATGTATGTGTGTGTGTATACTTACATATATAAATATATGTTGTGTTTACAAATGTAGTTAATTACCTTTAAATACCTATAGGTATGGAATACTTACCTAAATAGTTTGTAAGCTGAAAACAGTAATGTAAAGAAAGGGAGCTTATTTCTGCCAACAAACTGTTTTACAGTTTGGCAGAAGTTGTGTATAGTGTAGGAGTACTGTTACTACGAATAAATGTTTTTATTATTATCTCCTTTATTCATCTTTTGTCTTAGGCTAGGTTTTTAACAATAAATTTATATAAAAAGTAAAATACAATAAAGTAATTACAAAATATAAATACGTTTCGTTTCGTTTCGTTTCGGTGACTACACCCAGCCAGCAGTTCTGCTGCAAGGACGCGGAGGCGTTGAGCATGCAAGAGAGGGAAAGACAAAGAAGCTCAGCGAAATGACTCAGAAGCGCATACTGGCACAGTACCGAAAGTCGTTCAGGGTAGTATAGAAACCTTAACATTCCCTGGCCGGAGCTTTTGGTTCTGAGACAGGGCACGTATCCGGGTCCTCTCGTGTTCCCCTCCGTATTTTGCCGCTCCGGTAAGATCAACTGGCCCTCCTATCCGAGGCACCGGGGAGCCAGAAGTTTACAGGTTGGGAGTGTAGGTTATTTTGCAGTCAGGATGAGGACCGACGGGAGAGATCCGACAAGAATACTAGCATCGAGCCAGAAAGGAAATAGACAGATAGTTGTGTAAATATATACAGGGAAGGATAGTGGACTGCGTCTCGTTGTCCAAAGTTTCCAGTTATCACGTAGGATAAGTTCTTGTGTTGTAGGTTGATGTCGCTGAGCCGTCGCTATTTGTATGTAATTATCCTCCAGTTTTGATTCCATGTCTGTTTCTATCTATTTTATATTTTTCATTCACACTACAAGTGGCCGTATCGGGTCCATGTTCTGGGGAAAATATTTCTTCGTTCTGGCTGATTACTCTAGTGAATTAAATTTGCTTGTGCTTTCCTTCAACGGTATAATCCAGATTAAAGTTAGGGTTCAGATAATATTGCGTGTGTGTGGACGTCTTTGTAGGTGACTTCGTGAAGTTTCTTTAGTGATAATTGGTCGCGAGCCAAATCATGTTCTATGGCGGGGTCTTATTTGATGCCTGTATGAGTTCTCGTTGGATTCGTCCCATATTGGGTTCTTATTAGACACATTCTTCTTCACCGTGTGACATCGTGGTTATGGCCGTTACATGACGGTTCACTTCCTTTTGATATTTCTTTACCATAGCTGTTATTGTGAGGTAGCGTGATAGCATGCGTTTTTAGTTTATTTTAGGTTGTGCGTCAATTAATCGGTAGCTGCGCATTACATCGGTCGTGGTTTGGTCAGCACTGGATTGTTGAATCAATGATGCTTCAGTGTCAGGACTGTTGAAGTGGACGGAGCTCCGCGAAGTCGTAGAAGACACGAAGATTTGGCATTGTGGTATTCGTAGCTATATGGGGTGTCCTATATTGTAGTCGTCGCTGATGTTCCATATGCACATAGATATTTACCGTAGAGCAACTCACGGCGGCAAATATAATCATATTTACTCCACCCTGAAAACTGTTTCTAAAACTGGTTCCGAATGTGTTATCAATTTGTTCCGTGAACGGAGGAGCATTATAACCGGGAGACATTAAGTCTGAAACACTGCCTTTAATCTCTAATTGGATTTGACTGTTATTTTTCTCCTCGGACAAGTGATTAGCGAGCAATCGTCGAACCTTCATCGATGGTCGAGGTTGGTATCAACTGCACGATTTTCAACTGGTTCGCTATCACCCTTGTAGGTACAGACAATTGCCTCCCTTGGGAATTGGTAAATTTTCCGTGATAAATGAAGACAGTCGAGTTTAATGTTATGGATGAGCCGGCGATGCACTTATGTTTATGTTAGTCCCTTTTTTTTTGACAATGGCTAATTGTTGCTAGCTGGCGGTGTCTGCACGTGTTCGGGACAAAGTGACCTGGCCTTTAAAAGCCTTGAAAAAAAGGGACCTCTTTGTTCTAGGAAGTTATTGCTTGCAAGCTATTGCATTTCTTCATTACGTAATAGCCTCTAACGAAATTATTACTGTTGAACGGTTAATTATATGTTTGTAAGTTACCCAAACTATGCTATTTAAGTCCTACGGCAAAAATTTAAGATGTGTATCATACACTACTCTTGGTTAATATTCGATTTAAAGCAGGACTTTAAGTATAGTTTTGGTATTACATCATGTAATGAGCATAATTATAGTGTAGGTAATATAAAAAAAAAAAAAACACTAAAACAAAAATATAAACGAATAATTATTTAGCTGGCCGTCGTTCGTCCCTTACAGAGAGCTTTCTTACTTAAACAAAATTACCAGGCATTAATGACACCTTCGAACCGAAGTAGGTTATATCAGCAAGAAGCACGTCGGAATCTTTCGATTATGGTTGTAAAACATGAAAGGATAAAACACTGTACAGTAATCATGACTATATACCACATATACCACGGAAGAAGTGCTATATACCATCCGTTTATAAACTAACCAGTGACATTGTAAACTGACGGATAGGTTAGGTTAGTTTATTATTTCGCTAGATGAATTATAAACTGTCCACAATCACCTACTAAACCTAATATAATTTAATTACGGTTAGAAATATAAGTTTTATGGGAAAGTAGTACAAGTGCTGAAGTAAAGGAACGTCCCTCGGGTAGGAAAAGTACCTAAGTAATGAAAATTACAGTAAATACAACCTAAAACTACATTAATACTAACGATTCCAAAAACTAAATGACAGTTATTGTATATATTTTACAACAACTCCCGATGTTGTTGCGGGTACCGTTTATTTGCAAGTTAAAATACCTAAAGATATAATTGTTCTGACGAATACCATGAGACGGCTGGGTCGTACTATATTACGCTGGTCCACAGGTAGAGGTTGATGAAGTGTGGCCTGATTTCCAAGAAAAGGTGCATAATTGACGTTAGTTAAAGAGTGTTACTATACGGGCCGTGCTTGGCCCTATGTCCATCTAAACTTGGTACTGGTTTTAGCTTAAACTCTTAAACCGTATCCTTTGGGCTCGCCTAGCTTTCCTTGTGGCGGGTCGGCATAGACATGGAGTATAATAATATTGCAATTGCCATTAGAAAATGGAACGGTCTCACCAAATTAAGCTGCTGTGGTGTGGCCGGCACGGCGGAGGGGTACTGCAGACTCAGAATGGCACACACTTGATCAGCACTCACAGATAGGCCGAGTAATATAGACGCACCAAACACTAGGCTATCTAATTAGTAACTAAATATTTGAAAGAAAGACAGAAGGAGAGATATAACGCGGTGAATTCGTTTACGCGCGGTAAAAATTTAACAGGCGACCATGCAAACATCTGGTCGAGCCTTGTTCTTGTCTCGTGACTCTATTGTTTTGCCGGGTTTTAACGATGCCAATACAGATCGGTAGAGGCTAAGAAAACGCGTCCGCTCCGTATGGCGTCCCAAACGGTTCTCCTCAAGTAATTACAAAATATAAATACATTATAAAAAACCTAACCTAGGGTGCCGCCGGCAGCGGGGCAGGGCCCAGGCTACCGGTGGTTAGGGCTGCAGAGAGAGGAACCTCCTGACAATGCGCGCCGTGTCCAGGAGTACCGCCTTCTGTATTTGACCCTTGATCCAGCCATCTAGCGAGAGTCTCTTAAGATGTTTGTCGAGACTCTTCGCTATAAGACCGTTCGCCGAAACGACTATCGGGACAATGATCGTCGAGTCAACATCCCACATGGCGGTTACCTCGTGAGCCAAGTCAAGGTACTTGCTGAGTTTGTCCTTCTCGGCCTTCACGAGGTTCTCGTCATGCGGGATGGTGATGTCGATGAGCACTGCCTGGTGCTTGGATCGATCTACCAACACGATATCAGGCTTATTGGCTACAATAGTCCTGTCCGTGATGATAGATCGGTCCCAATAGAGCGTGGCACGACCATTCTCAAGAACTGGCAACGGTGCGTACTTATAGTACGGCACCTCAGACCCCACAAGATCGTATCGAAGAGCAAGTTGCTGGTGAATAATCCTGGCTACTTGGTTATGTCTGTGCAAGTACTCGCCGTTAGCAAGATGAGAACAACCGGAGATTATATGCCTGAGTGACTCACCGGGACGGCGGCATGCCCGACAAATGTCGACCGTACCGTCCTTCAGGATATATCTCCGGTAATTGTTCGTCATCATTACTTCGTCCGCAATTGCACAGACAAAACCTTCGGTTTCCCCGACGAGATCCTCGAAGCGTAGCCAGTTCACCGACGCGAGCAGATCTACATCGGGCCCCGTAAGGGCCTTGTAGAACCGCCCGTGTAGCTCCTTGCTCTTCCATACAGCCCTGCGGTCATCGGTGCTAAGCACCTTTGGTCTGCGCCAGTTCTCGTTTGCTAAGGAGAGAGAGGTGAGGCCTTTGTCAACTGCTACTACATCGCGATGAATCCCACACTCGTTGTTTAGGAAATACTCCCTAAGACTGCACACCTCGCGGTTATGGAGGTCCTTGGCGTTTAAAAAGCCACGGCCCCCACACTTACGCGGGATGTACATTCTCATAACTGACGAGCGTGGGTGCCTCATGCGATGTGTAGTGAGCAGCTGACGGTCCCTCGTATCCAGGGCGTCCAGCTCAGTCTGAGTCCACCTTAGTATGCCAAAGGAGTAAGTGAGCAGAGGCATCACCCAAGCGTTGAAGGCGCGCGCCTTATTGCCACCGGACAAAAGACTGTTAAGTACTTTTCTCAAACGACAAAAGAAACGCTCCTTCAACGCCTGTCTAATGTCTCCGTCCGCAATACCCAATGACTGTGACATACCAAGGTACTTGTAGGTTTCAACTTCGGAGATAGACCTGAGGGACATTGTCTCAGAAAGTTGTAAGTTCGCGGAATTTACGACTTTCCCCCGCTGTACATGCATGACCGCACACTTGTCTACACCAAACTCCATTTTGATGGCGCTACTGAAGGTTTCAGTAACTTCCAGTAGTTCCACCAGATCCTGGTGTTTTGGTGCATACAGCTTAAGATCATCCATGTACAGCAGATGAGAAATGACCTCACCTCCTCTTCGAAGCCGGCAACCTAGTCCTGAATCCTTCAGCAGAGTGCTGAGCGGATTCAGGGCTAGGCAGAACCAAAGAGGACTCAAACTGTCACCCTGGAAAATACCTCTCTCAATTCTTATCAAGTCCCGCGGGCCAGGGGGGCCATCCCCGCCACCTGGTTGACGAAGAATTGTGGTCCACTGCCTCATACACGCGCCTAAGAGGGATCTTAGAGCTGTATCGATTTTATACAGCTCTAAGATCCTCTCCAGCCATGAATGAGGCACCGAATCATAGGCCTTCTTATAGTCAATCCAAGCGGTTGAGAGGGACCCCCTGTTCCGCCGGACTTGTTGGCAAATGGTCGTGTCAATGAGGAGGAGCTCCTTAGTACCACGGGACCCAACCCTACATCCATTCTGAGAAAAGGCCAAAACGTTGTTCGCAACAATGTGCGTGTTAATTTTTGTTCTCAGAATGGACGTAAGGAGCTTGTATAAAGTAGGCAAGCACGTGATGGGTCTATAGTTTTTCGCTTCCGTGGTACTACCGGACTTATAGAGCAGGAAGGTAGCACCAGTAGTCATGAAAGATGGCAGGGAACCAAGCTCGAGGGCGTCTTGAAATTGTGTTGCCAGGCGTTCATGTGAGGATCGAAACCACTTGATCCAAAATTTGTGCAATCCGTCTGGCCCAGGACTTTTCCAGTTCTGGGTCGTACGGACAGCACAACCCACATCATCGGGGCTGATGGTCACAGCCCCCATGGCTTCGATCGGCTCACACTCACGTCTGACAACATTCATCCATTCGCCCTCGGTGTGCTCGACTGGAACCGACCAGATACTACGCCAGAAATTAATCATGGCAGTAGGATCCGGCAGTTGCCCGTCGGTCACACATTGATCGGTTCCCTCCCACTTTCGGTATACCTTCCTTTGGTCACTTTGGAAGAGGCGATTTTGCTGGAATCGATCCACACGCTCTCTGTAGCGACGAATACGGCTTGCCCATGCATAAACTTTCTGCTTTAGGTAGTCGATGCGCTCTGTGACACATGCCATGTAATCGCAGGGCCTGGCGCCAGTCCCCGCGAAGGCTTGTGTCACGTAGCGCATCACACGGGGGCGATTGTTGCCCCCCCTAAAACAGATTAGCTTGGCAATGAGAGTCCTAAACGAGCTGATACGCCGCTCGATCCGTACTTGCCAGGCAGGAACACCCCCGGCGGTCCGCGGTGCTCGGTCAGTGTCCGGGAATCTGACACGAGCAACGCGGCACGCCGCGATGGCCCCACAGTACATGATCGAGTGGGTATCAGCTAAGTCTTCGCTAGCCCGAAGGTACGGTACTAGCAAAGCGTCCAGGGCTCCCATTAACGCTAAGTTACGCTTATGCATCGGTAAGCGTGGTAATCGCGGCCTAGAGTCAGGTGCGGATCGATAGCGCCTAATCGCCTCCTCCAAAGCCCTCCTCAGTTGCTCATTGGCGTGGGTACTTACGCTACTCGCACATTCTTCCTGGTCGGCATCGCGATCCGTCCGCGGCACCTCCGGCACCAGGTTGGGTGCTGGCGCCGGATCCGGTGACGTAGCAGGCGGATCCCGAGCTGGCGTGGAAGACATGCGAGCGGTCAGTACCTCCAGGCGCAGTCGATCAAGTGTCGCGTCGTCCAGCAGCTTGCGCTGCTGGTTGAAGCGCACTTGATCGGATAGCCGTTGCGCAGATACGGTGATGGTCGAATCAAAAGTCAGAAACAGAGGCAGCATCCTGTCCCGGTACGCGGACAGGTTGGTTCCTCCCTCTGTAGCCCCATAGAAGGCGCGCATGACGTTCTCATTCATGGCTTGAGACCATCTCATGCGACGCACTACACCACCGGTAGATTAAATGGACCGACCAAATCAAGACTGCACTAAACCACTTCACGAATACTTCAGGAGGGTTATACGGGAGGAATGGCGATATAAATAACCGCTGTACCAAAAGCATAATTAAGAAAATTTAAAATACTATCTTTCTAAAAGATGACTGACTATCAGCCACAGACGTAGACACGGCTGAACATAGGTCTCCCCCATAGCTTGCCACAAGGTGTGATCCTGTGCAGACCGCATCCATCGCTTCTCTGCGACCCTAACGAGATCATCTCCTATTATCAACCCTGCCCATCCTAGTAGGGGACTGTCTCACGCTGCGCTTTCCTATACGTGGTCGCCACTCCAGGACTTTGCTGCCTCAACGGCCATTTGTGTAGAATACTAACTATACATCTAAAAACAATATCTATAGCAAAGAGTAGCTATAAATTAAACATTTATTATAACTTGGACCATCCCACCGTTAGGTCCACAGTCAATTACTCCATTACTACACATACATTTGCGATTCACCCATAAAAAAGCAGCACATAAGGTTGCTTCCACACTTGCCTTTGCAAGCGCAAGTTTCTAATAGGTATTTTTCGTTTTTAATGAACAATAATATTTCTCTGGTTCAAATAGACCACGATTCCGAAAAGATTGGTCTGTTGCTGCCTTAAACAGGGACGACTAGAGGAAAGAGAGGGAGGCCTCTGCCTAGCAGAGGGTCAGCACAGGCTAGAAATAAAATAAAACCTAACGAAGGTAAAATTCGGAGAAATAAACTTTACGAAAAATAATTCTACGAAAGGGCAGAACACC
Source organism: Apotomis capreana (assembly GCA_947623375.1). Taxonomy (NCBI): domain Eukaryota; kingdom Metazoa; phylum Arthropoda; class Insecta; order Lepidoptera; family Tortricidae; genus Apotomis; species Apotomis capreana. Next base: position 28,061,928 of record OX392503.1, read on the forward strand.
CGACAAAAGTTATTCTAATGAGATTATTATTCAATGAAATGGAATAATTTAAGTTAAAATATTGAAAGTTGTTTTGTGGAACAATAGCTGAAATAGTTTATCAAAGTTGAAGTTGTAGGAGTTACAAATGCGTAGCGGCCACGTTAGCCCAACACGTGCTAAATTAAATTCAGATCAAATATTTACTTTAGCAGGTTTCTATCTGGCAGGGATGTACACGTTTATTTTTAAAATGGGTAATTTGCACAAAATATGACAGAGAATTACGTTTTTGTCAGCCAATCCTTTGACAACGGTAACTGTAAAGTTATAGATAGGTTCCCTACGTGATATATCCTACCACAAAAACCAAAATTTTACGGACCATTCTCCTCGTGTGGGATATGTGTATGTCTTAACGTTGACATTGGTGAAACTTCTGGCCAAAGCAGCTAGAAGAGAAAGCCATAAAAAAAAAACTTTAGGGAGCTTAAATAATAAATATTAAAGTTTTTTTTTTATGGCTTTCTCTTCTAGCTGCTTTGGCCAGAAGTTTCACCAATGTCAACGTTAAGACATACACATATCCCACACGAGGAGAATGGTCCGTAAAATTTTGGTTTTTGTGGTAGGATATATCACGTAGGGAACCTATCTATAACTTTACAGTTACCGTTGTCAAAGGATTGGCTGACAAAAACGTAATTCTCTGTCATATTTTGTGCAAATTACCCATTTTAAAAATAAACGTGTACATCCCTGCCAGATAGAAACCTGCTAAAGTAAATATTTGATCTGAATTTAATTTAGCACGTGTTGGGCTAACGTGGCCGCTACGCATTTGTAACTCCTACAACTTCAACTTTGATAAACTATTTCAGCTATTGTTCCACAAAACAACTTTCAATATTTTAACTTAAATTATTCCATTTCATTGAATAATAATCTCATTAGAATAACTTTTGTCGGGTGTTCTGCCCTTTCGTAGAATTATTTTTCGTAAAGTTTATTTCTCCGAATTTTACCTTCGTTAGGTTTTATTTTATTTCTAGCCTGTGCTGACCCTCTGCTAGGCAGAGGCCTCCCTCTCTTTCCTCTAGTCGTCCCTGTTTAAGGCAGCAACAGACCAATCTTTTCGGAATCGTGGTCTATTTGAACCAGAGAAATATTATTGTTCATTAAAAACGAAAAATACCTATTAGAAACTTGCGCTTGCAAAGGCAAGTGTGGAAGCAACCTTATGTGCTGCTTTTTTATGGGTGAATCGCAAATGTATGTGTAGTAATGGAGTAATTGACTGTGGACCTAACGGTGGGATGGTCCAAGTTATAATAAATGTTTAATTTATAGCTACTCTTTGCTATAGATATTGTTTTTAGATGTATAGTTAGTATTCTACACAAATGGCCGTTGAGGCAGCAAAGTCCTGGAGTGGCGACCACGTATAGGAAAGCGCAGCGTGAGACAGTCCCCTACTAGGATGGGCAGGGTTGATAATAGGAGATGATCTCGTTAGGGTCGCAGAGAAGCGATGGATGCGGTCTGCACAGGATCACACCTTGTGGCAAGCTATGGGGGAGACCTATGTTCAGCCGTGTCTACGTCTGTGGCTGATAGTCAGTCATCTTTTAGAAAGATAGTATTTTAAATTTTCTTAATTATGCTTTTGGTACAGCGGTTATTTATATCGCCATTCCTCCCGTATAACCCTCCTGAAGTATTCGTGAAGTGGTTTAGTGCAGTCTTGATTTGGTCGGTCCATTTAATCTACCGGTGGTGTAGTGCGTCGCATGAGATGGTCTCAAGCCATGAATGAGAACGTCATGCGCGCCTTCTATGGGGCTACAGAGGGAGGAACCAACCTGTCCGCGTACCGGGACAGGATGCTGCCTCTGTTTCTGACTTTTGATTCGACCATCACCGTATCTGCGCAACGGCTATCCGATCAAGTGCGCTTCAACCAGCAGCGCAAGCTGCTGGACGACGCGACACTTGATCGACTGCGCCTGGAGGTACTGACCGCTCGCATGTCTTCCACGCCAGCTCGGGATCCGCCTGCTACGTCACCGGATCCGGCGCCAGCACCCAACCTGGTGCCGGAGGTGCCGCGGACGGATCGCGATGCCGACCAGGAAGAATGTGCGAGTAGCGTAAGTACCCACGCCAATGAGCAACTGAGGAGGGCTTTGGAGGAGGCGATTAGGCGCTATCGATCCGCACCTGACTCTAGGCCGCGATTACCACGCTTACCGATGCATAAGCGTAACTTAGCGTTAATGGGAGCCCTGGACGCTTTGCTAGTACCGTACCTTCGGGCTAGCGAAGACTTAGCTGATACCCACTCGATCATGTACTGTGGGGCCATCGCGGCGTGCCGCGTTGCTCGTGTCAGATTCCCGGACACTGACCGAGCACCGCGGACCGCCGGGGGTGTTCCTGCCTGGCAAGTACGGATCGAGCGGCGTATCAGCTCGTTTAGGACTCTCATTGCCAAGCTAATCTGTTTTAGGGGGGGCAACAATCGCCCCCGTGTGATGCGCTACGTGACACAAGCCTTCGCGGGGACTGGCGCCAGGCCCTGCGATTACATGGCATGTGTCACAGAGCGCATCGACTACCTAAAGCAGAAAGTTTATGCATGGGCAAGCCGTATTCGTCGCTACAGAGAGCGTGTGGATCGATTCCAGCAAAATCGCCTCTTCCAAAGTGACCAAAGGAAGGTATACCGAAAGTGGGAGGGAACCGATCAATGTGTGACCGACGGGCAACTGCCGGATCCTACTGCCATGATTAATTTCTGGCGTAGTATCTGGTCGGTTCCAGTCGAGCACACCGAGGGCGAATGGATGAATGTTGTCAGACGTGAGTGTGAGCCGATCGAAGCCATGGGGGCTGTGACCATCAGCCCCGATGATGTGGGTTGTGCTGTCCGTACGACCCAGAACTGGAAAAGTCCTGGGCCAGACGGATTGCACAAATTTTGGATCAAGTGGTTTCGATCCTCACATGAACGCCTGGCAACACAATTTCAAGACGCCCTCGAGCTTGGTTCCCTGCCATCTTTCATGACTACTGGTGCTACCTTCCTGCTCTATAAGTCCGGTAGTACCACGGAAGCGAAAAACTATAGACCCATCACGTGCTTGCCTACTTTATACAAGCTCCTTACGTCCATTCTGAGAACAAAAATTAACACGCACATTGTTGCGAACAACGTTTTGGCCTTTTCTCAGAATGGATGTAGGGTTGGGTCCCGTGGTACTAAGGAGCTCCTCCTCATTGACACGACCATTTGCCAACAAGTCCGGCGGAACAGGGGGTCCCTCTCAACCGCTTGGATTGACTATAAGAAGGCCTATGATTCGGTGCCTCATTCATGGCTGGAGAGGATCTTAGAGCTGTATAAAATCGATACAGCTCTAAGATCCCTCTTAGGCGCGTGTATGAGGCAGTGGACCACAATTCTTCGTCAACCAGGTGGCGGGGATGGCCCCCCTGGCCCGCGGGACTTGATAAGAATTGAGAGAGGTATTTTCCAGGGTGACAGTTTGAGTCCTCTTTGGTTCTGCCTAGCCCTGAATCCGCTCAGCACTCTGCTGAAGGATTCAGGACTAGGTTGCCGGCTTCGAAGAGGAGGTGAGGTCATTTCTCATCTGCTGTACATGGATGATCTTAAGCTGTATGCACCAAAACACCAGGATCTGGTGGAACTACTGGAAGTTACTGAAACCTTCAGTAGCGCCATCAAAATGGAGTTTGGTGTAGACAAGTGTGCGGTCATGCATGTACAGCGGGGGAAAGTCGTAAATTCCGCGAACTTACAACTTTCTGAGACAATGTCCCTCAGGTCTATCTCCGAAGTTGAAACCTACAAGTACCTTGGTATGTCACAGTCATTGGGTATTGCGGACGGAGACATTAGACAGGCGTTGAAGGAGCGTTTCTTTTGTCGTTTGAGAAAAGTACTTAACAGTCTTTTGTCCGGTGGCAATAAGGCGCGCGCCTTCAACGCTTGGGTGATGCCTCTGCTCACTTACTCCTTTGGCATACTAAGGTGGACTCAGACTGAGCTGGACGCCCTGGATACGAGGGACCGTCAGCTGCTCACTACACATCGCATGAGGCACCCACGCTCGTCAGTTATGAGAATGTACATCCCGCGTAAGTGTGGGGGCCGTGGCTTTTTAAACGCCAAGGACCTCCATAACCGCGAGGTGTGCAGTCTTAGGGAGTATTTCCTAAACAACGAGTGTGGGATTCATCGCGATGTAGTAGCAGTTGACAAAGGCCTCACCTCTCTCTCCTTAGCAAACGAGAACTGGCGCAGACCAAAGGTGCTTAGCACCGATGACCGCAGGGCTGTATGGAAGAGCAAGGAGCTACACGGGCGGTTCTACAAGGCCCTTACGGGGCCCGATGTAGATCTGCTCGCGTCGGTGAACTGGCTACGCTTCGAGGATCTCGTCGGGGAAACCGAAGGTTTTGTCTGTGCAATTGCGGACGAAGTAATGATGACGAACAATTACCGGAGATATATCCTGAAGGACGGTACGGTCGACATTTGTCGGGCATGCCGCCGTCCCGGTGAGTCACTCAGGCATATAATCTCCGGTTGTTCTCATCTTGCTAACGGCGAGTACTTGCACAGACATAACCAAGTAGCCAGGATTATTCACCAGCAACTTGCTCTTCGATACGATCTTGTGGGGTCTGAGGTGCCGTACTATAAGTACGCACCGTTGCCAGTTCTTGAGAATGGTCGTGCCACGCTCTATTGGGACCGATCTATCATCACGGACAGGACTATTGTAGCCAATAAGCCTGATATCGTGTTGGTAGATCGATCCAAGCACCAGGCAGTGCTCATCGACATCACCATCCCGCATGACGAGAACCTCGTGAAGGCCGAGAAGGACAAACTCAGCAAGTACCTTGACTTGGCTCACGAGGTAACCGCCATGTGGGATGTTGACTCGACGATCATTGTCCCGATAGTCGTTTCGGCGAACGGTCTTATAGCGAAGAGTCTCGACAAACATCTTAAGAGACTCTCGCTAGATGGCTGGATCAAGGGTCAAATACAGAAGGCGGTACTCCTGGACACGGCGCGCATTGTCAGGAGGTTCCTCTCTCTGCAGCCCTAACCACCGGTAGCCTGGGCCCTGCCCCGCTGCCGGCGGCACCCTAGGTTAGGTTTTTTATAATGTATTTATATTTTGTAATTACTTGAGGAGAACCGTTTGGGACGCCATACGGAGCGGACGCGTTTTCTTAGCCTCTACCGATCTGTATTGGCATCGTTAAAACCCGGCAAAACAATAGAGTCACGAGACAAGAACAAGGCTCGACCAGATGTTTGCATGGTCGCCTGTTAAATTTTTACCGCGCGTAAACGAATTCACCGCGTTATATCTCTCCTTCTGTCTTTCTTTCAAATATTTAGTTACTAATTAGATAGCCTAGTGTTTGGTGCGTCTATATTACTCGGCCTATCTGTGAGTGCTGATCAAGTGTGTGCCATTCTGAGTCTGCAGTACCCCTCCGCCGTGCCGGCCACACCACAGCAGCTTAATTTGGTGAGACCGTTCCATTTTCTAATGGCAATTGCAATATTATTATACTCCATGTCTATGCCGACCCGCCACAAGGAAAGCTAGGCGAGCCCAAAGGATACGGTTTAAGAGTTTAAGCTAAAACCAGTACCAAGTTTAGATGGACATAGGGCCAAGCACGGCCCGTATAGTAACACTCTTTAACTAACGTCAATTATGCACCTTTTCTTGGAAATCAGGCCACACTTCATCAACCTCTACCTGTGGACCAGCGTAATATAGTACGACCCAGCCGTCTCATGGTATTCGTCAGAACAATTATATCTTTAGGTATTTTAACTTGCAAATAAACGGTACCCGCAACAACATCGGGAGTTGTTGTAAAATATATACAATAACTGTCATTTAGTTTTTGGAATCGTTAGTATTAATGTAGTTTTAGGTTGTATTTACTGTAATTTTCATTACTTAGGTACTTTTCCTACCCGAGGGACGTTCCTTTACTTCAGCACTTGTACTACTTGCCCATAAAACTTATATTTCTAACCGTAATTAAATTATATTAGGTTTAGTAGGTGATTGTGGACAGTTTATAATTCATCTAGCGAAATAATAAACTAACCTAACCTATCCGTCAGTTTACAATGTCACTGGTTAGTTTATAAACGGATGGTATATAGCACTTCTTCCGTGGTATATGTGGTATATAGTCATGATTACTGTACAGTGTTTTATCCTTTCATGTTTTACAACCATAATCGAAAGATTCCGACGTGCTTCTTGCTGATATAACCTACTTCGGTTCGAAGGTGTCATTAATGCCTGGTAATTTTGTTTAAGTAAGAAAGCTCTCTGTAAGGGACGAACGACGGCCAGCTAAATAATTATTCGTTTATATTTTTGTTATAGTGTTTTTTTTTTTTTATATTACCTACACTATAATTATGCTCATTACATGATGTAATACCAAAACTATACTTAAAGTCCTGCTTTAAATCGAATATTAACCAAGAGTAGTGTATGATACACATCTTAAATTTTTGCCGTAGGACTTAAATAGCATAGTTTGGGTAACTTACAAACATATAATTAACCGTTCAACAGTAATAATTTCGTTAGAGGCTAGTACGTAATGAAGAAATGCAATAGCTTGCAAGCAATAACTTCCTAGAACAAAGAGGTCCCTTTTTTTCAAGGCTTTTAAAGGCCAGGTCACTTTGTCCCGAACACGTGCAGACACCGCCAGCTAGCAACAATTAGCCATTGTCAAAAAAAAAGGGACTAACATAAACATAAGTGCATCGCCGGCTCATCCATAACATTAAACTCGACTGTCTTCATTTATCACGGAAAATTTACCAATTCCCAAGGGAGGCAATTGTCTGTACCTACAAGGGTGATAGCGAACCAGTTGAAAATCGTGCAGTTGATACCAACCTCGACCATCGATGAAGGTTCGACGATTGCTCGCTAATCACTTGTCCGAGGAGAAAAATAACAGTCAAATCCAATTAGAGATTAAAGGCAGTGTTTCAGACTTAATGTCTCCCGGTTATAATGCTCCTCCGTTCACGGAACAAATTGATAACACATTCGGAACCAGTTTTAGAAACAGTTTTCAGGGTGGAGTAAATATGATTATATTTGCC